>VXBI01007476.1:1380709-1885709 GCA_013397375.1 Toxostoma redivivum
AAAAAAAAGAAAGGGAAAAAAAAAGAGAGAGAGAGAGCTGCCACCAGCCCTGAAGACAGACAGTGGGCTTTCGTCCCTCAGACACCCCCAGAATACTAATCAGCAAAGTCAGACCCTGGAGGTCAGGGAGCAAGTCAATCATTCTAGCGATCGTCTCAGTGTGGAGGATCAAATTAGCCTGAAAAATTCAGCTGCTGGGAGGAGAGGGCGAGCAGCTGTCAGGGGCAGCAGCGAGATGCACTAATGAACCAGATGAATAGTGCAAAAGCTTGAAAATAAAAACAGGACAGTTGACATTTTTCATCTGTCAAAGCAGGAGATGCATGAAAATATAGTATTCCTGTTTTAACTCCTTAGGGGACATTCAGAATTTTTTTAACACTCGGCAGCATTCAAACAAAAGTACTTTTTAATGAACACCTAGAGTATGAAAATGAGTATCTGTGCATTTATTTAGAATTTCTGCGTGCGTACAGACCCTGCAGTTGATTTTTCTTTTTTTTTTTTTTTTCTTCTTTTCTTTTTTGGTCTTCAGCTTGCATTTTTAACATTCTTTTTAAGGTAAGAGACAATGTCATGTAAATACGGAAATTAACATGATTTTAGTAATACAGATTGGGAGGAGTGTAGGATGGAACTGCAGCATGATACTTGTTTTGGGGGCTCTAGCATTTTTTCTTTCTTGAAGGTAATATGAAAAAGTGCTGAATACTTGAGAGCAAATTAATGAGATATAAAATAAATGGAAGGGAATTTTGGTAATTCTTTTCATACATTTCCCCCCGTGATATTAATGCTCAGACATGAAAGAGTTAAACTGCTATCTGGAAGACCACAAGACAGATGAGAGCCATTTTCAGCTTGTCCTGTCCCTGCTGAAGCTCACTGAGTAGCACAGCATGGACTAGCGTGTTTCACACACACTCTGCCTGTCTGGGGAATGTACACATTGTCCTTCCAAAATCAAACTTATTAGCACATGTAGAAAAGGGTGACTGACTTTGGGGCAGCTCTGCACACAGAGCAGCATTCGTGCTGCTGCAGTTAAAAGATTTCTTAGGCTTTGAACAGAATGGAGAGATTTTAAATGAATTTTAAAATTTCTGATCCAGCTAGCCATAGCATTTGTTTCCATCTCAAATGTCAAGTCATAACATTGTCTGGAAATAAAGGGTAGGTCTATTACTGCTTGTTTCAAGCTGATCAAGTATATAAATGCTCTGCAACAGACTTTCTTGGTTTTGTATTGCAGTTGTAAATTATTGCCATAGGTGCTAGTTCTTTGCTTTTGATGGAAGTTTGGGGATTTTTTTTTTTTTAATATTTTTGAATAATGTCCTGAAATATGAAGTTTTTGTGTCTGAGATTTTGGAAGTATTGATGATAGCTTTTTCTTGCTTTCAAAACTCCCAATTATATTGAAGTCTAATGTCATGGCTGTGGAAGGTTATGAAATCTGCTACCACTATCTAGCGTTATCTACACAATGCATTGCTTTGGGCTAGGCAATGTTTTCCTGTAAGTTATGTCTTTTCTTATAAAAGGTCTTCCGAGGAAAAGTACAAATTTGGATTTTTTGGGTGTCTCTGGTGGTGCAAGGACCCTCCACTCTTGGCAATATTGTAAACTACTGATTTTCCCTTCATGTCTATTAATAAAACCCTAAAAGTGTGCAATTCAGGTATTGCACTGTAAGGATTGTGCCAGCTATGGTTGTATGACATAGAATAGTACATACAGTAGTTACAGAAACAGTTTTGGAACTTCTGTTATTATCACTGCAAGGCACCCTCTAAGCAGAGCATTGAAAGTCATTAAGAATCACTTTTGATTTGTTACTATTACAGATTTTATGACAAAATTGCTTTACTTAAAAATGCAAAAGAAAACTGTACATTTTCTTTAAACAGATGGCTGCACTGCAGAGTCCCTTTTATGGTGATAAAATGAACTTGTACTCTCTGTGTAAGAAGATAGAACAGTGTGACTACCCACCTCTCCCTTCAGATCACTATTCAGAGGAAGTAAGTAATTTTCCTTTTCATGGGCTGGATCCCCAGTTTATGTAAGCTGGCACGCTTCCAGGGAAGTAAATGAACTTGCGTGATTTTATGTTATTTGCAGATTATGCCTATAAGTGTTTGCTTGTTGAACTCACTCAAATGTTCCTGTCAAAACAAGTCTCTCATGATTTATATTTGAGGGTATTAATGATGGAAACGTCACACTCTTAGATTCTTAATTTCATTGGGCTTCCTTTCAAGTATGACAAAATGCTTTCCCAGAATGCACAATGATATGTTCCACATGCCAGGATGGGATAGAGTCTTACATCTATGGGGTGTTTTTCTAAAAGCACAACTATACATGTTTATATTGCACAGTAAATTAGTGCACTGGCCCTGTTCCTCTAGGGGCCTGCATTAAAACAGATATAATGTAACTCAGTAGTAAAAACAAATTGTTCCGGTCCCATTTGTCTGCATTATAAAATTGAGATGTGCCGTTCAGTAAAATTGAACAGCAGTTCTTCTGCAAGGAGTGGTTCTGGACAAGACTAAGAGTAAATTTCAGAGAAATACAGGCAGACATAATATAATTGAATCTGAACAATATACTGCAAATCTCAGCAGCGTTTGTTTTAAGCTGAGAGCTAACAGTTCTTACTGTCATTAGTGCATTTAAGGAGGAGTACTGCATTTATAAGCTCTAAAATGAAAAGAAATGAAACAAAATAAATATTTTTCTTAGTGTAACAGAATGAAAAAATATAAATGCTTGCTTGTTAATGTTCTGAGATGCCAGTTTTGAAATACTTTCCCACTTTGAAAAGAACAGGGCAAACTGATAGAAGCTGTAAACCAAAGAACAGGTATTAGTAACCAATTCTAATTTAATTCAGACTACATGAATTAAAGATTGTTTTGAAAACGCAAATAAACACAAGCACTCAAATACTTTTAATAAACATAAAGCATTATACAATTTCATTTATAGAGTAGGGGTTGTAACTCTGAACCTTAAATTTTCTTGTGTTCACAGACAGTGATTGGACTATTAATAAAAGATTACTGCTCAGTGTTTTGTTTTGTATTTATAGTGACAGTTTTCCCCCTTTTATGAAACAAACTGGACTTAAAAAAAAAGATAATTTGGTGACGTTACAAAGGATGAAATAATGATCTATGGTGTAATTTATACACTCTAGCTCTTTGTGGGTTTGCCGATTAGTCATTTTGTCTTGGCCATTTTTAATTATTATTTATTGTAAACTCTAAATATGGCAGTTCATATAACCAACTTCAGAACTGGAGGCCTAGAAATACAGTAGGGTGTGAACAATAATGCAAAATGATAGCGAGAATGTCAGGGGCCGTTCTTTGTTGTGTCATTCATGCTGTCTTCCTTTTTCCATGAAGCACATGAATATTTCACATATCTGCATCCTCATCCTCTATTCTTCTTGACTAATTTTCAGACTGTCTGAATTTGCATTTCACATGGTAGCTGATTAGGAGATGCCGAATGCAGCAGCGAAACCTCAGCAGGCGGTTTCCATGGTGACCTTCAGCAGGATTTTAATGATGATACCACTAGTGGTTCGTTGAAGTTGGCCTGCCTGCAAGGCTACTTCGCTGCAGCTGAGTGTGAAGTTGGAGATGTGGATTCCCAGCCAAGGGGCAAATATCAAAGTCTGGCCCAGATAGGTCTTAGAGTTTGGGTGGGGAGAGAGATTCCAGCTTTTCCTTACATCTATATAGGTTTTTTGTTTTGCGAACACATGCAAAGCACAACGTGTTACTTTCTATTAATTTCAAAGCAGACATGTGCTTCTGCATCTTGGATAAGCCAGTTATCTGCAAAATACATGTAAGTTATCCTTAAAGATAATGAGAGAATCAGAGCTATTATAGGTATTAAGATAGGTAGGAAAACAGTTTTTTAAAAGAAGCCATCAGTTATGGAAACTGTAATGGGAATATTTTTTATGTTCTGCTGTGTGTCTTCACTAAGGTATGTGGAAAACATATATTTATTACCTATTGCACCAAAATAAACCATTTTTAGCTTGTATGAAAAATATTGTGCTGGCATGAACTGTGAAAAAGAGAAACAAACAAGTGTTATCTGTCATATTAGAATGCTGTCCTAAATGTTTCACCTCTACTGGAAATATAGATATCAAACCTGTAGCCAGGTTGGAAGGACACTTGGTGAGCAGTAAAGATCAAGGATCACTGAATAGTAAAACCCACTTCATTTTTTATGAAAAAGAATTTTCTGAAATAAAAACTTCACTGAGTGTTGAGAGTGTAAATACTTCCATTATGAAATATAAGACTAGTGCTTTTCCAAGAAACTTCTTGTAAGTAAATTTTAAGGTGTGACATTTCTTCTAAGTTTTGAAACCTCTGTAAAAGTAACATGTTAGTTATTGTGTCACATCTGTGTCATCAGAGAACAGTGTGACAGAAAGATGCACCTTTAGATGGACAGACGAGTAATGTTTTTAAAAATGCTTGATTAGAAATCCTAATAGTCTGAGATGCATTTTCACAACCTATTGCTTTAGTGGTAGACACAAACCAGGATTTTCAAATACTTGATGACTTTGGATATCTCAATTTTTTAGTATCCCTTAAAAACATCTGGTATTCAGAGTCAGTACTCAGCATTTACTGAAAGCTGTTCTGCTTTAGAGAATTCAAAGCTGGGGCTCCCTTGCCACCTCCAATCAATACTCTTAAAATCTTGTCAGCTAATATTAGTATCACATTGCTTTCATGATGAAGTTTTAAAATCTTCCCTTTGATTGAGGTGCATTTCTTCTAAGTCCATTGCCAACCTCCTACCCAGATGTGAAAGCAGAAGGAGTCAGCAGGTCCACAATGGTAGTGCTAGCTGCCAGCAGGTCTTGAGAAAAGCAATCAGAAAAGGCTTCAAGAAGGTTTTATTCAGAGTAAGAATGGTGGTGTGTGCAGTTTTTTTATCCAAACTTCCCTATATGAAAATTCCTCTGTTTCAGCTGGCTAACAATGCAAAGTACTTGCCTGTCATATTTCTGTCTTTCCCCCCTCCTCCTGACTTGAGTGACAATTATTTATTTCATAGCTGAAAAACCTGCTCAAGTTAAAGAAAGTGTGTCCCACTGCTCCAGTGTCAGGCTAAGCTCCAGGCTAAAGACAGTCACTGTGCTAAGTGCACAGAGGAGGTTAAGAACAATAAGCAGACAAAGAAGTTTGCAGCTTGGGGATGCAACAGGAGGTCCCTCTGGCTCAGTCTGCTCTGCCTCTTGGCCAGTCTGTGCCAGGTAGTGAAAAATTGCTTCTATCTCTAATGATAATCTGATTTTAGACTCCCAGTGCCTCTTCCCATGACACTGGTGAGCTTTTCTGATACACTGGAAACTTTATTACTACTAGAGGGGCTGACAGATGGATTTCAGGTTTATTGAAATGGATATTCCTGTAGGAGTAAAGGATCAGGGCTGTAACCAAGTATTAGCATCTAGTGTGGTCCCAGTTTCAGTCCTGAAAGTCTCTGTTCCCATGTAACTTTTCATCCTGTATAGCAGAATTAATTCAACTTCTTCCAAGGGTTTGCTGTTCAGTTACAAGGCCCAAAAGAGCTCAAGGATTTTGACATTTCTCAGGAATCTGCACTATTATTGTGCATTGTCCCAGGCATGGCAGCTCAGCATTCCTGCCTTACCAGTGAGATTCTGGACCTGCCAAGGGAAGAGAGAACTGCAGTAATTGCAGTGACTGCCATTTAAAGAGGTCTGTGTCAAGGCTTCTCAAGTCCTGAACAGGTAAATTTCTTGAAGATCCATTTCTGCTGTTCTACAAACAGTAAAGTATTAATAAACAGCTAGTAGAAACAAGAGAAAGAACACCTTCCTCTCTGATGCTGGCTTTGTGGGTTTCAACCTTTCAAGGTCCTTTATGAAGACAATTCACTGTATGCAGTTCTGTTGAACAGATGAAAGTCTTCACAGAGAAAGAGAAATTTATATATTTAGGATTAGATGTATTTTGCAGATAAATTACACCTGTATTTTCTTCACAAAATGTTTGCTTATTTGACTCTAATTTCAGGCTTGATGGTGTTGGATGTTCTTCAGTCTTTTCTGTTTTCTCTGCAGGCTTTCTGAGGTGTTGCATGGCAAACTGCTCATGTCTGCTTTTACTGTGCCTCCTGCTTACCCTGTGTCCCACCTGCTACTTCTGCAGGATATTGTTTGGCTTGCATGTTTGTATTACATGCTGGCAATTATTATTTCTTACAGTAGCTAATGATTTCCAGCATTCTGTTCTTCAAATGTTTGGGAGTTATTGCAGGCTAATAGTTTTTATTGCCACTGGCATTGTATTTTATTTATTGACTGCCAGAAGCAATATGTTGGCTTTTATAACTCCATTAGTCAGAATATACTTAATGTATTTAAAATTCAAATAGCAAGTCTGTTACATATTATTTCAATTTAATATGTTTCTTTTCAATCCAGTAATCTGACCACTGTCTTCAGAATTATCTTGCTTTTGAATATTGAGCTCTTCTTGCTAAAGAATGGGATGTCTAATGGCATCATTTTTATACTGTTGAATACAAAAAATCTGTACATTATGTACAGTTTGTCTGCAAGGGCTAATGGACAAAGGTTTAGATAGCAGTATGCACTGCTTCTTCCTTAACTTCAGGAATTCCTATTCCCATGGATTTAAATTAATCTTCAGAAAAGTGAATAAAGTATAATTATAATTTAAAATACTTATTGTTCTTGTCTAAAAGCAGGAAGGAAACTCTTCGATGGCATATTTAAAGAGGCAGCCTATGTTACTTTTGAACAATGAGGGTGATGAGGTTGCTCTGTGTTAGTTGCAATATTTGCAAATTTTTTTCAATAATTCTACCTAGTGTGCTGGCTGGGAGACCAAGCCTAATTTGGTATATTGTCTTAAAATACTGGGTCACAATGTGTTTGTTGAAGTGTCCTCCCCCTCCCTCCCCACCTGTCCCCAGTTCTATAAGGAGGTCTAGGAGGATTTAGCAAAACTACATAAAAGTATAAAGGAGGATCTTCAGAGTTTATTGTTTTTGCAAAGCATTGAACATTTCAGTAATTCAGTATGAAAGAGGTATGTTCCATGTTGAAAATTGCTTAGGAGATGCACACAATTTAAAATAGATGCCCTATCAGAAGATTATCCATACAATATATTAAATTGTAATGTTGTGAATTCTTAGGCATATCAGTGGAGGGAGAAAAGCCTGCAAGTGTCCTGACAGTTTGTGAAGACAATGAAAAGTATGCAGGTGGTGTGGAAGCTCTTTTGGGTTACTTATGCTGAATGTGCCTATTAAAAAGACCCAATAGGTTTCTGGAAACGGGATTTTCTGGTCATAGTGATTCATTTATTCCCAGAATGGAGGCTTTTGTGAATATTTGTTAATTGTGCTTCTTTACATAAGAACACTAATAACAATTTAATTCTGAGGAATGCATATTGGGATGTAGGCCAAAGCTTTTTTATTCCAGTATCATGTCTTCAGCAGTGGACAAGTGCAGTAACAGGGCCAGCAGAATGTTGTACTTGCCCAAATACTTTCCCAGCTTCCAGTTTTAAGTTCAGATATTTCCTCAAGAGTGGTATAGCAGGTAGCCCTCAGTGGGTTTAATTTGTTCAGGGCTGAATGAATGTGTGTATATTGGTAGCTCCTGGCAGCAGGAGGTTCTGGGGGTTAACTGTGTGTTAGATGGAGCACCTCTGCCTTTTGTTTGCTGGGCTCTGTCAGGCAGAAATGCCATTTATTGCTGGCTAACTCCTGTATCAGGACTGAATGAGCAGAGCAGCCCTCGTTTACCTTCGCTCTGTGCTCCTTTGAGTCTTCTGGGCTTTGCAGGCACAGCCCTCCAGAAACACGGGGGAATTTTCTATAAATTATGTGGGGTTGGACTAAATGCATGTCTAAAGTTGTATGCTGAAAGGATTAGAGCTCAAATTCGCTCATCATTCTCTGGACAGCAGTGCAAAATGTAGAAACCAGGGGAGTGTGTTGCATACATGTTTGCATACAGCTGTGTGCAGTGTGTTAGCAGAGAGGGAGTGCTGCTGTGTGCTTGTGCAGAATCGCTGTTTGCCTAATTTTTGCCAGTTGTATTAATTTGAATTTGATAATGCACGAACCCTGCTTGTAAGAAGACCAACGCTGCTGTCATGTTCTCTCCCCTGGTAGCTGCGACAGTTAGTTAATATGTGCATCAACCCGGACCCCGAGAAGCGCCCCGACATCACCTACGTGTACGACGTGGCCAAACGCATGCACGCACACACCGCCAGCAGCTGAGTGCGCCGGAGCCCGCAAGGAGCGGCGCCAGCCCAGGGCTGCAGTGAACATCCCACCCTCCGTGTGTCTTAGCTCATGGCGTTATTTGAAGCTTACTGTTGTGCTTTGAATTGTAAACCAATTTATATACAAGCTTTGTTGTTTTCTGTTTATTTCTGGGGTTTGTATTTTTTACTAACTTGCGGTTGTACAACAGGTCTAAATACGTCAAGCGTAATTTTAAGATGCTGTGTACCACTGTTCCCATGTTAGTGGGTTCAAGGATACTTTCTGTAATAACAAAATTGTATTCAGTTGGGCCTCAGTTCTAAAACACAGTTGCACTTTTGCACATGATACAGATATTAGGCTTATTATCAAGAAGCAAAATGTCTGGATCTTTCACCTTTTTAGTAATTTATGGAAAGTATGAATCAGCACAGTTAACTTTATTTTAATCTTTGTACTGAGAGGAACATAATTATTACAGGAGTTACTGTATTTTATATTGTGTTGTAGTTTGCAGTTCTTGCTGTAAGAGTAGACAAGGAATAGAATTAGTTCTCTGCTTGCCAAATGCAATGGAAAAATAATTTCAGGAAAAAATTGTCATGCTGAAATTTTTCTAACATCCCGTTTTGTTTTGTTAGTCTTTCATAATACACAAAACATTTGTCGGAGGTTTTCTGGGAAAATTTAAGGTGTTGATTCAGCAATTGGGTCGTTTTCAATAGACTTGTGCAGCACTGCCCTGGGGCAATGGGAGTCTGCATAGTTCAGTCTTAAAAACATGCAGATGCTTCTTGTAGCCAATAGGGTTCTTTTGTGGCTGTCCTTGAGAGGTCTGATTAAACGATGTGATCTTTAAGTTACAACTTCCCAACTGTTTGTGTATATGCCATTGTTTGTAGATGTTTGTGTTTAAAATAATTTGAATGACCTTACAGTATATTTAAATCCTAATTTTTTTCTAATACTGAAATCTTTTAGCAAAGATATAATAGTCTAGGATAACACAAAATGTATTCTACGTAAATATATGATCTTTGTATACGGTATCCTGAGACTTAGTTTTATATTTAGCAGAAGTAAATTATAGCTTTTATGTTTAAGAGAAAGTTGCCACGCCTTAATTTGGGAAATAATTATACATGCAAACTGTCTTACAGATACTTTATTAGTTTAAAAGGAAGTGCTCAATATTTTTGTTAGACTTTAGTGCCTTTCAGGGTATGCTTATATAATATTTTCATTGTTAAGGAAGGAATGTGTCTTGTTTTTAAATGTGATAAAAATGGAGAGTGGATTGAAATTCCTTGAGTTTCAAGACGAACTTTTTTTACAGAACTGTCAAAAGGTAACTGTTACCAATGATAGCAGCTAAGGAGCTGTTGCTGTCACTTAAGTCTTTTTCCTTATGTGGGTAAAAAGTTAGTTCAAATAAAAGCAGCAATATGTACATACACATTTAGGTTCTAGATGCAGTCACATCCTTGCATGCTCAGATTTTTTTGCTTGTTTGTTTCTCTGTGCAGCTGTAATTTTTATTTGATATAATGCTCAAAGAATAAAAAAAACATTTGTTGAGTTTGTGTTCAAGGGAGGGTCAGGGTTGTTTCTGATTTTGTATTTTTTAAAACTACAAATACTATGAAAATTGTGCTTGGAAAAAAAAACAAAGGGAGTTTTTAGATGGCATGTACCAGATTCTCAGCTTATCTTAATACAGACTTTTTTTATTTCTTTTTTTTTTCTGCTTCCAGGTTTTGTAGGACAAATTGTATGAAACCTTAGTTTTATTTCTCACTTCTGTGTGCACTCAACCTTATAGAACTTCAGTGGAACAGTTCGTTGGAAAGAAGTATTTGAGAAACTTTCATTTGTATTTAGCAATCTCCAGATTTGTTTTCATTTATTAAATGGCTGTATAATTTAAAACATGATGGTTATATTCTGTAACAGTGTTTCACATGTCATAGAATGAAATGCTTTGTATTGAAAAAGGCAGCACAATATTTGCTTGACTCCCAGAATTAGTTATTAATATGTGCAAGTACTCAGTTTTTTTTCTGAAATGTACTAGAACATTTAAAAATCACCAAAAAAAAACCCCAAATGCAATGCAGGCTATTTGTATCTAATATTATGCATAAAGCATTGAATTTTTCCTGCCAGAGACTACTGATAGATATCCTTCTCCTGGAAGGGTGTGTTGAGGGAAGAATCATGAGCTAAGAGTTAGTATTTATGATTAAATATTGTGCTGAGGAAAAAAAGTAGTTGTTCCTGACTTAAAATCTGTGAAATGAATGGTGCAGTTGACTCTGATACCAAACTCTGTAATTAAAAAGCCAGTGTGGGTTAATAGAACTGCTAACATAAGTGGAGATTGTAGAATCTCTCCCTAAAGTAAAGTACCTGGTAATATATCAAAATGATAAGTCTTGTTATAACACTCCAATGTATGCTCTGTGCTTATAAAATATTTTCTTCTCTGAACCACCATCCTATTTTTCATATGTTGATGATAACATTTGGCACTATTTATTTTGAGCTATGGCATTGTGTGTTTATTTACTTTAAAGAAAACATGTTACATTTCTACCCAAAATGTCTGACCAGCTCCTCCTTTTATTTCAGTAATGCTCCAGTATTAACTTGTGTCAGGAGTGAACTTTGTGCTTTGAATAACATTGCATAAAATCCTTTGTCTTGAAAGCTCCCCTGCTGTGCAGTAGTCCAATAGAAATAAAACATATAGGTATTAAATGTAATGTAAAAATAGTGTTTCTCTGATATTTTTTCAAACTTTTCTTTTTTAGATGTGTGTATATATATGTTACAGTAGATGCTGCATATCTTATGGACAACTTACTGCTTCCAGTAGTTGATTCTAGATGAGATTTCTTGACTGTAACAGAAGACAGTACACTAAACAAAAATAATTTTTGTCTTATTTGTTGAAAGATTATTTAAAAATACTACATCCAATATATTGTGTTTTAAACTAAAATTTTAAATTAAAATTATTTTCAAGCCATATTAAAATATGTAATAAAGCATAAAAATAGCAGAGAGCTCCCCAGTCCTGTGAGCTCTTGTTTATATTTCAGCTGGTTTTTATGTAATTTCAGTAATTTTGAGTGAACCACATTTACACACACAAATAAACAGTAATCAGTAGGGTAGATAGAAATGATGTGCTCAGCTCACTTTTTATATTCTCTGCGTGTCACTGGTTTGGTAGCAGGGAATAATTTGGGTTTTTTCCCCTCTTCTGTTGCACTCCTAATGATCCAGCTTCCAGTTGTATGAGCAGGCAATAAAAGTGTGTTGTCTTTTTGTAACAAGCAGAAACTTTAAAAGCATGCCAGTATAGCAGAAGATTAGAAGTGTCTGAGAAGGCTGGTGTTTTATTCATGCTCATGATTAGGAAAGCCATAGAGTGGAATTCTTGACTGAGGCTTGGAAAGGGAGAACAACTTTTATGCCAGTGGTTCTCAGATACTTCTGAATGGGACCCAAAATCGCAGTGATGTTTGTTTGCAGCAGTCTGTCTGCTTAATCTCTTCTCTTTGCTGTACACTGGTGTGTGGTGAGAATCTTATCAGCTGAGTTGGAGTGCTGGTGAATGCTGCAGTGGCTGTGTGAGCTGGTAGGAGCAGGAGGTGATGTGAGGGAGCGTCAACGCAGAGCTTCAGGTCTTGTTTTGTGAAGACATAAAGGTGCTGGATGGCAGAGGTCAAGTCACTGTTTTTCCATAATTTTTAACAGTCTTTATCTACTTCAATAGTCAAAACTTTCCCAACCCTGCCATATCTCCACATTGTCTAGCCAGTGGCAGTGTTGTTTTTTTGGATTTCTGATCTCTGGTTTAATTTGGGTGAGGAAATCTTTCTGGCAAGGAGGGAAATGGAGGTGCTGACCCTGATGGGGTGCTGCTTATATTTCTGAACATGACTCAAATGTAGATGTTTAGAGTTGTTGTTTAAACTTTATTCCCTTCTCTGATGCTTTTTAAAAAGTATTTTCCATTCGTATTCACCACTAAAGTTCTTTGACTCCTGGCTTCTGCTTCATTAGTCTTCTTGTCAGCTCTACCCTCTACCTTGTTTTAAGTCCTCTATGTCTAGTTTTCATAGTGGTCATTAGTTTGCATCTTTCTTTGTGATTTTGCTAAACTCAACCTGTTTCTGTCTTTTCAAATTTCATCCCTCCCCATGGGCAAGCCCAGTTCCTTTCCCCTAATCAGTACTTTAATCCTTTGTTCTTCATTCTGTTTTTCCAGCCCAGTGCCTGTGATTTCTAGTTTTAGATATATTTTCTCACTGCCTCAGTCATTCCCATGACCTTATCTTTACTAAATACTGTTCACTTTATTATCTCTAATTTCTAAATTCCCTTTCTCTGATCACTACCTGCTCTCTTTCAGCTTATCTGTCTTTCTCTCTCCTCTACCCTGTCACTCACTCCTTTTGGGATCTCCAGTCTATTAACCTTTTTGACTCCTTCATCTTTACTCCTGCCTCCTTCCTTCATTGGCCTCCCTTCTTTTGACTCACTGGTCTTTATTTTTATCTCTGTACATGGTTTCTTTGGCTGCTTCTTGCACTGCCCTGTCTCCATTCCTCCCTCCAGACATATTCTCTTGTAATTTCTTAATTTCCATTCCAGCCTTTCTGAATATCTGAAGAGCATGTCAGCACAACACAGCTTTGGACTCAGCTTTGCCTTACCTGCTTCAATGCTCTTCCCAGATGGACTTTTTAACCACTTTTATCTCACCTTTTTTTTTTTTTTTCTTGTTGAGCTTGCTTGCAGATCTGCTGTTCATTTTCATTCTCCATTCATTCTTGTACAAGATCTTCAATCCTGATTTTGTTGCATGACAAGATCCTTTTAAAAGTTGTTTTTATTCTCAGAATCTGTTTCTGAATTGAGCTTCTCTGCCTCTCAACTGTGCAAATTTACCCCTTTTATTTCTGTATCTTTTATGCCTCTCATTCCTTTCACCGAGTTACTTCTTCCTTCAGTAGCAACCAAGTTTCTCTTTCATCTGTCATTAAGAGCATGGCACCCATCATCATCACTGTTTCTGGTTTTTAATAACTTGTCTTTTTTTCTCCTTCTCATCTAATTTCATGTACCTGAAAACCCTCTCTCCACTTTGTTCTTGGATTTATTTTATATTACACTATATTCAAATGTCCCAAAAATTCAGTGCTTTCCCCCCAGTCTGATTCTCCTATGGTTCTATCTTCAGATTATTCCTTTAAGTATCCAGCCAGCCTCAGACCTGTTCAGATTCAAAGATCTAATTTTTATTTCTGACTCCCTCTGGACTATTTTCTAACATCCCTGACAATTTTACTTGCCTATTTTCCAAGGCCACAACCTTTCTATCTCTGACACTTCTCCCATGCCTGCGTATCAAATGTCTCAGACTTAGATGTATCAGAGTCCAGCCCTCTTCACTCCCTGTTTTCTTATCTTTTATCTTCACTCATTTAACCTCTGTGTCATTTTGGCTTCTTTTCTCCCTTCAAAGTATCAAAATTGACAGGACTAAACTATCATTGGACTTTCACTGTTTTGTGTGCTGAAGAAGGAACTCCACCAAATTACTACTTGTTTTGTGCTTTAAAGAGAACCTGAATCCCACAAATCTGATCTTATTTCAGTACTGTAGACTTGGAATAGATTGTTTCGCCAAGTACGTCAAAAATCCTTGAATTTGGCCCTTTAGTTTTGTCATTTTGGATCAAGAGATGTTTTCCCATAATTGCTTTGTATTAACTGTGTGCAACTTTGTCTTGTCCTGTTCCTGCACATACAGCTAACAGTTGTTTTCTTGCTATAGCAACTTGATTTCAGTGCCTTTAAGGGTTACTTGAAATAAGAAAGTGCCTAAGAGCTTCCCTGGCTGGACATAGAGTTGGGCACAATGCTCCTCTCTGTTCCTGTGCCCCCAGATGCTCCAGGTGCAGGACTGAGCTCAGTGCTCTACTGCTTCTCTACCCATGCTACCCTAACAAAAAGCCAAACCAAAACTGCCTCCGGTGGGTGCATGGTTTTCTGTGTGGGTGCACAGTCTGACTTCACACTTTCAGCAGGCTTCCAGAGGTGGAAGGTTGTGCGTTTGCAGAGATTCACTGTTGGTCAGATTGTCTGGCCTTTGACTGCTCCTAATTATCCTGAGATATGTTGAGATTGAGAAACAAAAATGTCTGTAAAACTGAGAAGCTTGGTGTTTGGAACTGGGGTTTATAGAGCTGAATTTGGTGTGGGTATACGCACATTGATTGACTTTTTATTTGCACCAGAGTAATTATTTTGTTTTAGAGGATCAGTTGTTTGCTGGCACAAAAAAATTCTAGTACTTTTCATGTTTTATATTCCTTGTTGCCTTGCTTATATCACAGTATGCAGTAAGTTCTTCTACAGCTGCCTTAGTGATGGGTGTCAGCCTTACAGCTTTTGTCTAATTGCCATTTTCTGTCATATGGAATTAAAAAGAGGAAATTACTGAGTGCTTCCTGATAGTTCCACTTGCTTTTCATTTAAACCCTAGCAATAGTAAGAGGTCTTAAACAGGAAGAGAAGTGGTGCCCAGGATAAAACAGATGTTCTGGGATTCCTTACTTCCTTTCCACCTCCCAGCCCCTGTTTCTCTGGCTTCCCTGGACACTTGCAGGCAATATGGCACTGCCAGTGTTTTGAGGGCCAATGGAAACTTTCTCAGTGTGGATAGGAGATCTCACAGTTTAAAATTATTAGGAATGTATTTGGTATTGTTTAACAGCTGATAATTGCAAATGTGCAATGTGTAAAGAGCAATTGAAAAAATCTGTGTTTGCTGTTACAAAAAGAATTTTAAATCATGGAAAGGCCTTTTAATGTGGTGTTGGTCTTCAGTACACTTAATTTGCTGCTTGTTTCTTCAATTTCAGTCTTGCTGGACTGTTGTAAAGATGATTCATTAAAGAGGAGTGTTGTTTTTTTGTTGGGAGTGGGGAAAACAAGAGGCATTCACTGATTCGTTTGCATTTTGCTGCTCATTGTGCTTTAATCAAATTTTATAATCATTCAGATTGGAATGGACCTTGAGAGAAGTCTCCAGTCCAGCTTCCTGCTGAGAGCTGAGGCAGTGCTGAATTCCAAGCAGGGCTTGAGGCTTCAGCAAGATCTAGAAACCCTCAAGGGAGGGTGATTGTGCAGCTCCTGTGGGCAGCCTGCTCCAGTGCCCCACTGTAAACCTTGTTTGCCTTGTGTGCACCCAGAAACTCCTCAGTTACAGGTTATGGCCATTCTTTGTTCTTCTGCCACTCTTCAAATGTTCTTTATGTTGCAAAAAGGTAAGTCGAATATTGGAGCAAAGAGAGAACTTAGGATGTTTTATTTTCTGAAAAGTTGTTGCTAGCAAATATGTTCATGTATTACTTCTGCATCCTGTATGACATGTACACAATATTAATTTGCAACTCGAGTGTAAAATAAAACTTTTGGCAGTAAAACTTGATACAAATGTCCTGTGGTGCTTATGGCCTGGATTTTCTCAGTTGTTACCTTTCAAATATGCTAAATGTTTCGTGGCAGGTCACAGTTGTGTGCACCGTGGTGAAGCTGGGAAGTTGAGCTCTTGAACATGACTCTGCTTCTGTTTTCTGGAGCCTGCTCTGAGGAAGGGAGCATCCCACTGGGGATGGGATGGGAAGAGAATGAAGCCAGCAGGTGTCAGATCACTGCTGGTTATGGGAATTCTACTTTAAACTCAAGAGTTGCTGGAAACTTGCTTGGAGACATTGATCAGAATTGAAATTTGAGAAGGAAAATGACTAGAGCAGCGGCAGCTTTCAGAGCAGTGGGGGATTTTTTGGTAAATTTTGCCCTGTATTAAATGAGAACTTGAAACTTCTGACACTTCTTGGGAGTGTATAAAGGATATGACAAATAGGTTCAGTTTCAAATCTGTCAAATTCTTTGAGGAAACAATTTCTGTAAACCAAGAATGATTTCTTGTTACAAAATAGCATTTAACAGTTACCAGTCTTGCAGGATGGTGGTAGGGTGGTGGTGGCTGTATATCATTCTTGTACTGGAGCTTTTAAAAGTGTTCAAGGGTTAAAAAAAAAAAAAAAAAAGGAGTGGCAGATCCTTTTGTGGTAAATGGTAAGAGCTTTTACTCTTGTGGGAAAATATTTGAGAAGGTAATTATCAAATTAGGTATGCTTTTTTAACCACTTTTAAATTCAGGATGCGTTTTTATCAATTTTTGTTCCTCATTCTGAAACAAGTCATTATTTTAGATTCTGATTTCTGCATAATGTGATGTGTTAAGAGTAAAATTCTTCCTGCTGTACTTTTCCTTACTGGGAAAGAGTTTTCCAGAAGTGTAGACAGCGTAGTTGCACTGATTCCAACCTCCAAAGAAGGATGTCTTGCTTGTGTCTAAGGTGAGCAGTTAAAATGCTGTTGCTTATGGCTGGAAGGCAGAAGCATTGCTAGACAGACATCAGACAATTTTCTGAGGACTACCTTAAAAACTTTTATTGAGTTGGCAGGGAAGAAAGGGTCCTAAAATGTTACTGTGGAGAGTGTTTTTAGTGTTGTGGCTTCTGAGACTGGCTTTGGAAATATGGGGACCTTCAGCTGCAGGGAGCACTAGACTGAATTCAAAGGAAAGGCCCCTTGTCCTTTCTCACTTAGCTGAGAGGTCTGGACTGCATGTTTGAGGCTGAAACAGGGCCTGGCTGAACACTCTTGCCTTAAGTGGGGGAGTTTCTGTCGGTAGTTTGCATGGAACATCCAATAATAATGTCAGTAATTTGAAGAACTGTGTACAGTTACCCCATTTCCATAATTCAGTTGTTCCACTCCAGAGCTTACATGGATACAGAGATGACTTCAACTACTCCATCCTTTTATCACAGAAACAGGACAAGGGTTCCCATGTTTTGTGGTTATATTTTTGTGTGGTGTGTTTTTTGTTGTTGGCTATTATTTTTTTGGTGCTTTTTGTGTGTTTGCCAAACGCTTCTCACCTTAAAACAATAATAAAAATTGTTCCATAAATGTGAATTTTATATACATTTACACATACATAAATGAGGCTTACAAAACACTGCATTCTTCTTTATAGCAAACCTTTGTAAGTACGTTTGTAGTCACACAGATGCTGTTGGCTGCCCTTGGCTGTCACATGGCACCGTTGTGAATGTGAACATCTTTTCTTTGTTCAAATCTAAGGACTGATCCTAGGAACATAAAATGCAAGGTGTATGCCTTTAATAAAAAATTCCTTGTACTGCAAAGTGAGGCAATTACTTGGCTCTTCCAGAGCCCCGTGTCCTGTGTGTGGGTGCCTGTGGTACGCGTGGCCGGGAGTGGGGCTGGTGCTGGCTGCAGCATCATTAAGTGGGAGCCTGCTGACACTGCCCATTGATCCAGCAGCCAGCACGGGGGCTCTGCTCTGCTGAGCTTCCTCCCCCAGCTCCTGCTTCTCCCTGGGGATACCCAATTGCAGGGAATGACCCACTTGCCTGGAGTTTGGAGAAGCAGTGGGCAGTTCACTGTGAATTGTCAGCTCAAGCAAAAGGGCAAAGGATCGTGTGGGTGACCCTGATCTGTTGGTGTTCTGTTGCTGTGACACTGGGCCATTCCTCACAATGTCACAAATCCCAAGAAGACCTTGTGAAACTCCACCAATGCAATCACTGGAGAGCTGTCATCTTTACAGTGGTAATGATACAGAAGGGCGGTGACGGTTTTGAGCTAAAATGCTTTTTAAAAAAAAAGTTCTGCCTATTTAGTAAGTGTTTATGGTGGTAAGCAATCTATTTCTAAAACTGTATTTTATTAGAGAATTGCTTTATTTTTTTGTTTTCTGAGAGTCCACATGTTGATGACAATGGTCCCAAATGGCTAAAAATAGATGTTCAGGTAATAGCCATGAAATGGAACATATTTCTTCTCATAGGAACCATATTTTTCCCATTTATTGTTGTCTTTGCTCTTGGATGTTTTCTTTAAACAGCACTGAAGCTCTAAAAACTGTCACAGGTTTTATAAAGGCAACTTACACATCACTGTGTATTCTAACACAGTGTGGTATGAAAATTTTGTGCATGTTTTGCAAGTAATGACTTGTATTTCCTTTTCTGTAAGAAAATTAAATTAGACACTGTATGGTTTTTTTTTTTTCTTTAAGTAAGAGTCGTATCCAAGTGCCATTATAACTGTCAGAATCCCATTGTAACTAAGGGGTGTGTCTGTGTGAGAATATTTTCTGTACTGAGCACAGGTACATCTGCAGTGGGTTGCCTCACAGCTTGATTTGGAATGCTGGCAGCCATTTGCCTGCAGCACAGCACCTTCTAAATGTATAACTTCTTGCTTTATGGGACTCTTGTTGGAATTTGTCCCTTTTATTTCCTCGTGATATTTAATTTCTGGCTTTGTATAGGACCATCAAGCTACTGCTAAAAGGACTGTAGATCGTAATTGTAATTTATTTCACAGTAATTGAGCATAAAATTCTGTGCTTAAAATGCAGTCCTAAAACACAACTTCCTTTTAAATCAGACACTCTGCAGTTCTCTCATAAACTCTAAAATATTGTCAGCATTATATCTTTACATACTTCATAATTTTATGTAATGAAAACTTGAAATAGAAATTCTGTTTGAGTGCATAAAGTGCCTCAGAGTTTAAATTGCAAGAAATCAATTGTGTTCTTCAGACCTCTCAATAATTGTGTTTATATCCATTCTTTAAGGTCTTGACTAAGTTGAAATGCAGTATTTCATTCCTGACATTTAATCCATTAAAATGTCCTTGGAGATGTATTATTCCCTTAAAATAATTTATGTGTCCTGTACAATGAACATGGACTGCTGGAGGTATTTCAGAATAATTTTTGCTCTGCTCCAGAACATAAATAGGGAACATACATATATGCCTCATTTGAAATTAGTTATATAATTGTCATATGAAAACCATGTTGTCATAGTCTGGGGACTACTTTTTGTTGCAGTATTTGTTTAAAGTATCAAATTCTTAAGAGATGATGATTGCATGAGTTAATATTGTATCTTTGGCTGTTCTGGCTTGTGGGGCATTTTGTTCAGTTTGTAATAAAAGCAGCACTTCTGAGCTCAGTCTGCCCAGAGGTACTAAGATGCAGTAGATCTGTCCATCTGCACTGTCAGAGTGACAATTTGCTGAATGGCCTGTGAAGGACAGGGAGGCTGTGGAATGAGCTCCCCTGCCAGAGCTCCTGCCTGGCCACGGGGTGTGCTACCAGCAGGGAGGTGCTGGCTGTGTGATTCAAGGTGTGTGGTATGGGGGTACCTGTTCCACTGAACTCCATCTCTGACACCATAAAGGGACTCGATTATTCACTGTACTGAGCATTTACTGTGTGGATGTGGGTGCTGTAAAGCTTTTAAACTGCGTATCTGATAAAATCACTTGGCTGTCATTGGAAAGGCTGACCTGCTTCTCAGTATGGAAAAACATGGCACACTCTTACCCTAATGACCCCGTGTTGTACAGTTTGACCCTAATTATGTCTCACTTTCCATTTCATTTGTATGTGCAACTTGCACAGGGCAGGCTTCCATCATGTTCCACACAGATGTTCCCGGGCAGAACGCTTCACAGCAAATTGTCTGAGTGAGCAGAGTCCTGGTTCCTGCTCTTTCTGGAGTGGAGCCAGTTCCTGTAGTGCTTCTGGCCTTTTTTTAGCATTCCCAATTTCTGTGGGATCCTGCATTTCTCACCGTGCTTAGCTGGTGGTTCTGCATTTTGCCCTTAGCTTTGCTCCACCCTGTGCTTTGAGAATCTTCTTTCAATGTTACGCCCTTTTCACAGCATCTGGCTTGGTAACCTTTTCTTATTCTGTAATTTTGTGCTTTCTCACACACCTCTGCTGTGATTTGAGGGGAGATGGCTTTGGTGATTCCTTTCCCCATCTCTCTAGTGGGACACAAAATTCAGTTTCATTCTGGGAATCTGGTAACATCACACTGCTTTGCCAGAGTCCCAGTCCTGTAGAAGCCGAGCTAGGAGCCCTCTGAGCAGGCTTTGTTAGCTCAGCTGAACACAAAGGATGAACACCAAACAATTTGGACATGGCAGCTGTTGAGAAAATTGAGAGGCCACAGTATGGAGGATTTTGAAGGGAAAATTTGCCTGAGTGAAGATCTCGAGTTGTGCTCCAGGACAGAGTGGGATTAGATCTTAAGCAAACACTCTTGTGAGTGTTTGTGCAGCATTACAAGGAGCAAAACAATTACCCAGAGGCTAGCACCTTTCAAAATAATTGCTATAATTTGGCTAGTACTGGTAAACTTGCTGTTTTCTCTGCCTGTATTGTCTCTCTCTGCAGAGCAAAGCAAACAGTAATTTCTTTTTTCCTGAGAGATGATTTTGTTGATAAATGTGGACTGTATAAAAAAGAAGGATTTTTCTGTGCTTCTATAACAAATATACTTCTCTTTGATTCAGCACTGATCTTTAAGAACAAATGAGGATCCAGGCAGACTTCTTTTTTAATAGCACTGCCTTTTACTGTTGCCAGCAAAGATAACTACATGTTTGGTTATTGTTCCATAATAATATTTTTATTAGAACATGTAGTTTCTGTAGCTTTTCTTTCATCACAAGGTCTGCTGCCCTTAAAGGAAAGTATAAAGAGCAGCAGTGTTTTGCAGAATCATATTTGATCTGAGAGAGATGTTGTCTTCCATACAGCTACCAATACACAAATGCTGAAATGCTTCTAAATCCTTGAATCAAGTTACTTAAGAGATTGATACATTTCTCATGCTTACTTACTTTTGTGGATCAATATTTCATGGTCTATTTACTAATACAAGATGAATGTTTCTATTTTTGGCTTAAAATGTGGTGGGTTGGAGGTTTTTTTTTTTCTTTTCCCAGTTTCTAACAAATTGCTGCTTTTGATTTTTCAGGCTTGATGGGCCACTGGCATTGGCAGGTGGTGGAATGACACAATGCGATATGATATGCCAAAGTAGTTGGGCATCACTTGTCATCTTGTAGACAAGTGAGGCAGAGGAAATAAGAGAATACATGAGTCTCTCAAATATGCAGGCAAAAAAAGGGATGTCTTCCATAGGACAGAAATCTTTTTCTAGAACTGCCTCCTTCCATCTTTTCCCCAGAGTGGTGCAGTTTCTTGTGATATTCTATCACACCATATTTGAGGTGCTGTAAATGAATAAAGAAAACATTTTACCTGTAGTAAATAGCTTCATGTATAATTTCACTTTTCTTTAGATTATTTTTTTTCTTTCTGTAGTGCAAATAAGAGACCTTTAAAGACAGTAAAAATGTAAATAATGATCTTTAATGTTACAGCCTATGCTAAATGCAGTATATAAGCATATAGCCTGCTCTGAAGAATTGTTCTGTTCATTGCAGTTTCATAGTGATTGCTTGGCTTTTGACCAACTGGGATTATTCTTTTTGTAAAGCCATAACTCAGGCATTTGTCCAGTTGTTCAAAAGTACAAATTCTTATGCATGGATTTAAAGGGGAGGTCTGTGAGCATGTTTCTTGATTTTTGATTCCTCTAGGGCAGCATGGTGACAAATACTTAACAAATTTCTACCTCAAATTATCAATTTTCTCCTGCACTTTGAGCTCTACAAAAGCTTTATGAAATCCATCATAGGACATTGGTGCAAATAAGATGAGATGGAAGAGCAGCCTGTGTTTGTCCAGCATGTTCTTCCTGTGTGTGTGTGCCGGGGCAGGAGTAAGGGGGCAGATGCAAGGGTGGTGAATCCTGCAGGGTGGCAGCCTGGTGCACACTGCTCCTGCGGGGCCAGAGCTGTGCCTTTCCTCCTGGCAGGGCTCGGCTGCACCGCTCCTCTCCTGGATGCTCCTGAGCTGTTCACCCCTGCCAAGTGTTGTGGGACACACCTGCTGCAGGTAACTCAGCTTGCACGTGTAGGGCTGGGGTGCAGGGTTGGGATGCAGGTCGGGATGCAAGGTTGGGATGCAGGTCGGGATGCAAGGTTGGGATGCAGGTCGGGATGCAGGTCGGGATGCAAGGTTGGGATGCAGGTCAGCTCTGGGCGGGAGCACAGGTGAGAGGCCGTGAAGTGCCGAGCCTTTGCATAACAAAGGGCACGGATGAGAGGTGGCGCAGCCGGTGAGGGAGGCTCGGCAGGAAAAGCGAAACTTCCCCGCGTGTGGGCTGTGAGGAGATGAAAGCCCAGGGGCTCCTTTGGGGATCCCTCCCCAGCTCGGGCTGTGTTACTGTGTTGCTGTGCCGTGGATAAATGGCTTTATGGAACGAGACTAAGGCACTGCCAAGGGAAGCTTGGGGCCGGTGAGGAAGCCGGGTCTGATGTGAGTGGGGTGTGCGGGACCCAAACGGGACCCATCGGGTCACTGGGGGCTCTGGGCCCTGCCCTGGGACTGTGACAGCCAGAGAGCCTCGGGAACGATCACTCTGGGAAGTTTCCTTAGCTTCAAATTAAGGAAGATACACTTAGGATGTTGAGGAAAAGCAGGGGCCCAGCTGAGATGCAGAATTTTCTTTGTGTAGTGAAGGAAACCAAGGGTGGCTTTGACTGTGAATTCTTGCAAAGGTTCCTCCCAAAGTTGGTGTGGTAACTTTTTCTCTGGCTGCCCTACATTGGATTCAGCACACTGTGTTTGGTACTTGAGGTTGTTCAGGATCTGTGTCTTCCAGATTGAATCTGCATTGCTGGAACTGCAGTCTGCCTCTTTTATTTTGGAACTTTCTCCATCTGATCTAGGAGCATAATATTTTAAAAGTTCTTTCTTCAGGTGTGTCTACTTCTACAGTTACTTTAAAATAAATTTTGGAACAAACTGAATTTGGAAGGAAAAGAATTCTGTTTTCTGTTTTTTTCTATAATGGATTATCTTGTGTTTGACTATTAGTGAAAAATATTTCTTTTTGTATATGTTGCTCTTTTTTTCCTTTTGATAAATGAGTTTTGCAGTTCCTCACAGTTTTCTCCAATTTTTATGATTCTTAATAAATCTGTACTATTTGCAAGTACCTCAACCCTATTTTAATTGTAGTAGTATTTATGCAAAGCTTAGTATTCATTCCAGGTTTGCTCTTTACTACATGCTGTCTCATAGACCGAGGCAAAACCATTGCATTTTGGATCACAGCAGGTTTGGATTGCATTTTTCTTATGATCACAAGTTTGTTTCATGCTTTGGGGTGATGTTGATTTAGAGAGAGAGACAAATGGAGAGTGCACTGCTGCTCCAGTGACTTAGTAGTCAGCAAGGCATCCTCTCCTAATCACATCCTTTGCTTTTTAAAAATAATCTTTCCCAGAAGGAGCAGGTGTTAATTCCATGTATTGAGGACAGCCATGATGCAATAGTATACAAATGTGTCAGAAATAAACCCTTTAAAAGGGCTTTTTTACATTTGTGTTTTGAATGAAGCTTGGTTGCAAACAGTTCCTACAACCCATGATGAATGTGTTGGTCTTTGTGGCTGGGTGACTCTTGGTGCTGCTTGCATGTTGGCAATGCTGGAGTTCCTTTAAAGCTCATTTAATAGCCAACTCTCAATCTTTGCTGTCTTCATTTAACCCAAATTCTGTTTCCAGCATAGCTTTAGCAGTACTGTGAGGGAAGAAGGAATTAGAGTGTGGTAGCCTCTGACTGGCTGCATTTCCTTGGCCCTGTTTGCCTGCCCTGGGGGCACAGCATCCCACACCATCGCTGCCACCCTCTCCTGTAGCAGCAGGAAGGCATCCATGCCACTGTGCCCCCTTCCAGGAGGTGGGAAGTTGTTCCTTACCCCCTACAGGCCCTTAGCACTGCCAGTTGGATATTCAAAGGTGGGAGCCATACAAAATACTGTATCTTCCTCTGTGGATATTAATTTTAGATGTGTTTTCATAGCAATGGAGTTTTCTCTGGTTCCCATACTGGCCTTATTAGGCAGTTAAGGAGAAAAACTATCTGTAGCTACCCACATTTATTCCTTAATGATGAGGAATATAGAGGCAGCCTTTCCATATATGCACATTATCCCTGCTGAAAATTAATGCTAAAACTGGTCTCAAAAAAATATGTGAAGGATGAACTCTTAGGGTATTCTTGAAGTAAGCTGTGAGTTGAGAATTAAAAACCCCCTGGCCCAGTAAGAAATGGACTTTGTGGTCTCTTTGTACTGTTAAAATTTCTTTTGGATGGGAACTCCCACTGTCTAAAGTACCATAAGGTTTTACAAGTGTTCAGAAGATGAAATGCTACCAGATGTTAAGTTCAAGGAGCAAGTTAACTACTGTTGTCAGATGGAACAGCTTTTTTGTGTTTGGTAACTTCTCCTTACCTTCTCTCCCTCTCTGCCCTCACCCCCTCTGTTCTCTTGACCACAGCAGCAACCAGACTGCCCATCTCTTCTGCAAGGAAACTGGTGCTTCACTCACACAGCTGTACAGGGCATATTGATGGTTGCTCAGATTAGCAGTCTTTTGGTGAAGTGGGTTATCCAACTAAACTGCTGCAGTTAAATATAGTTTACCTTTAAATGTATATTCGATAAGCAGAAGAGAAGTCTCTAATAGCACAGTGAAAATGTATTAAGGGCACATGAAAAGGATTCCTCATGTCCGGCACTCTCACCTTAGTGCTGCTACAATGATGCTATTTTTGCCTTAACACTTTTTTCTTCTTCTTCATAATGTGATTCAAATACATAAAAGGTGCATGGATTTGAAGCACATCAGAGGTCATTTCCTCCTGTGACTCATTAATCAGCTATGGTACTTTCATATGTACAGCAGGAACTTTCAGACAAAGGTAAGATTAGTAGCTAAGCAGACAAAGAGAAAATGGAGGAAAATAATAGCAGTGGTGAGTACATGCATCAAGTAAGTGTGGCCCAATATTTTCATGTCTTTTTTTGATAGATTGCTTTGGATGCTTCTGGGCAACACTGAATGCAGCATTTTTTTCATCTCTATCCCAGAAGGATTATTCCAATGGTTCACCTTAGATTCTGCACAGAATATTACTTTGATACTGTAATAGCTTTGGAAATGCTTTTCTTTGATGTCAAGAGCTGTATGGAACTGTTCTTTTGATTAAGACACACTTACACACTTGAAAAACCTAATAATAGATAAAAAAAAAAGAAAAAAATGATCATCATTTGTGCTTTATTAAACTAGATCTATGGGAGAGATGCAGAACATGTGTGCATCTGTATCCCCTGTCTTGATCTGTTATCTTTCTGTTGGAAACCCTCACAGTGTGTCTGTCTCTGTCTTGAATAGCCCAGGAGCCTATTTTTTTTTTCCCCTCTTCATTTTATGATTTTCACCTTTCTTCTGCCAATGAATGCTTGCAGACTGAACAACCTGGCTGATAACTGGATTATTATATCCCCCCTTCCCTCATCCTTAATTGATTGCCAGAGATTTATTGCTTACAATTTCAGTTTAAAACCTAGCCTGGTCCATACCAGGAAAATTTGTTTTTACAGTCAAGGGGTATGATTGAACTGGTAGCCAACAATCTGACTTTGTTCACTTGTTTGCACCAGTGCCATTTGAGGGAAATCAATGGTACACACTCAGGGCAAGGTGCTCAGCCCACAGTGGCTTTGTCTGCAGTCAGAACGTTGCTGTGGCACATCTGTGTGACACCCTGTCCACAGAACAGCCACTCTTAGGTCAAAGTCATGTTGGGCACAAGTTTAGGAGGTACTAAGTTAATTTGTCACTTGAATGAGTATCAAGATTTGCTCTGAAAACATACATTAATACTCCCTTTTCTTTAATAATAATATGTTTACCAGGAGTTTTTTAATGCTTTTGCCCCAGATTTATTCCTGGAATGCTCTGCTCCATTTTTGCAAGTTAATCTCGGAACGATTTTGAGAAAAATGTAGAAACTTACTGATCCTACATTGTTGGGAAAGAGGGAGATTGGTCCAGTCTCAAGCAATGAAATTCCTTTTTTTTATTCTGTGCCCTGCAAGTGAGCTTTTTCTTGTGAGTTTATTTTGCATTGAATCCAGAGTCACTGCCAGAATTAGGCTGAGAAATAACTGGGTGAACGTTCCACCTTTAGATGTAGGAACATAATGTATTACAAAGATGGCCATTTGAATAATTTTACCTCAGAAAAAAATGAGCTTTATGGAAATAAATATATACTCAAACAGAGGAAGTGCTTTTCAGCAAAGCAAATGGTAAAATGGCAGTGGAACAATATAGTGACCTGTGATGCAGATTTGGAAAAAAACCTCAGGTTTTGGGGATTTGTCTGCCTGTGGCCACAGCTGTGCCAGGCTGCAGTGGAGTTACAACAGAGAGGACTAGTGAAATAATTATATTTTCTGTTTCAAACTTTACTTTCCTGTCAGGGAGAGTTTCAGGCTAAAGCTGAGGCTTTGTAGGCTGTTAGACCCCTGCTGCTGCTTGTGGAAGCTGTGTGCAAGAGGAGCAAAGCCAGAACATCAGTTCATATCTTCACAGGAGAAGATGTGATTATTTGACTGCCTCTTCATCCCCATTGATGGGGCAAAGCTCCCAGCCAGCCTGGGCTGCACCCTTGCAGCCCTTTAATCCAGCACAGGCTCCTCCCCAGGCTGGGGTGGATGTGCCTCGTTCAGGGCAGCCCGGGGCTGTGGCACACAGGGGACTGAGGCTCTCCCTGCTGGGGAAGCACCAGGCACAGTCAGAGGGCTCAGTGAAGCCTCTGTGTTCCCAAACTCCCCGTGTGCCCTAAGCAGTGTCTGAGCACCTGGCAGCAAAGCAAACTGGTGTATCCTGAGAGCAGGAAACTCACCTTGCAGTGCTCTCTGCAGCATTTGGAGAAGGGTTGGATGAGACACAGCTTGATGATTATTTTTGCTAAGAATTGCCTTCTCTGAAGAGAACAACTTTAGATTGTAAACTTGGCTTTTCATTATGGTATTTAGTCATACAAGATTTTTAACTTGGTTTCAAGTAAGAGGTTTTGGGGGTTTTTGAGAGTAGTGTAATACAACATGCCAGACGTTATTTGGTGGGGGTTTTGTAGTCTGTCAATATTTTACTTTGACAAACATTGTTAATTGTTTACATGGCTAAAGGAGCATCCTTTTACTGTTCAGATGGAAACTGCTTTTTCCTACAGTTGAGAAAAAGAAACAAAGCAAGAATAGAAAAAAAATCTTATGAAAAAAATATCAAGAAGCTTTAAATATTTAATGCTGGCCTAAGAGAAATGTAACATAAAATAAAGGAATGAAATGAAGGAGAATAGGAAAGATTGGCTTTTGATTGACCAAGTTAGCCTAAGACAATCTCAGATCATGAAGAATAACTTTAGTAGCCAGTATTGGTATGTAAAATAGGTGATCCCATAATACTCACCAAGAAAAAAACCAGACACAAACCTACATAATGAAGTAGGAAAATATATGTGCTTAAGAGACATTGAGCCAGTAGCTCAAAGATTATTAAAAAACTGGAGGTAGCAACTGGTTGGCTATGTTATCCCTTTGAATTTTATCCATACGAATTGTCAGAGGCTTAAAATTCGTAGGTCTAAGAGATCACCTGTAGCCTTGCAGTACTGGCTTGTTTGTTTAGCCATAAGTACAGATAATGACTTTTGGAGAAGTCACCATCCTGTCAAGAGTGGAGGCAGAGCATGTCTGTGTATGTGCATGATTCCAGGTGGGAATGGGAGCAGCTTGGGCTGGCTCAGCTCTGCACTGCACCCTCAGGAGACAAGAATCATCACTGTGCAATGCTCCCGTCTCCAGGTTTATTGGTGGATCTCTGCCCCCATGGACCTCCCTGGGCTGCAGAAGCACAGCTGCCTCACCAGGGGCTGCACCAGGGGCTGCAGGGGAATCTCTGCTCCAGCTCCTGGAGCAGCTCTGGCACCTGGAGCAGCCCCTGCCCCTCCCTCCTCACTGACCTCGGTGTCTGCAGAGCTGCTGCTTTCTCTTATCCTCTCTTCTCTCTCTGGCTGAAGTTTCTGTTGTGCAGTTCCTGCCTGTCCCCTAAATATGTTATCCCAAATATGCCACCAGCACTGGTGCTGGGCTCAGCCTTGGCCAGCAGCCTGGAGCTGACTGGCATTGGCTCCATCAGACTTGGGGGAGGCTTCCAGCAGCTTCTCACAGGAGCCACCTGTCGCCCCCCGCTACCAAAGCTTTGCTGTGCAAACCCAGTTCCCAGGTCTGGAGTCTTATCTGTCAAAGCCTACTGTCACATCAACAGCAATAAGCCAGTTTGGAGGTATGTGTTTAAATGGTTTTTCTAACTGCTGAATGTTTTCTTCTTGCCAAAAGTGTCCGTGTTGACAAGTGAGGCAGAGACGACTGAAGCAGATCTGTGTCTGATCTGTAAGAATGAACCAGGACAAGGACTCTGCCAGGAACTGAATGTTTGGGAAGAACAAAGGAGTTACCCTGATTCATGTGCCAAAATTAGCAAAAAAAGTTTGATTTATGAACTCTTGCCTATGCAACCTTCCTGGAAAACAAGGTATGATGCCCTCTCCAGCAGACCACTGATGAGCAGCACCCTTCAATCCCCACCCTGCTACTTGCAAGGTGCTAGCTGTGCTGCCTTACCTAACTTTATTTTCTCTTTTCTGTGCATTCAGGATAACTCTTTTGTTCCATTTTCAGCCCACACGCTGACACAGCTCTCCCTCTCTCTCTTTCCTCTTACACTGTTTTTTAAGCATGCTGTAAACTTATTCATTCCCTAAAGGCAAAAGCAGCTATCTGAGCAACACTTTGTCAGCATAATACATTTACAGAATGCATATTTATGAACCTTTGAGCCTTTATTGTTCCAGAGGGCAAATAAAAAACATGAAAAGTAGCAATATAGTGTTTCAAAGGTCCCTCAAGGAAAACAAAAGTAGTTGGAAATAAATTTAGGGGAAAAAAGTTCTTCTCCAGAAGAGAACCTTGAATTAACACATACAAAATATGGGGTGGGAAAGACTATTCTCTTCTTCCACCTATCCCAGATTCTCCTAATCCAACTTTTAAGAAATGTTAAGCTTGAAAAGTGGTTAAAAGCTTTACAAAATCCTATAAATGGCATAGTTTAGATATATAATAGTAAACCAGGATTTTTAAAGCAGCATGTCTTGTTTAGTCATAATAAAGTAAAACAGTTTTTAAATGGAAATTATCATCTGCATTGAAATATATCACACAGATGATCTGTGGTATGTACCACAAAAATGCTACAGAAAAAAGCTGAAAAATCATAAAATGGCCTAATTGTTGTTATTTTAATTGACTCTGGGTTCTCATTAACTTTACAGTGTATACCTCAACTTTTAAAATTAATGGGTAGCTACTCATTATTGCTGATAATAAAATAAAGCTGGTTAGGCAGTATTTGTGTTTTTACTTGTGTCCATTAACTGAACTGCAATCAAAATGTGGGAGTAACAATGTTCCTAAGTTATGCACCCAGAAATTTAAAACACAAAGTGTTGTTTCCCTGCATGCAGAGTCCCATTTTAAAATGAGTGTGTCTGCTGTGGATTTCATCCAGAGCAAAAGCTGGAGTGAGTGTCCAACAACAGAGGGATGATCCAGACCTGCCTGGGCAGTGTGCTCTGGGATGACCCTGCTTGGACAGGAGGTGGGACCAGGCACCCACTGTGCTCCCTTCCAACACTGTGCCTCTGCTACTCTGTGACACTCAGCTGCACTCACCTCCGTTTCTTCTTTTGGCCCGAATTAGGGAAGGAGGCCCATGGAGCCCCCATGGAAGAATCCAGAATGCCACTGACAGCAAAAACCAGCCAGGGGAGAGCCAGGAGCTGCAGCACCTCTGCCACAAGGTACCAGAGGATTGGTGTGGAGGGATGGGGACTGGGAGGAAGGGGTTTTCCTGGCTCTCACAATTTCACCAGTGGATCCTTCCTTCCAAAGGGCATGTGTGGACACACAGGGTGTTTCTGGTGCTCAGAAATCCTGGGTGGCTCAAAGGAATAAACAGGGCCAGCTTTGTATGGGACACTTGACTGTGAGCACAGGATCTGAGCTGGGGGTTTTCTGCTGAGGGGGTGGGTTTTTTACCCCTAGATATTTTTTCCATTATAATGGCACACTAGAAGAAAGGTGGGAGAGTTGCCATGTGGAAATTCAACATTGCTCAGAGGAGGCAATTTTATCTGTTCAGTTGTTTATATATTTATGTGTATGTTTAGTTTTTTTAAGTCATCAAAATGCAGCTGAATTCACAAATTGTTTCACTGCTTCTAAGGCTGCATTTTTGGCCATTATTTGCAAAGAACAGATTTTTAAAATTCCTTTCTTTCCTCAAGAATCACTCTGTTTTGCCTTGTGTGAGTCCTGGACATTGAGACCCCCAGGGAGGAGAGAGGGGGATGGTTTGCCTCTGAACAAAATCACTTTCCAGTGGATTGTGGTAATCATTTGTTGAACACGAGAACAGCTTGAAACATTACAACTGCTTGGAGTAACTGCACAGGTAAATGCACTGCTACCATGGTGCAGGGACTTTAGAAAGAAAAGAAGTCAAAAAATGAAATGTAGTTATGTTTCATTAGTTTCTCATATTTAGGTGTCACTGGCAATGTTACTTTACAGCAAGACATCTGTAATACCAAATGGCTATATAAAATCTCAAAAGAAACTAAAATTAACTTGCAAGTTCTACAAACATGTTCTACAAACTGCTGATTTTTCTTCTGACATGGGGAGGATTCAGGCTGCCAAGAGTGGGCAGGTTTCTCCTGGCTCTATTCTGCTGTTGAAAAGATGATCTCTTTTAAGGGTCTGTAACCTCATTTATAAATATGCTTTAGGCAATCACTTCTCTGTTTGTCTTTTGAGAATCTCAGAAAAGCAGAAGTGCTGTTGGTGCCCCAGCCACTGTGTGTCCCCTCAGCAAAGAGGCTTCCACACCCTCCCTGCAAAGCAGTGCTTGGGCTGGGCAGGTGCCCTCTAATTGTTTTAGTGGAAATAGAGCACAAATGAAGTGTTAGCAAATTTGGATGGATTGTGAGCCAAGGGAGGCAGAAGGAGGTGCAGTGGGAGGAGGGCACCAGGGATGCTGTGCTAGCTCCATGTTCTCTGCACAGGAGGCAGAGGCACTGATCCATCACTGTGGCACTGCTCATGGGGTGGGGGCCTGGATATTGTGCCTGAAATGGGCTAAGCAGCACCTGCTGTCCCCAGACTCCACACAGGGAAGCTCCATCAGAGAAGGCAGTAATGGGGAAGAGGGGGGAAAACCCCTCAACAGACTGAAATCAAAAGTTATTTACCATGAACATCGCAAAATAAAGCTTAGCCTGTGACACACTCAGGAAATCCAGGTGAGGTGAACACCCAGTTCCTGTTATTACCCAGATCCCCATAGATTCCTTAAAAACAAACAAAGAAAAGAATTTCCTAAAGGACAAAAAGAAAAACAAAACCAAAAAACCCCAACCAACCAACCAACCAAAAAAAAACCCAAAACCAACAAAACCCCCCAACCCTACAAAACGGCCAAAACCCCAAGCCTGTTGGCTTTTTTTTAAATTGAAGCCAATGATGCTTCAATTAATTGTGGGAGTCTGCTTTTTACACCATTCATGCTGTTACCCCCTCCAATATAGCACTGTGTCTGTTTTAGCAAAACAGGAGGTCCTTACAGAAGAAATGTTATGAACATACAAAATCTCTTACTAAGATGGAAACCACCAGGAGACATAAAGATTATTAAATAAAAAAAAACCAACAAAAACTGTTTTCTGTTTCCTAGCTTTCTAAACAGCTTTTCAAAGCTTTTTCACCAACATGAATCAAGCACAGACTATTTGCATTCTTGACTCATTGTGAGAAAGATGGATAAATGAAAAGATCCACAAGTTAAAAAACCATACATGACTGCACTGTCATCTTTAAATTCCCTATACATAACAAAAGTGGCAGGATGCAAATATGAGGCATTCTAGATCAAAGCCATCAAATAACGAAGATATTATAAAAAAAATATGCCATGAGTGACAGTAATGATAAATATTTCAAACCCAGTAAAATGAAAAATCTATAGGAATCTTGCTATTTCAGTAGTTGTACAGTGGGGTTTCAGAGTTCCAAATTACACCAAGTTTTCTTTTAATTAGAGGTGTCTAGCACTGAAATAATGAAAATGAAGTATTTTACATTATTTCTACGTTATAAAGGAATTAAGGGATTATTGTCTTTTTACAATTTGCTTTTCTCAAAAAGTAGTGAAAATGTGGGAAAGGGGCCATATTGCCACTACAAAACAGAGACTGAGCTGGGCTTCCTTTATTACAATGAAATTTGCTGTCCTAAGCACTTAGGTGTCATTCCAAAAAATTGTATGTGTGGGTATTTCCCTCTTTTTCCTGGTCAGATAAATAACAAGATCTTGAACATTATACTCGAAAATGAGTCCTACTTGAGAGTCAGTGAGGTCAAAGCAGTTAGGATCAAAGAGTAGAAACTGAGCTGGGACAAGTTAAGGCCTTTTAAGTTACCCAATATTTGCTTTGAGAGTTGCTACAGCATGAGCATATTTTAAAACTTGTAGTGTTAATATTGTACCCAAGTTGATAGTATTTTGAAGAAAAACTTCTTAAACTTGTCAGACATGTTTGCTGCTGAAGTTCTGGCTGGGCTGTGTGCCCAAGGCTGTCCCTGGTGGCCAGGGCTGGCTCTCAGAGCTGCCCATGGTGGGTGTCAGTCCCAGTCTGCCGTTCCTTGTGCTTCTCCTGCTCTCCACGTGTCACTGTGTGAGCAAGATGGGAACTGAACCTTTGCAAATGGGTGTTTCCAATGTCCAGCCCCTGCCAAAAAGCCCTTTGAAAAAGATAAAGTTTCTCTCTGTTCATAATCTGGCTGTGCATCAGTGGCTCTGCTCTAAAAGCAATTAATGGAGAGGCTGATGTGAGAATTAGCACTGCCTGTGTGTGAAGAATGAGTTGAAATATTCCTCCTGAGTTACACATTTCTGTCTGACCAGCTGGTGGTCTTCAGGCTGGCTCCTCCTTCTCTGCCTCCTCATAGAGGGCTGTTTGGAAGAATGAAGGTCTGGCCTAATATTATCAAGCATTTCCTGGAGCCTGCATGCCAAATTAAAGGGGGAAAAATAAAAAAGAAAATTAGAGAACATGTTTATCTAAAAGAGGCCATGCAGTTTTTGTTTTTGCTGAGAGCACAGTAATATGAGATACTGAGAGCCTAAGGTTTTAACGAGATTATGCACCTAAGGTATTAAAGAGTCTGTAAAAGTGTGTCCAGCCCTATAAAATAATTTTCCTGGTGGAGCTGGTACTAAGATAAATGACAGCCTCAAGTGCTTGTCAGCTCTGTGGGCTCATTCCTCTGGAGTGCAGCTGGAACTGCCACACCAGGAGGTAGATTATTGCCAATAGTCTCTGCCGTGCATCTGCTTTTTTTGTTGTTGTTGCTTTTTTTCCCCTCCAAGTTAGGTCAGTGGCTGCCTTTTTGTCTCCTTCCTTCCCTGTTTCTCATTTGTGAACCGTAGGGATACATATTGAATGAACTGAGGAAAAACAAGGAAGAAAATTGGTAATCCTGGCTAATATCCCCAGAGTTATCACCAACAGGTTAGATGACTTCTGTGTGAGGAGATTTTAGGGAGTTATTGTTAGCTCTTACATACCCCTTTTTTAAAAAAGCTTCATTAATAGTAAATATGAAGATTGACATTCACTGTTTTTATTTTGGGGAGGGCTCAGCGATCCAGCTTCTTAAGAGCAGAAAATGAGTTTGGTTAGAGGGTAGAAAGCCTTTTGTTGCAAGCTCTCTGTGAGCAGGTCAGTAATACCACCCATAGGCTAAACCCAAAGCATTGTGCTCCCTGCTCAGTAATTAAATGAGCTCCTCATTTCAGGGCAGTGTCTCACACAGGCTGGATCCAGCGAGCCCACCAGCTGTGTACTCGCTCACACAAACTTACTGCTATGATGTTGGACTGAATTTCTCCCAGTCTTATTAATGCCTCAGTGTGGCATAAAGCTTCATTCATTATTCATAATAATCCAGTCAGAGGGCACTCTGAGACCTGATAAATTCTCACCTAAATGACAACAGCTGACAGGGCCTAGGGTTTTATAGCCTTTCTCTTGCCATAGCAAGGTGCTGTGGGCAAAGGTCCAGAATGATCCTCTGCTAATGACCACTGTGATATATGAGCAGCTGCTGGTTTTCTGACACGAAGTCTACTCTGCTGAGCATCCAACCCACCAGCCGTGAGCAGCAGATAAATATCTGACAGGCAATATACTTCAAGTACAGATCACGAAAGAAATCTGTCTCAGGTGGGGGAGAATAAAAGGGTTAATCCTGTGCTGGAGCACTGCAACATCAACAACAACAAAAATATCCTGAGGGCAAAAAACAAAACCAAAAAAACAGAAGTCTGTAAATTCTGGCTGTGCTGATGTGGAAATGAGAATACAATTCCTACTTCTGAAAACTCTTCCTTTCTGGCCCCCAGAGGGTTGAATAATCACGACTTTAGAAGCCTGTAAATTGCTTTATAAAAATCAATAATCATCCGCTGAAGGATATTAATTGCACTTTTTCACAAAGGGAAAAAGCTTCATAATATTTTATTGGTTTTTAATGGGCTCTTTGATACCACAGGAGGTAAGTGAAAAGCCTCTTTCTTTTGTTCAGGCACAGATCTAGCTTTTCAAAGAAATGTATGTACCTATTTGAGTTTTAACTTCTCCCTTGTGTTGTGGGTTAAAATTAAAAGCAGGTGGAGTCCTTTTATTTAGTCCTTCTGTTTTACCTTCAATGGTGAATATTTCTCTATTATATCATCTTTTCTAAGCTATATTGATGAATGTATGACTTCTCCTTTATTTCGTTGCCATGCAAATGGAAAGGTTAACTCTGGAAGTTTGATCTTATTGACATACAGCAGAAAAAATCAAGCTCCAAGTGCTTCGAAAAGATTCAGGACTGACCTGGCCAAGTCTGATATCTTTTGCTTGTTAAAGTAAGTGTAGTGAGTACTCATTTTTCACTCTGCCTCATCTTTGCTTTGGAATAATGAGCCTTTGAGGCTGTTTAATGGTGCCATCACTTCATTTTCCACATGCACAGTTGGGTCTTTAGGCCAGGAGGACAATTGGTTGTTCTGCATAGAGCTTTGCTCAATATAAATTTCTGTCCACTCCATTCAAGTGGCAAAACCAGGCTCCTCTGGCCTGAAATTGCAGAGAGCTGGAGGTGGAAAGGTGGTCTTTGCATGGCTAAAGTTCAAGGCTGGAAATTTATATTTTTTCAGTGGTGTGTTTTGACCCTACTCTCTCCAGGATTTGTATCACAGTAACAGAGATCCACAAGGTCAATAAGGATGTTTTCACCTCTTCCCACCTTCTTGTTAGTTAATGGAGACATGGACTTCACCCAGCTCCCAGACTGAACCTGTAGGTGGGAAACCACCAGACAAAAGTCAGATTAGAGGAGATGGGTCACGTCTGGCACTGATTCTAAAGCTCATGTTATGCTGTGAACTCAGAACTTCTGTGTGTTGTGGCTCTTGGGACAGTCCAGGACTCAACCATTGAGAGCCCATTTCATAACCCTAGTGCTGCAGCACTGTGACTTGCTTTAGACTTTGAGGGCCAAAGGCCACAGAATTTTACCATCCACTGGAATTATAGAAAGCTTGGTTTTCCTGTCTGAAGTAATTCTGGCAACCTTATTTAGCCTTGTTTGGAGAACAAGTTTTTCTAGTATTTCTATTAAATGTGACACAGACTATTTACATATGAGGTGTGCCTGAGCTATAAGAAACTTCAATGTATTCTGGACAAGTTTAGGCTTTGTGATGAGCAAACATTCCTGGAATATCCCATGGTTGCCAGAGCAACTTGCAGCTGTAGCCAAAACATTTGTCACTCTTGCTGGGTTCTTCTGTGGCCTTCACAGACTCTTCTTCCAGTAGAAATAAACAAAACATGACCTTTACTTAGAGTGACCCACACCAGCCAGGATATTGACTTGTTGAAGGCAGCCTGACCTGCAATTTGTCAGGCCAAGCCACTGGATGTTGCATTGTTCTCTGTTGTCTCGATTCCTTCTCCTGTTGCTGCTCTGCTGAATGAGCACAGTTGGTCAATGGGCTTTTTGTTTGAGTGTTAGGAAGCTGAAAATGTTCTGGTGGGTGTGGTTGACCAAGAAAGGCTTTTCCTTGTTATTTTTTTTATTGTTGAGGCAGAATAGAAAGGTATATCATTAATCCTCATGGACTCAAAGTGTTGTCTGTATGATTTTTTTTGACCCTGCAGTCAAATAATCTCTAGTGTGGGATTGTCTCATTCAAGAGTCCATCACTGAATGTCTCCTAAGTTGCTGACAGCCCTGGGGATTGTTCTATTGCCTGAGGATTTACTATTAAATCTTTCAAATGCTTTTCTATCTAAGTGTGGTTTCCCTTGTGGTTTTGTGGCTTAGTTAGGTTTTCCTTTTTTTTCCCCCACTAGAGCATGCATGTTCAATTTCATCTGCTTGAAGGACCTGGAAGTTACTTTTGTTTAGTTGACTCAAAATTTCCCACTCCCATAGGCAAGGGTAGACAAAATATGGTCTAAAAATATTCAAAAAACAAACTAAAAAGCATTGCAAAAATAAATTTATTAGAAAAAAAAGCTGCATTAGTAAATTCATTCATTGTAGCCTATGCTTTAGAAAACTGTATATTTAAATGTGAACATTTACAAAGTCATGGAATGATTTGTATTGGAAGGGTTGGTTCCAGTTCCTCTGCCATGGGCAGGGACACCTCCCAGCTTCCACTAGCCCAGGTTGCTCAAAGCCCCATCCAATCTGGCCTTGCTTCATTCAGTTTCCCATCATTAAAAGCTTTGTCCACAGATCTCAAGTTTTCCTATGAAGTAATTTAATAATGAAGGAGATCAACACAGTTGCTCACAGTTCTGTAATGTGCCCGTGGAATGAGCTCAGTCCGACAGTAATTCCCACCTTGACTTGTGGTAGCAAACCCAAGGAAATATTTTACCTCATAGCATTGTATCACTGCTAATTTTCAGTTAAATTAAAACATTTGGATGAGGTTGCCATACCATCAGAGAAATCAAATGTTCCTGGGATGTCCCCAGGTATTCCTTTTTCCCTACGGACTCTCCATGTAGATTTTTGTGTCTGTGTTCTCTAGAAGCCTCTGGTGTGGCCATCCCAAGGACACAGGTATTGTTTTCATTGTGCCCACTCTCTCATCTTGATGTTAAGAGCTGCAGCTAGTTAAGAGGCCAGAGAAATTCCTGGCACTCATAGGGGGCCTACACCTATTTAAATGAGCACCTGTGTGGGGTTTTTTTTGTTTTCTGGGAAACCATTGCACAACCTCCATGCACAAGCTCTGCTGGAGCTGGGTGTTTTAAGTGCCTGGGTGCTGCTTCCAGCTCAGCGTGCTGTGCAAGCACCAGCCCATCCCTTGGCCTGTGTGGATCTGTGGCTCCTGGGAACAGAGAGTTTACACCAGGCTGAGCTGAATCTGCAGCACAGGTGACCAAACTGGTCATGCACAGGTTAACACCTTGCTCACATGTGGGTCATGATACACTTACCAAACACTGTGTCCGCTACTGGGTGGAAGAAAATGCAGAACAAAAACTGAATTCCAAATTGAAATCTGGTCAATCCGAGTGGATGCTTCTCTGGCTCTTGGCCATTACCACAGGTGGGATTGCTGGAAATTAGGCTCTGCAGTGTCACAGAGTGTGCCAGAGCAATGTGGGCAGGCAGATACACCAGTGTCTCATGTTGGTGCTCTTGGAGGAAGTTGTTTTTTCTTGTTTCCTTTAGTACTGTCCAGTGCTGTGAGTGCCAAGCTGTGTTTTTTTGTGCTGTGGGTGAATGGGGACTTTTCATTTTGAATTCAAGATTCTGGGAGATAAAAAGGCAAGTATTTTTTGACAGTTCTGTGGTTTGTCTCTAGGCGCATTGGGTGCTGATTTTTATTCCAGTACATCAAGGCAACTGTCTGAAGTACAATCCAAACAGAAATTCCTCAACAACAAACCACTAATATCACATGTAGTTCCAGTTGTTCACACTTTCTTGTGCTCTGTCTTTCCATGAGATCTCACGTCCCCAACCCACTGCCTTGGGCTAATAGTTTGTAACAAAGCTCAATCTCTAAAAATGTCCTATATAAATGGAGAAGGGAAGATCATAAAAGAGAAAGATGAAAACATTTACCACTCCAGCTCCCACGCTTGGAGTCTCTCTTGAGTTTCCTGATTCATCAGCCAGTTAGGAGGGCACACAGTCACCCATGCTGCCTGGCTGCTGCTGCTCTCTCCAATGCTACAGGGTACCATTCATCACAGACTGCTAGCTGGAAGATGCAGTGTCAATGCTGGCAATTGATCCAAGAAAACCTGCACATGTTATTGTACCTCGCTAAGGGCCCTCTTCTTTTCTGCCTTTCTTTGTAACTGAAAAAATTAACCCGTGAGGGTTTTTTGTTCAGATTGGAACAGGGAAAATAATACCTGCAGTGGGAGGAAACGTGTGTTCAGCCCATCCCCATGTCCTAATCTTGATATAAGGCTGTAAATTAGGGGGAAAAAAAAAATTGCTGTCTTCTAGCATATGTGATTTAAAAGAAGGGAGATCTGGGGGGATTGTCAGCTTGTAAGAGTATATATTCGTGTGATAAAACTGAATTACCCAGAAGACAGAAGAAGCATTTGAGATACAGCATTTTGTACCACCACATTCTGGTGTTACACCTTGGGGCAAATCCCAGGCAGGTTCTGGGGGAGGAATGGGGCGACGGTGGGGTGGGAAATCTTGCTTTTCCTAGGTCAGTAATCCTAAATTTAGCTGTTGTTCACAATAACACACTGCAATACCTGCTCATCCAGACCTATGGGATATTCATGAAGTAAGGTACTACTAATCAGGGGCTCATGCTTTGTGTTTGGAAATCTGGAAAAGAGAAAGGAAAGATTTGTTGGTAATTTGGACTCCCTTGGAGGGGGTCAGGAATGCAGGAGCAGCCAGTCTATAGGGCACCAATTTAAGTCATCCCAAGTCAACCAGATCAATGCTCACTTTGGTGTCCCCTGGCTTAGGTATGTGCTTCCTTCCAGTAATTTGCTGAATCAGGACTGTCAGCAGTGTCCTCTCTCTGGTCCCACAAGGTACAATACCAAAGCAGGAAGTCAGGCAATTTTGAGGGGCTTTCTTTATGGCAAGCATTACATTTTATAGTGGTTTTCACTGAAAAATCTCAGCAAGCTAAGCTACAGTGATTAATTAAATTTTACAGCTACCCTGTGCACTATGCAAACAGTGCATTATTATTTTTTGCTTTAATAAAGAGCAAATGCGGGATGTGGACAGGAAAGGATTTGGAAGTGTATCCAATCAGCTGGGGTGGCTCCTTCTCTCATTTGTAATCTCCCCTCTGACGCCTGGGAGGATCAGCATTGCTTTTTTTGGTAACTAGAGTCAGATGGACAGTTTCATCCTCAGCCTCCTGGAGATCAGAGGTAAACTCCTGGACAACAACCAGGACAGATATAAATCTAACCCAAAGGAGAGCAAAATCCCCTTGTAAATGTACTTAGGCTTTTTAAGTTCTTTTCTCCCTAAAATGAGCAGATTTTGGAGCTCATTGTAATCAGCATGAGTGTTTAGCCCCAAGGACAAATCTGAGTAGCAGATGTTGGGGGAGCCTTTGTGCCTTGCTGGGCATGGGCTGTACCTCAATATAACCTCTCCTTGCTCTCTCAAAGAGCAGGGACAGCCCTTCCTGCCTGCCTGTGGTTGAGGCATGGAAGGTGTGGGACAGAGCTCCCACATAAAGTATGTTGGAGGAAGAGCAGACATGGGGATTCCTTTGGCTCAGCAGCTTCTGTGTGTCAAATTCCTTGAACAGAATAAGCTCTCCCCATCTTGGAGAGAATACAGGGGATTTAGAAAAATATCACCAAAACCAAACAAAGAAAAAAGCAACAAAAGAGGGATATTGAATGTTTCAGAAATAAAATTAATGTTTTCTCCATAACCCTTTGGTAACAAGACAAGCATGCAACAGAAAACTCCTCTGTCTGAGGGAATAGTTCCTGTACTTTGTGCTATTTTGAATGAATCATTAGGGAAACACAAAATATTCTAAATGAACATCATGATTCTGGAATGAGTGGGTATCTAGTGATGGGACTTGAAAAGAGTCTGAGTGCAATAATGGAAGGCAAGCTTCACTAATGTTTTTTAAATAGAAGGGCACAAAGGTCCCTTACAGAAAAAGGGAGGTTAGCCTCTCATCTGACCAGACATGTGGCTGTTTCTGCACAGAGATAATACCCTGTACCTTGCAATGGACTCTAAAATCCTTGTCTCCATGAGAAAAGAGTTATGGCTTTGGTTTAATTGTTGCAAGGGACAGCTTCAGCTAGAGTGGCCAGTCTAGAGCAGCTTCTTTACTCTCTATTTCCTAGCCAGCACTCCTGCCTGCAGACTCTGTATGAGATGATGAAAACAGAAGAAAGGCAAAGTTCTGCCCCAACATGTGCTCTCAGCTGTGATGACTTTTGGGTTGACTTCAGCCTTCAAGGGAGCAGATGAACGGGTGGATGTAACCAACTCTCATCCAGTTGGTTTCTCTGCTGCCTGGGAGCAAAGTGTCCCTGCTCCTGCTGTTGGTGAGCCACTCATCTTTGCACCAGGCATTTGCCTCTGTCAGCCAAAGGAAACCTCTCCTGGCAGAGCTTCCTGAAGTGTGTTGAGCTGGAAGCTGTTCTTGGCATTATTTACCTTCAGCTCACTGAACAAGCACACCTGCCACTGGAGGTGGTTTGTGTGCAGCTCTGTATCATGTGTTCACAGCCAGGCCAGCCTGGTCTCTCCAAGACCACTCCTTTCTCCCACTGTGCCTACAAGGGGTGTGTTTTGCCCTGTTTGTTGGACTTTGATGTACTTCCATGAAGCCCCATGCCAGAGAAGCCCATGAAAAGATGCAAAGGGATTTCATAAAGGGAAGCCCTTTATCACAGTTGAGTGCAGCTTTGTCTGTGTGTGGAAAAGTTTTTTTCTGAATCTTGGTAACTCGTGGTCACAGGTTAGCTGGGCAAATGGAAATCATTATGGCCCTGGTTCAGATACAGAGCCCAGAGCTGCAGCTGTCTTTCAAGCAGGCTGGGAACAGAGGGAAGGAATGGGAGACAGGGAGGTGTGACTGCAGAGTATCAAGAGAGGTAACAGGGAGTAAAGATCTGGAGTCAGATCCCAGTTTCCATGGGATACACGTGGGCATGGGGGCCTGTTTCTGATTGCTTTTTTCCACAAGAGGAAACAAGGAGTTGATGGGATCGTGGATACAGGACACAGATACATTTGGCAAAGGACCAAATGATACTGAACGTGGGAGGATTTGGCAGCACCGTAGTGGAATTACAGGTCTCATTTGTCAGAGCTCTCTAGGTGAAGTGCTGGAGTTCAGAGTGACTGTGGAAAAGCAGAGTCTGAAATGTGGCAGAGAGAATGCTGGAAAATGCAAAGCTCAGCCATCGGGCTTGATGAGCAAGACTGTTTTTTTGGGAGGGCAGGGAATTTTTCAAATAGGAAATTGCCACTGAGGTCATTCTGGCCATGCTTTAATACTTAATCAAAATGTTATTTTCTGTTTTATTTGGTTATGGTCTTATTCATTCACTGTCTTAATACAGTGTTTGAGGCTGAGTTTTACTGAGATGTGGCCCCAAGATGACTGGTGCTTAGGTCCAAATTAAGTGAGTGAGTCCTCTGTATTTTCAGTAGGAAATTTGAGAGACTTAATTATTTAAATCTGGAAAATATCAGAGAAATGCATATAAAATGTTGTTTATGGAGTGAAAGATGGTTCTCACAGTGCTCTGTCCTGTTCACCTTCTGTGCTAGTGGTGCTTTGGGGATGTGACTGCCCAGAAATCTCTCACTGGTTACAGGCACTGCAGGGCTGAACCTGGAGAGGTGTGTTTGCCATCACCAGGCTGTGTCACCTCCATGATTTTTGGATCCAGGTTTCCCGGGCAGCTTTGGGAATGCCACACCAAATCCTTTTTCTTGTTCTGAATTGGCTTTGGCTGCTCAGAGCCTGGTACGTGGTACCATCTGCCTGGCTTATTGAATGTGTGAGGGTGTATAGCTGCTCTGGGAAAAAGGGACATATGGAAAATGATATTTGGTGAATCCCAGGAAAGAAAAGTCACGGGAAACCACCTAATTACCAAGGCTTAATAGCCAGTGAATCGACAGTAAGGAGCTTGGTGCTGAGGTCCTGTGGCATAAATGCATGATTATGTTAACGCCCCACTGCTACTGGGAAACTTTTGTGTTTACAGGCCTTTCTCCCTTATTGCTGGAGGCCTTCAAATCCCAGATAGTCCAAATCTCTATTCAGTGCTGCCTGCTGGGCGTTTAACAAGGGTCCTTGTAACGGGACTCAGTACAAGTGCAAACATGAATGAAGAGTGCAGGGGCCACCACAGCACCACAGGCTGCAAGGTAGCCAAATGGAGGCAGCCGCAGAAAAGCAGGATAAAGTAGACAATGACCCTCGGCGCCTCAAGGCATTGCTTCAAAAGGTGTCAACACCAATTAAATTGTAAAGGCTCTGTCAGCTTCTGAAAAGTTATCTAGGCAGGGACAGAAAGTACAGAATCAAAGGGGCTGCAATGAGGTTTTGTGTGCCTGGCAGTACACATGCTCCTGGCAGTGTGGGATCCGGCTGGGAGCCTCCCAAAGGCACTGCCATGCTTGGGGTGGAAAAGGGAGAGGCAAGACAGCCAGTGTGGGGTCTCCTGTGCCACTGGTTTTTATCAACAGCGGGGGGAGTGTTTAATAACATGGACCAAGGTTGGTTAAAGAAAAAGCTGAACATTTCTCCCCTGTCTCAGTGAGGGGTTAATACATTTCAGACCTGGATGCAGTGTCTTCCCTGATAAATTTGCTTTCTGTGTGCTCCGAGCATTTTAAATTTGCTTGTAATAAATAGCAGCTCTCAAATTTATTTTATTCATTGCTGTATAAATTTGCTCATTAGAAGAGGAAGTGGTGTTTTAGCAGCTAATTTCTTTTTGTGGTTAGATATGTGTAACTCCTAAATTCTCATGCTGCCTTTCTCCTTTACTAATGGGACTGTGGCAGTCTCATCCTGTTCTCAGAATGAGGTGGTTGGAGGTGCAGGGTGGGGCCACACGTAGGCATTGCTCTGTGCCTTATTGATGAGGCTGTTGTGATGCACACAGATGTGCACCATGGTGTTTCCAGCGTGACAGCCGAGCTGTGGAGTCTAAGGCACAATGAGAGGGGGTAAAGACTCAGTTTGGTGCTCCTGTATGGTGAGGGGGGAAGAAACCAGTGTCTTATGTGTGGAGTGCCTAAATTTCTATGCAGGAAGGTGAAATGCTTAATTTGTAAACCAGTTTAAATTGTTTGCAGTAAAACAAAGCTTCTAACTGTAATATTTATCCTTGTCTGTTGCTCATGACAAAACCACAAAAAGCTGTTTATGCTCTCTTTAAAACCCAATTTAAAATGTGAATTAAACTAAGGAATTCAAATTGTTGTTTTAAGTCTTAGAATTTGCTCACGAAGCATTGTTACTGCAATTCACATGGCCGGGTGATGTTGATATTAACTCATCTTTGTAGGTTTACACAGCAAATCAAAGAGATAGTTAACATTTTTTGTACAGTGACTCCTAAATGTGTTATTTTGCCAAATCCCTCTTGGTATTGTAACAAATTGTTTAATGAAAAAATCGATTTAGGAGGAGGAATCTGAGTTGAAAGGTTTGGGAATACTGTTTAAATGAAAAGATATAGAACTAAGGGTTCATTGCTGCATTATTTTAAAGCCTTTTCCAGAAAAGCATGATATTTGATGACAATAATATAAAAGCAACAATCAAATTTGCTGAAATACATTCATCTTCTACAGACAATTTTTTTCTTCTGATTAGAATTCTGGATGCTGTTTGTTTTTCGCTATCTGATTATTATCATGTCTTTGGAATTCAAAATTTTAAATATCCCAATACCTGAGAAATCAAAAGGACACTTTTTGATGAAATTGAAGGATATATCGGAAATATTCAGAGTGTCTTTTTCTGGGTAGCAGCTCAATTTAGCAAATACAATCTTTTGAAAGTGGAGCAGAAGTACATTGGGGGTAGGTGGGAAGTCAGGCTGTGTGTGGCAGTGTTAGGCAAATGGCAGAGGAAGGATGCTGAGGATCCCCTTCTCTGGCCTTGCCAAGACCAGGCGCTTCCTGGTGTGTGAGAGGAGAGCAGGTGTGTTTTGAACCAGCTGTGAGGACGATTTCTCGAGTGTTTTGGGCAGTCAGCCATGCCCCGTGGCTGTCCCAGCTGTGCCAGTGGTGAGCAGCAGCCAGCTGAGCAGTGGGGTGGGTTTTGGCACAAAGACCCAGCTCATCTCCAAAACCCAAACGAGGGGAAGAGCCTGTCCCTTCTCCTGCTCTTATGGAAGAGCTGGCAGGGGAAGCTGGCCTTGGCAGCAGATTTCTCTCTGTGCGTGGGGATTTCCAGGCTCTGCATAGGAGTCAGGACAAGCTTTTGGGACTGGCATCACCCAGTGCTGCAAGCACCTGAAATGCACAGTGAGCAGGAGTTGTGAGTACAGCTGTGTGTGCTGGGAGACAGGAGCATGCTTGGACAGGTGCTGATTAGTATTTCTCCACAAATGGTGATGAAAGTGTGGCTGTGCTTTGTGTGGGGAATGACGAGAGGGACGTGCCAGAGCTGCCTTTTCTGCAGTCATCTCATCACAGGTGCTGCTGTGAGTTCCTCCCTCAGGTGTAGCTCACAGGGAAGGGCGATCAGCGCCACAATTCCATCCTGCCCATTTGTCAGCTCTTTCTAGGTAGCTTCCAGGTGCAAGGGGAGAAGTGGGCTTATCCCCCGCTTTCAGACGGTGTATTGCAAACTGGGGGAGGGTGGGTCCCTCCCACCCAGCACTGCTCTGCTGCTGGCTCAGAGGAAGCCTGGCTGGGAGCTGGGCTGTGCTCCTGCCAGCCCCTGTGTCCAAGAGGCAGCATGGATCCTGTGCCTCGCCTCCAAACTCCCCGTAAGCAGCCTGGAGCAGGCTTCTCCAGCTTACAGGAGAAAAGGATCAGTGAGCAGAAGGCCACTGGATTCTGGCAGGAGAGAAAAAATTAGTAAGATTTTGTTGAGGTTTGGGGCAGAGTTCCTCAATCTAATGCTGGTTTGCTTTGTAGTGATTAATTTTTCATGTGGAACAAAAGAGCTGAGAAGGAAGATATCATTTCCATATAGTGTTTTGCTTTATAAAGCAAAAGCATTGAAGAACGGTGAGAGCATCAATTTTATTGGTAAATAACATGATCAGCCTCACAATTTTTGCCCTTCTGTGGACATCGAAAGAAATTGTGCAAAGAGATCACTATGCTACTGCAAAGATGAAATAATGCTGCTTCCTTAAAGGATTGCCACGGTGTGGGCATCCCTTGTGATTGAGGAGAATTCCTCGGTCTCTCCTGGCTGGGGAGGAGAAGCAGGACACGCTGTCCCTCGGCCGGCAGGCGGGGAGGGATCCTGAGCATCCCAGGGCTGCTCCCGGTGCCCTGCCTTTGTGCAGCAGCACAGAGCAGGTTTTACATGGCTGAATGCCTTGTAAACTCTGTCACTTCAGGGTATCGCCCACTTAAACAACATCCTCATCATTTTTCTTAGGAAATGATCTGAGACAAAATATTGAATTATTTAGAGTACCGCTGGGAGAGGGAATTGATTCCTTGCTGTATCAGAGAGAAATCGCTGCTCTTTTGAGGCTTGATCCAAAGCCTAGAGAAGTCAATGGGAATCTTTCCATTGATTTCAATAGGCTTTAGATCATGCTCTTATTCACTCATCAGCTATTTCTCTTTAGTTTGAACAAAACAATGCAGCCTTTCATTGCTAGATACTTAGTTTGCTGTTCCTAAAGGAAATACATTCTGTCCCGTTCTGCTGAATATAAAAATCACTTATTGCCTGCCAAAATAAGTAAGTCGCAAACAGCTTCTTAATGCTGCTGAAATGTGAATTTATCCCCTATGCATTTGGAATTTTTCTAACATGTGCACAGCTACCTGTATGTACATTTTAAACTCAATATGCAATCTTGTGATAACATTTTCTTTCTTTGCAATTAATTCCTCTTGTTTGGAATCAGAAGATGCATCCTACTTTTTCTCTTTCCAGGCTTTCAAGCCTGTTTCAGTCTCTGTGCTGAAGAGCTTTTCCTTTTTACCAAAGGAAAAACTGGAGTAGGCTTTCGTTAGTTTCCACTTTCTATCCTGTTCCTGGGAAAGTCAAAATGCAGCATCTCCGTTGGACAGCACTGAAATTTTCCATTTTGACACCAAGTCTGAAAGGAGTAGCCAAACCAGGCAGGGCTTCTGCAGCTGCCAGGAGCTTTTCCAGCAGCCTCTTTTAAAACAGAGATGCAAAAGTTATTTTCTTAAATGTCTGACTTACACCCTCTGTTTTCTTGTGCTGTGCATATTTAACCAAAATTTAGCCACCTGCAAAAAACACCATTCCTATGTGTGCTTTTACAAGGGAGCCCGAGAGCAGATCCATAGTCCAGTCTCAGTTTACCATCTATATAAAATGACTCAAAAATGGATCTAACACAAAATATAATAGGAAAATAAATAACAGTGAGTGCCACACAAATTTTGACCTCTTAGGTTGTGCTGGAGTCAGGAGCAGCGTGGATTCCTTGCTGACCACGGGCAGGGTGCCCACTTCTGAGTGCAGGCAGCAGAACACACCTGAGAGCTCTTGTGAGGCTGATGGAAATACAGGGCAGGGTGCAAGGAGGAGAAGGTGACAGCCCTGCTTTGTGGCCCAGCCTGCAGGGGTGGCTGAGGGCTCGTGGCAGGGTCCAGCCTGGGCACCCCCAGGGCAAGCCCAAGCCCTGGGGAGGGAGCCAGAGACCCCTGGGTTCCACAGCAAGAAGCACAACTTACAGAATTATGTTCTATTCTTCAGAAGAGCAATCTTTGCACTTGAATAATTTAATGGTTTCAGTAGGTTTTGCTTCTTATCTCGAAGGAAGTATTTTCAGCTCTATAATTGTTCCCTCATCCAGAGGGACTCTAAACAGCAGAGTTTTAGTATGCCCAACAATGTTATTCAGAAAATGGGTTGTATTGAATTATAAACTTTTCAAAGCATAAAGAAAGCATGAAATCAAGATGAGGTTATCACAGCAGGGACAGAGACAATGTGTTAAAGCACCCCCTGTGAAAACTCCTGCTTTTGGGAGCTCTCTCCACAGTAAAGGCTGGTGAAGAATTATGGACCCGTTAAAAAAAAAATTGAAAATATTGTTGATATTGCCCTATGATGCCTACCTACATGTAGATTAATGGGAAGACTGGACAGGGTTGAGGTTATTTTTGTTTTTAAGATGTGTGAAGTAAAAGTTGAAAGAGAAGCAGAGTGTAGTTTCAGAAAAATGCCAGCCAATTTTCATAGCCAGAGGGTTTCTGTAAGGGAAGAGGAGAAATAATATCTTATATACAATTCTGAAGTTTGATAAATGTTTAATAGTACCAAAATATCCATCAGAATCAATCACAGAATTGGTAACAGGAGCACATTTAAATCTTGGTACAAGTTCTACTCAAGGGAATCTGATTGCTTATACTGATTTTTTGGGGAGGGATGAGAGCGATGGAGATATTGCCAAAGATTTTGGGAAAGAAACCAAGATATTTCAGTTAGCAGTCCTTCGAGCTTGGCAGTCACAGGGCAAGGCATGGAGGCTTTAACACTGAGAGATGTTACTGAGAAATTCTGAGAGCAATTTATCGGATCCCTTTGTCGGTGAACTTCATCCCTCTGCTGAGAGCTAGCAGAGAGCCTGGTTTGTATTTCAGCATTTCTGATGCTGCAGAGAGTGGATTATAGCCTGTTAGTATAAGCATGTTGATAGCTTTACCAACATGAAGGGAAAGAAATGAATCCTCTTTGGATAGGATAATTAATTTTTGAAACCCTAAACTTGCCAAGATGTGATTATTCAGGCAAGTGAAGCAAGAAGGATATAAACTGTTAAATACCACAGTAATATTATAGAAGTTTTCATTTTCAATTATTTTAACTAAACTCTGAACCAAACACATTTATTTAAAAAACAATCTTCAGCGTTTCAGATGATGTTTATTTCTGTTACCTCTTTAAATCTGAAATATACTGGTAGGAATCTTTTTCATTTTTGTTGTTGTTCAAGTCTGCTTTCTCTTTAAGTATGTGGTAGTTTAGCAGATAAAAAAAGAGTTTCTTTCCAAGAGCAAGGACAGGAGCAGTTGTGGCAGGAGAGAGTGATGGGCTTATTTTCCTACCCCATTCCTGCACAAGCTGTCTCTTTCCCCTTGCACTGCAATAGAGATTAAGGAAAGCAGAAGAGCTTTCAAAACAAGCTGACAAACCTGGTCTCCAAAAGAGGCTGCCTTTATTCTGAGATTTATTTTCTACTAATTAATTGTCTTTTATTAAGAATTTTCTGTCCATGCCGGTGACTAAAGTTCGCAGTATTTGAATGAACCGTTCTACATGGATACACAGGCAGGCTGAATTTAGAGCAAAACAGCTTTATCATAAAACTGAATTTATTATTTCCTTGAAATATAAGGAGAGTAAGAAGAAGATTACAAGACCTGAAAGTTTGGAGACGTGCCTGAGAGTGTGGATGACCAGGAAAGAGCCAAAGTGAATTTCCTGGGGCTGAGCCAGCCTGGTGCTCCGGCTGTGCTGAGATCTCTCTGGATAAGAGCTCGCAGGCTGGGAAGCACTTGAGTCTCCTCACAGCACAAAGCCACATCTCTCATTTCTTTGCTTGTAAAATATCTCCTTCAAAAAAGAAAAAGTTCAGAGCATTCAGTGGAGTTAAAAATCTGTCAGTGACTGATATTTTTGTAAATACAGAAAGAAATGAAAGATAATATTAGACTCAGAGATGTCTCATCATTTTTTCTTTCTTTCTTTCTTTGACTGTGGTATAAACTTCAGTAAAACTGTGATTAGCCCTGACTGTTTGCATATCTTGACAGCTATAAATAGATACTTGCTATCCAGTGGTAAACTTAAAATGTTAAATAAATGAGCTGAAAATGGGGTATTTATTTTACTGCTCCTTATTATCCATTTATACTTGATATATTGGAAAGCGATCTGGGTTTTTCTACTTGTGTTTTTAGGAAAGTGTTCCTCCCAGGACTCGTAGAAATTAACTTTTTGGTTAACATTTCAATTTTAAATGGAAATAGTATACTAGGCAATCTGACAGAAATTTTGATAGGAATGCCATTACCTTTAGTGCTTTCCTTCCTATATAAGGTTAAATCTTACTCTCATTTAGATTAAACATGCAAATGCCTCCATGTGAAAACAAACCATATTGATTTTGGGGTTTAGGGGTTTTTGTTTTTTTTGCATACAGGAAAGAAATTTATATGGAGAAGGTTTAAAAATCCCTTTTTGAATAGATGCTTCACAATTAATAGCTGTGGGTTTGCCTATGAACAGTGAATTCTGCATTGGGATTGTCAGTTATTGGAATAATTTTTGTTCAATCATCTGTTTCCTTTTATTGTCTTATATGCAGCTATTTTCATTAGAATCTACCATTAATGACTTTGCTGAGTTGAAATTACTTGGTCTTGGGAAATGTTTCATAATTGCAAATATTCATATATCTGTCCTCCTACCTTTGGCATGTTCAGCTTAAAAATGCTCCTTATTATTTGTTGATGAAAAATATTCAGATTTGGTTGGGTCAACACTGCTGACTTAGACCCACTGCCATTTTCAAAAATATGAGTATGAATTCTTTGCTGCTGGAGTCCATTTCTGGAAGGAGACCTAGATCATTAGCTGACGGGAAATGGTACAGTTACATTGAAAACAATTTTCACTAATTGATTATCTGGCTGATTCCATTTCCAGTCTTGGCTCCCACTTGGACCAGATGCGATATTATCTCTCAATATAACTCATGGTTAAATTTTACTGAAACGATATCCCTATGAAATTTCTATTTGTGCAACAGACTTAGTATTTATCTATCTATCTTGCTAGAATCTAAAATAAATTGGGGCAATCCCATCCCACATTCAGGAGAGTGTCCTATTTTTGGTCTCCATGCCAACTCTCTGGAGAAGTGTCTACTATTTTGTACCATCATTATGAGTACATTCTCTTGTTACAGATAATAAATCTGCTCTCCTTTCTATCATCCTAGTCTATTCATTTCAAAACTGTTTCATTTTTACTACACTAATGTTCTTCTCTCCAGCTTGGCAACCCTGGGATAATAGCATAAATAAGTGAATTATTATTTTTGTTTAAGGCATTTCTAATTTTTAATTAAAAAGAAAAGTCAGACTCTTGCTGATCACCTACAGGATTGTGACTCTCCATGGTTACCTGTCACTCAAAGAGATCTAGCTCTGAGGAATGCTAATTAGCACTGTTAAAGCACTGGTAATTGAACTGTGGAGACAGCCTGCAGAAGGAGGCTGTTTGCATTCAGCACTGCTTTGCCATTTAAATGGACGAGTACAGTCATGAAGGTACGCTGGATAAAAGCAAAAAAAGCACTCAGGCTGTAATTTTTCATTTTGACTTCAAAGTTGTTTACCAAAGTGTTTCCTGGAAACGAGTGCCCGCACCAAAAAAGTGTCAGGCATAGCAACTTCGCTGACAACCTACACCTGAAAAGTGCACAGTGCCCTTCGTGTGCAGCTTCCCTGTGCCTGGAGCAGCTGCTCGGGGCCCTGGAGCTCGAGATGCTGCCTGGCATGACCCACTGCTCCCCATCAGTGCCACTGTTCCAGGCCACAGACTAAAAATTAAGGAAGCACCAAATTGAAAACAAGCCACAGGAAAACCCTGAAGGAAATCAGTGTTCCCACTGTAGTTGATGACTTTTCCAGATATTTATTTGACTCCCAGTGCTGTGATATCCATGTGTCCTGGAATAAGGCACCTTCCATCATGGTCTTTACGGGTTTTTGGAGGCTTGCTGAAGTGAGGCAGAAAGTCTCTTGGCACAGCAGAAGTGAAACTCAAGGGCAGGCTGATTGTCTGGCACCTTCAGATGGGTTTGATTTTTCTCTGAAGGTAAATACTCAGCATCTCCTGAATATCTAATACTTTTGTTAAAAGCACACCAAAAGTGAGGTACCCATGTCATGCTGGTCTTTGTTATCTCTTTGCTTGTGTGATCTCTGTTTCTTTTTCTGTTGTACAGCTGAATGTCTCAAACTTTTCCCCATGCCTTCAAAGACTTGCATGTTTCTTCACTTTAAGCAAATGTGAACAACCTCATTCAAAACTAGGAAGCTTGTTTACAGTGCAACATGTACATGAGTCATACATGCTTTGGGAATACTAATTTTAAAATGTGTCATTCTGCCAATAGAATCAGAATATCCTGTATTGGAAGGAGTCTACATCAAGGTCCAGCTCCTGGCCCTGCAGAAGGCAACCCCAAGAATCACATCATGTGCCTGAAAGCGTCGTCCACATGGATGAAATCGATTTTTTTTCCTGTTTGTCAGGTAAGGATGTGCACATTTTAGTACCTGCAAGGTCACGAACTGATCATGTAAAGTGAGTATTTGCAGCATGTGACAATATACTTTATTAAGCTGTGAATATTTCAGAGACATACTAACTTAAGTATTTCAGGGTACTTCTGAGTAAAAAGGCAGAGATATGATAATGCAGGAAGCTTCCAGGTGTTACCATCACCGGTGACTTAAATTTGAAATCTGTTTTCTCTCGAGTGGAAGACTTCATCTATTCTCAATGAATGAAACTGACTTCAAATCTCAGTGAGTCCAGGACTTCATGGAGACATTTCAGTGTGTGAAACTGTCATGTATCCCCATCTTGGCTTTTATTTATCAAAAACTGTTCCTGTGTGAGTTGTTCCTAGTGTTTTCCATTTTAGCTGCTTTGTTGAAAACAAAGCATTTTCCATGTTATGAGGAAACAAAAAGGTTGATATTTTCACGTGCTGGCACATTCACCATGACTTTTTTTCACAGACATTTCACAGGACACATCATCTGTTTTAGCTGCTAACTGTGGCCTGTGCCAGCTGGGTGGAGAAGGACACACATACCTTTTCACACGATTTACACTTTGCTATTCAAAAATACAGGGGAAAAATTCACATCCCAAGGTGTTCTCAGAAGTATAATGGCACATCACTGGCTTTTAATCTGAATTGTTTCGGGCTGTTGCCTTGGGAGCAGTCTTTTTTCACTCATTTGCAGGCTGGGTCTGAAGGGGGTACTGTCTTCCTCTCATTTGTGTCAAGCTGTTATCTGCTTAGAATGACTCTTTGTCTCTGAAGCACTTCTTCCATGCCAGGACCCTGGTGAAAGGTGGGCAGGGTGCAGTGTGTGCTCAGTGCAGGGCACTGTGCAGAGTCCAGACCCAAAGGGAAGGGCACAGGGCAGCTGAGCTCTTGACTGGTCATTTTGCTTCATGGCATGGTTTGTGCCAGGCTGAGCATCCCCACTGTGGAACTCCCTACCAGGAACGCCTCAGGGGGCTGTGGAGCTTTTCCACTCCTCACTGTGAGCTGCTGGAGCCTCTGGCAGCTGTGCCCACATCCCCGTGGGCTGGCAGGCACCTGAAAATCAGAAGGAAGATTGCCCCTAGCTCCCACCTGTCAGTTAAGCAAGCAAAGAAAATCAATCTCAAAGAATGCTCTGACTTAGCTACCCAAGAGAAAGGCCGAGGTAATTTTGATGGTCCAGGCATCCAGCCCTCAAATACATGGCATTATCTCTCCCCTAATTTTGAAAGTCTAGTTAGGGCATAGGTTGGTGTCTGTGAAGGCCATACCAAGCCTTTACTGGGAACAGGGAGCCATAGCTGACAAAGGAATGAGAGATGCTGTATCAGGCTCTCCAGAGGCACACAGGCTCCCAAGAGCCAGTGCTTGGCTGGCAGGTGCTGCTGTCTCTGCAGCCCATCATGGTCTGGAGCACTGGCACAGCACAGCTCTTGGGTTGTGGTGTGTGAGACTAGACCAACACTGACCTATCAGTAAATAGACTTTGAGGTCATTTCAGTCAGAAATTGCAGTGACCTACTGCATGTCCCAGCCATCTAGCAGGGTGAGCTAAAGTAGAAAGACCTATTTTTGGAGATCTGTGATGGCCCAAGCATCACTGCAGGTCACCACATGTAGCACTGCAGGTAAAATGCTATGTTGAAACAAAGAACTTCTTCCTCTGTGGCTTGAAGGTAACAGTATTGTATCAAATGTGGTTTTGCTCTTCTTTGTCTGTCTCCAGAGAATTGCACTGGTTAGACTCACACAAAGGATGTGTTTTGAGCTCAGAGAGTTTCTAAATTTGCAAACCATTTGCAACTGTCAGCATCAGCTGCATGGAGCAGAGGAGCCATATTTCTGTGGGGAGTGTGGTAATGTGAAATTCTGGAGCAATAGATATCTTGTTTATTTTAATCAGCGTTAAGAAGAAAAAACATTTGAAATAGGAAAATTAGACAGTGACTATTAAATTGGCATTTTGCCTCTACTGACTTGCCAGAAAAACTATTGGTGCTACCAACAAACCCAAAGGCAAAAAGAACAGGTGACTTACCTGCTGTCACTCAGCATGAGAAAACCAGAGATGAGACATTTGTTGTCTTAAACTCATGCCCAGTCCATTAGCTCAAGTTTCCTGACATGTAGGCTGTAAGCAGAGACAGATAATAGGAGAAAAAATCTGATGATTCATTAATTATATCTGCCTAATCTTTTGCAGTGCAGAAAAGGCTTTCACTCCTTAGAATTTTTCTGCAAAGGGATATTTGCTGTTACGATTCTGTCAGTGTAATAATTGTATTGCATTCAAAGCAATTTAACCTGAACTGCAGGTAAGTACTTCAGTAGTAAGAGTTGCATCAGTGTGACTGTAGCAGGTTAGTGCCCTGTTACAGGCAGGATAATTGCCTCAGTAAATCTCCCCTATGTTGACAGACCCTTAGACAAGTGGAGTCATACCCATTTTCCATAAGTGGCCACATCTCAGAACACTGACTTGCCCCAAGTGCCAGTGACACTGACACTTGGATTTTTAGCAGTGGTTTATGCAGACACCCCTAAAGCAGCATGTGGCTGGATTTCACACCTGTGGTGGGGTGTATGTTTGGGTGCCTTGTTTTATGAATCAGGCCAAGCAAATGCACACAATGTGCTCCACAGGACAAGCCAGTACAAAGGCAGAGCTGGTTTTACACCAACAGTGATTTTCCAGTCCTTTTTGCACCAGATGAAAGGTTGTGGTGTGTCTATTTAATGCACAGGGGATGCTGGAGGCTGGACCCTTTGCTCCTGTAAATGGGCATGGCTACATTCTCTTTGGTGCCTTTGTGTTATGCTGTCACCTGATAACATTTGGTTTACTTTTCTGGCAAAACCTATAAAAGCCTTTTGCTTTTGCAAGTGAACACTAAGTAACTGTACCAGCTCAAAAATAGCTTAATATGAACACTAAGAAACCTTCCTCTGCTAATCACAAAGAAACCTGAGTTTAGCTAGATGTATGTTTGGATTCTCTTATCAGGGAATTTTTGGAAACACTGGTGTTTGAGATGAGCTGGACTGAATGTGTGTGCAGGCACCCTTAGCTGCCAGGTACAGCAGTGCAGCTCAGGTGCCTGTGTCACATCCTGCCAGGCTCCTGAGCCGTGTGTCCCAGTGCTGGGGTGGTTATTGTCTGATGTGCCAGCCTGGTGGAATTGGTTATCTTCTTCAAATGGAGTTTACTCCAGCAGGGAGAAGGAAGGTGCAATAATTAGAGCTGCTGTGTCCCTCAAACTATTGCTTTTTGGGGTGTTCATGTGATGGAATAAGTGTTCCCTGGTGGATGGCTGCTGGAGGCTGCTGGGCAGCTGGAGGTGATGGTGATGTGCTGGGGGATGCAGCTGCAGCCAGAGTGCTGCTCACCATGGACTGCTGTGCTGTGCTGGGGGAGGGACACCAGCCCCAGCCCGCTGGGCTTCTGTCCCCGAGGAGCTCCCCTGCAGCCTTGCTCCCTACCAACATCAGCAGGTAGAGATGTGTGACTTCAGCAGGTGCTGGCCCATGCAAAGCTGCTCAGTGCTAGAATATTTGCATTTTGTTGTTCTGTGCTGTTAGAGCAGACCTCACCCCATCATCTTTATTACTGAAAATTTTAGCCATTTGATTTGAATATCACATTTCCTCTTCTGCTTGTTAAGCCATTCCTAAAATAGACTTGGAAACCAATTTGCAGTTTTGTCCCTGGAGCTCTTACACTGGCTGTGGGACAAAGGGCTTTGTGTCAAAGAGATATCTACCTCCAGCACCAGGCTCAAAGAAAAAATGATAATAAAACACTTTAAGGAATGCACTTCACAGTTTATCCTTGGTGTGAATTGTTTCTTACGCTGTGAACCTTTTGGACCATAGGGCTGAGAATTTTCCTTCGAGTCTGTCCTGCTTTACAACCAATAAAGATCTCAGGGCAGACATGGCAAAGCTTCTGCTCTGAACTCCAGGGAATGTGGAAATGGAGCTCTAATGAGTCTGTCTGTCCTGTGACAGCTTTTCCAGCAAAACAACAAACTGGCCATGCTCTGGTTGAGGACTGGAAACCCTGAGGGGATACTAATATGGCATGTACTCACTTCCTGATTAACTATACCTGCTGAAAAAGCTTTTTTGTTCTTGGGATCTTATGAATTGCTCCAGTCTGAAGGATTACATTACAGAGCAGTTCATCAGTATGGCATTTCCTGGAACATATTTAAAGAAATATGGTGCAAGTGCATATATTGGCATAAAGTCTTCAACCTTCCTGTAAATGAAATATTACCAAACCCAGAAAACAACACCCACAAAGAAAAAAAGCCCCAAACCATTAAGGGTCTCTGAGGTGTCTAAAACTAGGTGTGGACTAGGTCATAAAGTGCATTTTGTTAGTATGATACTTTCAGCTTGCTTCTGAAATCAGTTCAAATTGCTGTTGTATGTTTCTGGGTTAATGCTGGCATTAGCTCAATGTTCCATTTGAGAAGTTAGATGCTTCTTTGCAATGAAATGCAGAATTTTGTCAGGTTGTCCACAGCTCTGTGGTTGCACAGTTTGAAGGTGTCCATGCCTCTCAGGTTGAATTCAGTAGACTCTGGTACTAATGGGAGGGAGAGCTCCTATGGTTTGATGAATCTATTTCAACTATTTCCACAGCCTGGGTACCTTTGGAGGATTGTTGTATAACTAGCAGGTAGAGATGAAGCCTTCTGAGGCTAGTGGGATTTGTTCCCATCACCTTCTGTGGCTGTCTCTGCTGCCAGGTGATTTCTTTTCTCCTGTGCTTTGTGCAGCCCTGCAAGAGGTGGTGCAGTAAAGCCAGGGCAGCTGCAGAGGTGAAGGGAGCACGGGTTGAGAAGGACCCTGCAGGGATTGTGTGTTTTGGAGCACGGAATGCAGACAGAGAACTTTTAAAAAAACATGTTCAGACTTCAGTTATAAATCAAAATATGTAAGTAAGCTCTTGAGAGAAGGTCCAGCAAGCAAAAAGCTGTTCACAAAGAAATATCCTGGATAATTTTAAACTGAGGGAACTGAAGAGAGTTGTGGGTTTGGTGTGGTTGCTTATCACCAGAGATAGTCACTGGACTGCAATACAATCTTGATACAATTGATTTGGCCTTACGTGTTCATGTGAAATATTAATGAAAATTCACACATACCATGTTTACATTTGTCAGATAAAATTCTCCCAGAATTACTTAGTTCCACTTCTAAGGGCTGAGCAGCAATGCTTGCAGTGAAAATACTGCTTCAGGCTCGAGACCAGTCATGGCTGCTCTCTAATATTATAGAAGCTGTTTAAACAGCAGGCAGCTGCAGGAACAGGAAAACTGGCAGTATCAGCACGAAGAAAGCCATGGAGTGGTGCTAAAGGCACGTCCCTCTCTGCTGAGGTGTGCTGGTGGCAGCAGGGGGGTGCCAGCCTCACGATTCTCCCAAGGAAAGCAGAAGCTGTGCAGAGGGACTCACACTCTGGGGATCTTGATGATGTGTTTCAGTCACTCACCTAAACACAACCTTTGTGGCCAAACAAAATCCCCATGATATCCTACTAGTGACACAAATTATGTAAATTTTCCAAAGCCATGCCAAAGAGTTTACTTTTCTACATTTTAAGCGGCTAGTTTTAAAAGGATTGTATCCATCTTGATGCTTGGAGCAAATGGCATAGAAAACCTGTTTTGGTGAGGAGAAAAGTATAAGGGAAAGAGTTCAATATTGATAATGAATGAAGTAAATGTGAATGAGTGAAATTAATTATTAAATATTGCTGCTGGTCACTTTCCCCTTGCAATGAATTGTGTAACATCAGCTCCCTGTTGTTTGAGCAGAGCAGCTGTTGCAGCCACTCCCAAGCAGGTGGTGGCTCCTGTTTTGTAACTTTCTCTTCTGTTTTAAGCAGGCACAGGATGCTGTTTTACTGAAGATGTTGAGCATGGCCTACAGATTCTTTGGCATCAATTGAAGATTTTTTTTGTACTAGTGGGGATTAGAGGCCTCAAGACCCCACAATCCTTGGTATCATGCAAACATAAGTGTCTTCCTTCTACATGGGCACAGCCTTGTAACCATGGAAAGCATCAGAGGAGCCTCCCTACAAGCTCAGAGGTTTGGCAATGGGGCACTGGCAGCAGGACTGTGCCAGTTATCTGTGGCCTCTCCTGCCCTGATGTTTTGAAAGTAAGTAAATAATGAGGAGGAACAGGAGGATGGATTCATACCTGAAGCTCTTTGGAAAATGGGGTACAGAGAGACTGCCTACAAATACAGTTTGTTTTCTAGTATTAAGTAATTACTATTGTCACTTCCGTTTTACAGACAAGAAATGGAAAAATTACGTAAAAATTCAAGATTACCATTGCAATGTTCCTGACAGAGCTGAGAGCAGATCAGAAGATCCCTGAGTTTTGTACCAGCCTGAGGGATGGTCCAAAGAGGCAGGGAGGTAGTGGCAGCACACCAGAAGAGGCATACAGAGCTGTAAGGTGAGCAGTGCCCATCATCCCCATGTATTACTGAATCAAAAGGAGCAAGGAACTTCACAATCCTACAGCCAGCCTGAACCATTGCTCCACAGGAGTAAATGTTTTTTATTCAATATAAGGAAGCAGTAAGTTGCTGTAATTGGATCTTGAACTTATTTACCAAGAGTTTGAAATGTTGCTGTTCACTCTTGCACAGTCATTGTGCCATTCCCAGCACAAATCTGGGAAAGGCAGAATCAAGGGTTGAGTTTTCCATCTGACTCAGACCAGAGGTTTATCTTCATTTTTGAAGCAAAGGTGTCTTTCCTCTGATCTAGGAAGATATGGTAGCTATGAGGCTGCTAAAGACAGAGCAGACCTCTAGTTTTCCCTTTTTTTTCACAGTTCTTTTCCTGTCTGTGGAAAACTTAGCTTTTCCCTGGCACTAGGCCTGGAACTGTGGTTGTGTCTCTCAGGTGACAATCCAAAATCTCTCACTTCTCTCTTCCCAGCCAAAATATCTTCCATGGGTCCATGTAAGCACAAAAGAGCATGAAGAGCATCTGGAGGAGAAGATGCTCATGTGCAGAGGGCTCTGCTGGGGTAGTTTGGGTGCATTGTTGAAAGGGCAGGTGTGGGTTCAGGGTGCCTCCTATCCTTTGGAAAAATGAAGTTATCACCAAGTTAGAAGTTGATTTATAACCAGCAATTATTTTCCTTTTTTTTTTACCACTTGGAAGTAAACTATGCTAGTACAGTAAGAGGGCAGGCAGAAGTTATGCTTTTTACAGAAAGAAAGAGTTAAAAAGAGTTGGATTCAAAGCAATTCTACTGTTGTTTTCCAGTCCAGTATTCAGACTGGAAACTGGCTGAAAAGTGAGTGTGCAGCTGGACACGAGGTTGTATGGCCCATGATTTTTAGAAGAGCCAGAAGCGATTTTGCAGGTTTTCCATCAGAGTGTTGGTACAGACGGCAAGACTTCCACAGGGATTTGCTCAAGGTCTTCCCCTGTGCCTCTAGCAGGTGTCATGGGGAAGCCTGGAATATCTGAGCCTCAGGGATGATTTAATTCCTTGCTTCTGCCCTGTCATTTAATCTCCATTGTTCTGCCTTTTCCCTGTGAATATGGCTTCTGACAGTATGTTCACTGCCTTCTCCATCAAGATCACTTGTGCCTTGCTCTAGGGACAAGTGACATAAAGCTCTTCTTGCTCAACAAGCGAGGCCCCTTGTGCTGCCATTACAGAGCTCTGACTGAATGCAAAACCCAAGCTGGTATTGCTCATACTTAATCAATTGTGTCACTGCCGAGGTATTGGTAATTCCTGAGTTGTGCCGGCTAGGCAGGCTGGGGAAATAGTAAGGAATGGTCAGGAAGAAAAATCACTTTGCAACAACCAGACATGCAGAGTCTGAAGTGGCAAAAATTTACAGCATCTGCTCCTTGGGCCTGAGACAGGATGACTCCATGCAATGCAAGGTAAGCGCATCTTTTTACTGTTGTGCCGCTTTCCTCTCTAAATTTTGAACATCAGAGTTTTCACTTCTGTGCTTTGGTTGAAACTGTAGATTGAAGGCTCTCTCCTTTTGAGAAAATTTCTGGTTTTTGTGTGGTAGGGCTATTGCTTCTCAGAACAATACTTCTGTTACTGTGCACTTTAATTATTGCTCATTGAGAACAGGATAAATGGAGCTTGAAGTCCATAGCATGAAAGCTATCCACAGACAACCTAACTGTGCCTGTTACTGTGCTTAGATGATGTCAGCAGCATACCATTTACCTAACCTATAAATGTCACTGATGTGATTTGTGCTGCTGAAGAAGATTTGGGGAGAAATTCTAACATGCAGCAAAAGAAAGAAACCTTTAAGGAACAGATGGACAGGCAGGATTTTCACACTCACTGTTCATATGTAAGAGCGTGGAGAAGCCCATATTTAAGGCAGCAGGCTTTTGCTGGGGGTGAGCACATCCTGCACATCCCTTGGTGCCTGTGCCAATGAGCCCCTTCCCCTGGCACACTGTGCCCACAGCAAAGCCCAGGGGGTGCCAGGTGGGTGCCAGCTTCATGCCTGCCAAGAGTTATCCTACCAGCAGGGCTTGGGATGGGCATGGCTGGCCAGGGAAGGGCAGGCACCCAGACACACCGAGCTGATCTTTGAGCAGAGCTTGCTTCCTGCCTCTGCTGGAGCTGAGGGCTCGTGCTGTGCTCCTTCAGGGATGTGGGGCACTGCTGAGGGACATGGGGAGGCTGCCTCTACCAGCCTTTGACTTCCAAGTAGAAATTTTACTGTTTGAGTGGAAGACAAAAGTCTTGCAAACTCTTGTGCGCTTGCCTGCTCTCAGCCTGTGGTTCTCTGGGTGGGCTCTGGACCCCTGTGACTGCACCCTGCTGCAGCAGCTCAAGCTCTGCACCTGCAGCTCTGCCTGCAGCTTCTCCTCTCAGCTCCCTGCTGCATCTGCTGCATTTGCTTCTGCTCCTGGGTCCCCCTTCCAGCCCAGGGGAGTCCTTCTACTCCAGAGGGGCTCAGAGTGAGGAGGGGAGGTCAGAAGGAAAGTTGGGATATTTTTGATTTTTTAAAAAATAGTTTCAGATTTGGTTTGGTTTTTTTTGGTTTTTGTTTTTTTGGTTTTTTTTTTCAGTCTCACAGTCAGCCATGAGACAATGTAGGTCAGTGACAGGGCAAGGCTGGGGACATTATAGGTGTAGCTGCTCTTTGTGCACCAGGGTGTCACACAGCGTGTTCTACAGCCCGGTCTATTTTAGGAGGGGTGGCGTGAGGGGAAAGTTACACCCTCTGAATTTAATTCCTGATTTATGTGTGTCAAGTTGGGTGTATGCTTTTTTTCCTTTCCCCCCCTTTCTAAGGGATAAATTTATACTTCTTTCTGCTCTCCATCCTTTTTGATGAATTCATGGTGCCATCTGCTGACTAGAGATGGAATTAGCACTGAGTCCTGGTCAGGGATAGCATTCTGCTCTACAATTCAAAGTAGAATTTAATTGTGTTAAACAACATTTTTAAACATGGAAAGCACAAAATATGTGGATTTTTCTTTTCTCACCAGAAAAGCTCAGTGCCTCTAAATTGTCTCGACTACTTTGGCATATATTCCCATCTCTGCAGGAGCTGGAATAAGATCCATACCTCTGAAATGTCATTCCAAAAGTATAGAGGAGGCCAAAGGATTTCTCCTTGCCACCATGCTCAGAGAATTTGTGTATTTCTGCCCCTGCTCTCCCCTGCAGATTGAGAAATAGCTTTCAAAAATTTTGAGCTTTTTGGAAAAAGGGAAGATTATATTTTTTCCCATATTTTAAAAAAAACAAACCAATAGTAACAAAACCCAGCAGATCAAAATGTATGCTTTGAGTTTGTGAAGCAGACAAATTCTTTCCCCTTTTATCTGGAATTAGCAATATTACACAATATGATCACAATATGGGCAAATCTGCAACTTAAAAACCCCAAACAAACAAACCACCAGTGAGGGGGGGAAAAATTGATCTCGGCTGTCTTTACATATGTTATTTCTAAATTTCAGATTTCCAGAAGCCCCAAACCTCTTGACTGAGAAACAAATAAATAATTTGCCTCTTCCACTGATGGTACATGAACAGGGATGAGCTTTGCTCCTGCAGATCTCTCCTCCAGCTGTCTCATGCTGTTACTGTCTTTTCTGAGCTGATTGCTCCTTCTCTCCTACACTGTCTGTTTCTCCTGAAGCAGCTGGCTCTTCGGGCAGATGCACAGCATCACCAACCTGAGACTCTGGCAGTCAACCTAGAAAACAGGGTATGGGGCTAGAGTTAGAGATCCAGGACACCTCCACCCCAGGTGCCTGTTGGATTTTGACAGGCTCTCTATGAAGAGTGAGCAATAGAAAATGTGCAGGAATCAAGGGGAAACATCTTTAAAAAATATAAATACTTCACTGAATGCAGAAGAGCTGAGAGGCTTAATTGAGATACTTTTGGTTTTGTTTCTGATGTATCTGGTTATTTTTCCTTTAGAAAAAAACACAAAATATATTCAAAATGGCAAACATTCCCCACATATGCTTTTAAAGCACAGCCCCTTTTCTGTCCTTTTTCTGTAGGCACAGTGATTGCCCATAATAGCTTGCCAGTGTTGCTAAGGTTAATAGATAAAATAGATAAGAGATAATAGTGTTCCATGTAGCGGTGCTTTAGGGAATACTGTGAATATTGAGGTAATTGGGGAAGTCTGTAACGGGGAACAGGGGGTCACTGAAGGGAAGTCAGGGGAAGATTAGAAAAGCTGAGCTGCAGATCTCGGGAATACTTGATAAAGGTCAGAACCAGAGGCCACCGGATCACTTTCTCTTGAAATACAGAGTCAAATAAAAAAAAGAGAGGGTAGAACTAGAGCAGCACCCATTATTTCTGACATCTAATTATTGTGTACGTGTTGTTATTTTAAAAGGACTAGCCAGCAGTAATGGTAGCAGAAGTCCCTTCCCTTTATATACCTGAGAGATTTGTCTGCCTACCAGCAGTGCAGTGGCATGCTTAGAGATGGGCATAAAAGATGATGGATTGGTTAAGAAATAACTTTGATGGTTTCCTTCCCTCTTTGTACAATTAGGTTCAACTTTGAACAAGCTGTTAATGGCAGGTGGTGGTGAGCCAGCTACAATTTAAGAACAGGCTTGAATTATGCTATAAATGGACAGTCAGATTTACATTAAGAATGTTTGGAATTTGGAGAGTCATTATTTTTAATCCAGGTCAGACCTGTTAAATTAAAGTCTTTCAGTAAAAACAATGCAAATGGGATTTTTTTTATAATGTGCCTTTTAAAACACACCCCAGGGATAAACACATGGAATTTTTTTGCCTTTACTGAGTGTAAGAGGGATGAGTTAGAATTACCTATGGCTTCTCAGTTTAAAATGTTCCTCAGCCTTTCTGTTGTATCAAACCCTACACAAACTCTGTTGTTTAATAGTAATAATTTGTGTTTAATGACTCCTGGTACCACAGCCATGGACCAGGACTGCAGTGAGGGTGGGACTTGGAGCTGAGCTGAGGAGGGTGGATGGTTCCTGTTTTCAGGAGTTTGTAGCACAATGTGGCAATGGGTGAATAGGGAAATCAGAAAACAAACAGGATGCTGTTGGGTAGTAGCCTCAAAACACAATTTGCTTTAGGGTTGCCATGCTCTTTTGGTAGGATTACTAGGAGTGTAGAGAAGGATTATGAAGCAATGTGATGTGTGTCTATGATGAATTCCTGTTAGAGAAGGAGAAAGCCATGAAGACAATTATTTGAAAAAGTAATCAGAGGATAATGGAACTGGATACCTAAGGTAAGTGGAAGTTAAGGAGGTAATGGTGGGAATAAATGATGGTACATTAGATGGAAAGAAAAGCAGATTGCATTTTGTGTGAGAAAAATGTTGGCCTGATGAAAGTGAGAAGCCAGGAAAGTTTTGGAGGACCTTGTATTTTTGAGTTTCTTCACTCTTTAAAATGGCACTAGTGGCAAAGAGACTAACCAACAAACCATTACTACAGCATACCTGCACTCCTTTGGTGTGGTAGATATGCTTAATTTAAGCAGAGATACTGTGAAAGGCAGATGAAATCTGTATATAGAATTATGGAGAGATGACTTGAAATTTTTCAGTTATGTCAGCAGTGTGATCTTTGTAAATAAGCCTTCTCTGCCTCATTTGTATTAGAACAAATACACAAAAAATATAGGGTACCCCAATGGTTGGTGACTGCCTCCACTGTGCATTTGAGCTGGATATGGCACATCTAACAATTTCCTTAGACAGTAGCCTGAGGCTTTAAGCCAAGAACTGGACCTCCTACAAACCCATGCAGTTGGAGTGTGCTTCCTCTCGTTTATACATCTGTGTTAAGATTGCTCTTTCAATTCCCAACTCTTCCACCGACTTGCTGAAGTCTGAACACCAGGAGCAGCCTATAAGGTCAGCAAATGCCTGTGTATGTACCATTGATGCTCTTTTCTCCACAAACATTTGTAAGCACTGCAGTGCCAATTCCTGGGCTGACTCCTGCCCTTGGCTGCTGCTGGTGCTCTGCATGCTCCAGTCTTACAGGAACAGCTGAGGGGAAGCAGGGCACTGAAACACAAACTCAGACTTGTTAGGTTACATGTACCTTCACACTGATCTTCACCTCACATGGACCTGAACTTACAAGGCAAAGGAATAGTTAAAAGACTTGGATCCAGTTGCAGAGGGGTGAGAAAACAGAGGCTCATTAAACTTTATGTCTGCAAGTCAACTGTAAACTGCATAGTGCCATTTTTGTTAATGCTTTGAATTTTAATTGCATGCTATCTTAACTAGTACACATTTAATCTTACCTTTCCCACATGGTGATAGACAATGAATTTCAAGTTTAATTTAAAAGCTGCACAAGTTTTTGAGGAATGCTGGCATCCATGTTAGTATGTAGGATACAAGTTTGCTCTCCATTTCAAGGAGAGGAAAGATATTTTCACTCTGAAGTACATTGGGACTTGATTTTACTATTGACAAAGCAATTAATAACATATTAGTATATATGACTACATTCAGTGTTTGCTGACAAGTCCACATGCTTCTATGTAGAACATATTTTCTTCTGAATACAACATCTTTCTTAACCACCAAAGAATATAAATATTGGTCTTAGTGCTTGAACGAGTCGTATGTCAAACAAGTGAATCATTTCTGAACACCATGCTTTACTGTGGATTTACTGAATTTCTGTGCAGATCAAAGCTGTGACAAATTTTCATGTTTCACTGAACATGGCTGTATCCATTTGTTCTGTTCAAGCAGACTTGGTCCAGAGGGTATTGCAGTGTGTTTCAGAATGAGTTCTCTTTATTAAAGCTGTTCTCATTGAAAATAATAGAGCAGCACTACTTTAAGCTTGAGCTGATTGAAAAACTTTTCATGGAAAGTTCTCTCAGAAAGCACCAGTTTTCCTGAGAGGCAGTCCCACTTTGTAATCTCTTTTGGTTCTCCATGTACCCTGCAGCCTGTGCCATTGACAGTGGGCTATTTTGGGCAGCAGAGTGCCTGCACACAGACCTGGCACAAACTGTGGCCATGCACTCATCCTTCTTGTGCCTTGTTAGGCTGGCCACCCCTCCATCACAAGGTGTTTTTCTTATTGAATCTAGTTTCAGACAGGAGCAATAGCATCAGCAGAGCAGCAGACGTGCTGGGACGTTGTGGAACAGCACAGCACAGAAAGTGCCAGAGACAGATGCAGAGCTCACAGATTTTCACAAAACTGTGTTGATTGCTACCCTGTCGGTATCATCTGACTTACAGTGATTCCCAGCAGCTGGCAGTCAAGTCCTCAGTGGTTTTTTCACAATAGTTCTACATAAACAAAAGTTTGGAAGGAATATTTCCAGGTCTAAAATCCTTTATGGTGAATATTGTCTCTTTTAGGCAGTGATTAGGTGGAAACTGATGAATCACTCAGGCTTGAATTTGATACAAAAAGTAGAAAAGTGGTTTTTGTTTATTTTTCCAAGGTAGGTAAATAATTATGTTCAGAAAGAGCAACTGAACAATCAAAACTAACTTCTTGAATACTAAGGATTCATATGTATATATTTGCTTATATACATAAATATATCGAAATTGTCGAAATTGTAGAAGTTAGTAGGAATTGGAAATGGGTATACTTATGGAAATGGCTGAGGATTCTCCAGACTCTTCACCTTGGAGTAAATTATTGTCTCAATGTCACTTTTGTGGGTGACTCCAAAGGATGTGGAAAGAAAGTAGTTTTAAAACAAGAGAAAAGTGCTGAATGCTAATTTGCTTACTCCAGAGCTGAATGGAAAAGGCATTAGGGAAAATACTCTGGATGGATTTGGCAGCCTGTTCCATAAGAAACATTATCCATAGCACATGCAGAGCAGTTAAGTATTAACAGGAAACAATGCTTTGGTTTTTTTCCTTGAAACTCATCTTAGTAGATATGTTGTTAAGAAGTGTTAATCTGTTACAAGACACAATTATTTCATTTATTAAACATTCTTTGCTGCTGCTAACAGCTGGGAAACCATGAGTAAGAGATAAAACATATCCCACATGCCCTGGCAGTCTGTCCTACGTCTCCCTCTGCACTTGGAGCTGCCTCCACACTTCACCTTTACTCCATTTCAAGCACAGGTATGAGTCATCCTGCTGCGGGAAATGGGATTGCTCATTTTCCTGAGTAAGTCTGCATGGAAACGAGACTGACACAAAATGCTAGATTTATTTGCCAAAGACACATACATGGTTAGTTTACATTTATATTATGTATCTGTTTTTATCTATCAGTCTCTTTTCGACAATAAACCAGTGCCACAGGATTGTCAAATAAATATTTACATGAAATGTATAGTGAAGGTTATACAAATTAGGTTATACTGACATTGATGATCTGTTTTATGTTAATATTTATGCTCTTTGGTTTTTTACAGGTGAATTATAAATTCTGTGTTTCTTAATGCAAAGTCTATGTAATAGCAAGTTCTGAGGTAATTTTTCTGACATATTTTGTGGAAAGCTTGTTTTTGGAGCACAATTCTACTCCAAAATCCTGTATTTCCAAAAGTGATATGGAAATTTGGTAGCATATTGGAGTCTGATGTCCCTGGAAATAAATCAGATCTGGAGCCAGAGGAACTTCCAGGAATCACCCAGGGTCAGGTAGTTCAGTTGTGGCATATCTTTCATAAAAGCAATGAGGAATCTCAGTAAGTTAATAAGCTTGCAAGTCATCAGATTTTCCACATGCAGTCATGTACTGCAAGTGCAATAGAGTGTATTAATAGTACTCCAATGTAACATTTTCCAAGTGTTTTGTAGTAATACTGGTTGGGTCATGTACTTCTAACAAGCATTAATGTTCCTCAGGGAAGACTCAGAGTATGAAGTGCCTTATAGTACCATAAAATGCAGAATAATCACATCTGTGAAGGACAGGCCACAGTGAAGCTGACAGGAATATATGATGCTTGTATATTGTGGAACAGGCATTCCCTCTATTTCAATGAGGAGCTGGAGGAAATTATTTTGAAGAATGTGCATTGTATACACGAAGCAGGATGTAACTTTACATAATGCTCAAGTTTTCTACTTAATCAACACATGGCCATGGGGGGCTTCTGGAACAGAAAAGACCTGGAATTGCTGCTGTCACACCAAAATCTTTGCCCGGTATCCTTTCCTCCCCTTATGTTTATTTTCAATAGCTCCTGGCTCTGCACTGAGTTGTTGGACAGTCAGGGCCATGTTCTTTGCCCCAGAGGATGGAGAAGGTGATGATGAGATGCCACATGGGTACCATTCCCATGAGTAAGTCTTCTGGTGAGGACATCCTAGAGTGTGAGCCTGACTTGTGGCTGGGACTGAAGAATTGTCTCTCGACAACATTTGATTAGTCTGCATGCTGTTATTTTGAGAAAAAAAAACAAACTCATAGTTGAAAGATGCATCCAGTTAAGAGAAGTTCCAGCTGAACATAATGTATTTCCATTGATAGACCACAGGGGAAAGGTTGAGTCTTTCTTTTGTAAGAACTGCTACTGTTAACATGTCTTTAACTGATGGCAGTATTACCTGCCAGTCAATATGGTTAAGTGCCACTGCAAATGATAGAAAGCAGAGCTTAATAGCCTAACAATATCTTTATATTGCAGTCCCAGACTCAAATTTGTACCCAAAGTTTGACACGGTCCCCTGCTGCAGGGATGCTCAATATATCCTTACACGTAGACATCTTTCCTACTTTGTCTGCAGTTAAGGATGCTTCTGGGCAAGAGAGCATGGATCTGCAGGTTCACATCTCCTGTGATTGTATGTCATGGCAGTCTGTTGTCACCTGCCCTGTGGTGGCTCCTGAGCTCTGCAATAGCGGAGCATCCTGTACCAACTCACAGGGAAACATTCCTTACAGCTCTGGAGCTACAAAATCTTTTAAGTCAGGAACTGAAATATTTTGTTCTGTTAAAACTTCATACACACACACTTATACCCTACATATGATGATTTACAAGAACAACTTATGTTTTACAGATTGTATGAACTTCCAAGTATATTTTAATATGGAAAAATTTCAGTTAATATTATAATCCATGTAATGGATTAACATCTGGTTCTGATTTCCCAAACCTCGGCTTCCAAACTCTTCAGAAATTAATGGGAAAGTCAGTAGACAGCTTCAATACAGAGCATAGTATTAATTCTTCATGTCTGTTTCATTTTGCTTTATTTAGACTTGAAAGATATTCTGTCCTACTGGCACGAGTTCAGAGATCTTCCCTCATCACCCATGAATGGGAACCACATCACTACATTCCCATATATTATAACTCAAAGGAGAATTTTGCGGGAGAACAGCCAGAGAAATTCAGTCCTATCCATGTCATGAGTTGCATAAAACAGTTCTTGTACTTTCCACTGGTAGGACCTTTTCCACTAGTTGTTTTTTGAGATACTTTAATCAGCAGATTTACAATTTATTGATTAATACAGCTTGTCATTTCCAGACAGAAAGAGCCTTGTTAACCCCTGTCTTGTAAGCCAGTGAAGAATTGGGCCAATCTAGGAAACTCAGGTTTGTTGTTTCAGTCCTAATATGTCACACTGTGGGACTTTTGCAGTTGATTTCAATGGTAATTATGAATCAAAAGAGAAAGATTTGTATGAGTGGTATCTATATGTGGCTTTCTATTTCTTAAAATCTGTGTTGTGACATGTGAGATGTTGCCATTTTATTTGGCAACTGCATTGATGCATATTAGGTAATGAAGCGTCAAGGAGGACTGGGGGCTCCTGTGGTTCTGGGAGTATCCCAAGGAGATGAAAGGGAATTTGTAATCATCCCTGGTAGGTGACTGCTAATTCAGAGTAACCATTTTTACCTTTCTTTTATGCATTTTAAAAATTTTGAAATTAACCATGTTTTTTTGTTTTGCATAGAACAATTATTTACCATTATCAGGAGTATGTAATTGTCACACACAAGGTATTTTGTGCACCTTTAAACTCATGTGCTTTTCTGGCACCCCAATGTTCCATTGCTGCAGCTGGTAATTTACGCTCTTCATTTAATATAATCTTGCCAAATGATAAGAAGCCTAATTTGGCCCTTACCTCTGTACATCTTAAAGTGATAACTAATTTTTTTATGTCCAGAAGTAGGGCTGAATGTAGAAGAGAGTAAATGCTCAGAGTGCTAAAAGCTCTCAGATTTATATCTCGAGATCAAAGACCGAATCTTATCAAATTCATTCCTTTTTCATGAGCAGTAGCCACAGACTAGCCACAGACATAACCATGTTCAAAAAAGTTTCACAGCCTAAGACTCAGTGTGTACCTCAGGTATGCAGGTGATAACAAGGATACAGGCAGGTCATGGCTGTGACTGCAGGGCAGAGGATATTTAAATAAGTGATGTGTGCGTGGCCATGAGGACCAGAAGGGTACAGAGAGCCTTGAAGGCTTTGCAAGAGAAGCAGTTGGTGAGAGAAGACAGATTTTGGCAAGAATGAGGGAGAGAGGGATTGTATAAAACGAAGCAGGGTAACAAGGAAGACAAACCTTTATTTCATGTAACTTGGGTTGTTGCCTCCTGAGAAGCTGCTGCTGGATTCTGCTGCCCACCAGGCTGTGGCAATTCTGCTCTCACCATGGGGAGGGGAGGGAGGGTGTTTTATCCCATGCAGCTGGCCATGGGAGCCCCATTGCTTCAGTTCTGCAGCTGAACCTGCAATATTTCTGTATGTTTAGAAGTGATAGCTGGAGGAAAGGGTGCTGAAGTAGCCCAGAGGGAAAGCAGAGCAGTTCTGAGCACCACAGTGAGACCCTGTGAGGTGTTGATGTCTGCCTTGGTGACTGAGCTCACAGATGTATGTTTCACAGCTGAGCACTGGGCCTGTAGCATGACCCAAGCTGGAGGCATGTGCCCCTGGGTGTGAGGCAGCCCTGACTGCCCCAAGCTGTGCAGGAAGGTGCCTGCATTAGCTCCTGCACATAGGCTGGGACTGGAGTGCCTTCATCCCCTCAGTAAATCACAACCTATCACACATTGATTCAAAGTGCTCCTAAATAAATGAGCCTTTCAACTGGTGTCAATAGGATTTCTAGTTTCTTTCCCATTCCTCAGCATCCTTGGCTCCCCAGAGAATATAATCAAGCACAGGAGACTAACAATCAGGGCTTGGAGATTATGTAGTATCCAGGCACAGCCTTGAGGAATCATGTTTGCTGACATTAGGTTGACTACAGCTTTATGGTCATTTTACACATGACAGCACATCAACTGTGTAAACCTTGCTGGAACAGGAGATTGCCCATGACTAGCTGCTGTGAAATTGAAATGATTTGTCTGTGTCTATGTGGACTGAAAACCAGGCTATTGTTTGCTAGTCATTGCAATTTCTCAAGCTTCTTTTGTGATTTGTTGTAATTTTGTACTGGAGACAAAGCATTAAAGGAGCTCTCAATGCAGTTGTGTGCCAGGTCCCCACTTTGCCAATGCCTCCCATCAGCCTCCCATCAGACTGAATGGGCATCACCTCGAGAGCACAGATCATACTGTATTTTCCTAACTTCAGTGGAATTTATTCCAAGGGAAATTTATGCTGTTGCAGAGGGAAGTATTCCCCCAGGTTGCTTAGGGTACCAGAAATGAGCTGTAGCTCATGCAATTTCTGCTGAACAACCTGTGGATTCAGGTACCATTTAACATAACTGGTGTAGAGTTTGAGCCCTTGAGTTCCTGTGCTTTCAGAGTAACTCCATGGAAAATAATAGATGTGCTAGCCTGCCCCTTGCAACATAGCAATTTTCTAAATAATGATTATGCCTGTTCTCATTTTTCAGACTTAACAAAGCTATATAAAGTTTATGGTGTAGTTAATTTTAGGAAAATAATTTAAGTATGGCTTTTAAGCATAATTTTGTACTACAAGTTAACTACATTTTGCTTTAAATTAGCATAGAAAAATTGAAAACGTTTTGACCTATTCTTTTTTACCAAAATCAAATGCTCCTGTATGGTCCATAACCTGACCATTCCATGTATCACAAAGAAAACAGAAACGTTCCATTTTAGTTTTTTGTGATATTCTATTTCATGTGACTTGAAGTACAATAAAGATTAGGATAAACAGACCTTATGCAACATAACATCCAAGTACAGAACATTTTATAAGACAAAAGGAACAAAGACTCCCACTGAAAACCTGCTGGTGTCAAAAAATCATTTATTCTGCGGTTGTTGACTTGCCCCTGTCTAAATGACAGAGGCTTAGCTACAGGAAACAATATTCCAACAAATGTTTGTGAAACCCTGTATAATTCCTGTCACATCAAAAGCCTGTGTGGAATTGTGTGCTTTTTTGGCTTCAGTGCTCTTTTTTTCTCACACATACAGAAACAATACATGAGGAAGTATGTATGCTTATCAAGAAAGAAGGCTACTTTTTACAAACACAGCACATCAATGAATCTTAAACTTCAGGTCTGAAGTTTGGGTGAATTTCTGGGCTGATGTCACATATTGTGCTCAAGAGCTTTTTCATCATGATCTCCATGTTCTTGTGGTAGCTGCTCGTGAGGTTTCGGATGGCTTCTGTTGTTTGCTCTTCTATTTTGACAGAAAGGTTACCTTGGGAGCCCATTACCTGAAAAGCAGAAGACCTCTGACTAAAATGTGAGGTTATATATAATTATGTTTATTGTACTTTTCATCATGTAGCACAAGCATAACACAAACACACCACAGTGCTTCCAAACACTGAGGGTTTGATCTGGTTTCAACTGTATGCATAAAAACAGGATTGAAGGCAACTCTCATATGCTCATTAGCAATGGGAATCTCCCTGTGTAACTAAAGTTTCCCAGCTCGCTATGAGAAAAACATTGTGCATGTTTTGTCTTTTATATGGCTCATTTTAATTTGTTTTCTATTTTAATGACTAGTCAGCTAAGTTCTATCACTGTGTGCCTTCGTTTGGCCTCACTGAGAATGCCTGTGAGTGCAGCTAAGGACCAAACATGGAAAAGCCTTCCTGAAAATGCATAATTACAGTTTCAGAGTATTCGAAATGTCTTCAGCAGTTAGTGATGTATAACCCTCAACAGGCCTCAGAGAAGGTCTTTTAATGTTACATTTTCTTATCTGGCGAAATACCAGACAGTTTCTGGCACAGTTAATATCAGGACATTCGCTTAGGATTTAATTGACTCTAGACTCACTGAACATTTTAGCAAGGTTATGTTATAAACAGATGCACACGTTCCAAATCTGTGACTTTGCTCCCTCCTCCCCCACTGCCTCAACATCCCTTGAATTCTTCCCTTATGGAAAAGTCCTTCAGATACCAGCAGAGAAATTGGTTTCCAGCTAAAGAATTCCATGAGGAGAGAAGAAGACATTTCTGCATGCTGGCAGAATAAGAAAGGAATAAGTAACATATTGTTCTTGTTCCTGCCACGGTTCTCTGGGGTGGACTAGCAGGTGGAGTGAACCTGGGGTATATTAGTGGGGTGCCTAGAGCATGACCAGAAACAAGGGATGGGTCACTAACTCTATTTTCCATGTGGTTTCAGCCCAACTTAGTCCTTAAAAGAAGGAAGAGCATCTTTTGCATAACCCACCTTCCCTGTTCCATTTATCAGTACCTGGCAACATAGTAAGGCATTTGTCCATTATCCACATGTAAACCATTTTCCAATTTGGAAGAAATGTAGGTGGTAGACATAATATTAAGTATTGGGAAAAGATTATAGTTTTCTATAATAACTATTTTTAGCTGACATTTTATTTTAACTTTTAGGCAAGTTGCAAGGGTTGCGTGTGGGAAAGGTTGTACAACTTAGACCAGATTTATGGAACTGTATTTTTCCACTGGGGAAAGTAACTTTCTAGAGATCCCAGATGGTTGCATGTTATCCAGCTACTAAGTACTTTTGAAAAGCCTCAAGAAAAGTATTATAGTTTTAAGAAGAGCCTCTGCAGACCTGCTTTCTCAGCTCATGCTAATATTGTAATTTGAGATAGTAAATTCTTACTCTTCTATGTGTTTTCCCCTCTCTTTTTCTGCTTCTGAACTTGAGGACCTTTTTCTTGCAGAATGAAGGCAATGCTCTACTTAGTTTATGATTTCTGCTGACCCTGAAGGTTTGTCTCTTATTTTTCCCATACAGGTTTTATGCTTGTGTCATTTCAAAGCTGCAAAAATATTACACTGGCTCAGAAGCCACAAAATTCCAAACTAGGCTGCACATCTCCAGAGTTATGGGACCTCCAACACTGAGTGAAAACCCCATGAACTCTAGCAAAATTGGTTTGAGATCCAGGCAAAAAAATTAGCACGTTTTGAAAAAAGATTTTGCATATTTTCATTCTAACCTCAATCACTATTTTCCTGTTGCAGTTGTTAATTCAGGATGGATACGAAGTATCTCATAGTATGAGAAAATTTACTTCTGTTTGGATATACAAGTGACACAAAGTAAGAGGAAGAATGGCATTAAAGGAGACTGTGACAGGGAATTAAAAATACTTGTGCCCAAATACCTGAGAAAGTAACCTGAACTGGGCACCAGAGCTCCCTGTGCCCTGCTGTGCAGGAGCTCCTGACTGCCTCCCAGACACAGGTTAATAATGATGGCATTTGTCTGGGCAGCTGAACGTTTGACATAATGGGGTCAGGGAATGTGGAGGAGGACTGCAGTGATCTTGTACAACATGCTGGCATTTGAGCAGCAATATGTGCTCTGTCCTGCTCCTGTAAAACCTTCAGTCGACAAATAGTGGCCTCGCCTGAAGCTTCAATTTGGTTGTGATGGAAAAACTGAGTTCACAAAAAAGCAACATCTTTACTCTTCTGCTATCAAGATGTAGAACAAGAAGTCTGGCTTGACTGAAAAGGTCAACAAATTTTAGAGGTGTTTTTACTTTATTTTGGAGTCAGTAAACAACTGAAATTGTACATTTGAGACACTGTGTGAGAGTGTGTCTGGGGGTTGGCAGAGTATGATAGGGACTTTGTGTGTGCAGATGTTCCTAAGGCTCATGATCCCTGCTGGAAAACGTTTTATATGAAGTGTGACTGAAATGACAGGTTTATAAAACAGATTTTGTTTGACCTCTTTGGCTTTTTTTTTTTAGTGTGTCCATTTTTGCCTTTCCTTGTCTTTGCACAATACAAACTGGGGGGAAATAAAAGACCAAAAATGTAGGAGGGAGGTCACCTGAAAAGATAATGGTTTGTGAATTGCATGAAATACTAGAGAAAAATGCAAGATGCCATACATGAAATTGCTTTCTTCAGATATGAAAATATTGAATCAGACCACTTTTAGTATAAAAACAGTGAAAACCTCCAAAGTTTTGGCAATTTCAGTTTGATAAAGGATGTGGTCATATATAATGAAAAGAGACAGCTGAAGGGGAACAGGAATGGAAAGAAACATTTTAAACTTTTGCTTTTACTGACACATCCACCTTACTGAATCCCCTAGTTTCAGGACAGGAACTAGGTCTGTCTGTGGTTATAGAAAAAGGACCCAAAAGTATTTTCCTTAAGGAATATATGTCTTCAAAGCATAAACATGAACCAAAAATGGAATCTGCACCCCTTTAGTGATGAATGTCCACAACGTCTTCTACAAATGCATTCCAAGCCTGTGAAAAAGTCCAAATGAAGCCTATAGACACTGTAGATGACACCCCTGTGTTTAAAGAGTAGGACCACACTGGTTTGCAGGAGTCTCCCTGTAATACTCTTGGAAGCCATCTTGCTTATCACTGAGCAGTTTGGTATGACAAAAGAACATATGCAGTTTTCTTACTCACGTTTGTTTCCTTGTTTCTAAATTCCTTCTCCCTCTGCAGTCTATAGTGATCTATCTCAGCTGTGGCTTCTTCCTTGGCCTGCTTCAGCCTTTTACCCTTTCCTAGAGGGGGAAAAAGAGGCATTTATTTCATACCATCCGTGTATCCCCTAAGATGAATCTCTCCAAATCAGAGATATTTTAGCTGGCATAGTACAACACTGACTTTGCTGAAAGTCTTGTCCATTGGATTTATTTGCACAACAATGGTCAGAAGAGACAAAGTGATTTACTTAGAATACTTTTTGACTGCTAGCCAGTCATGCAAGTACCTCTCTTCTGAGACCAGCTTCCTGTGCAGAAGCACATATCAACTGAAGAGCTTCTTGGTTTGCTGACAACAGAAGTCTTTTTTACAAGTAGACATCTTCCTGCAACACCAATGCATTTTTTTCTAATCACAGCTTGGTTTTAAATAAATATCTATCTTTTCTTCATCAGCAATAGTAGCAGCCAGATAACAGATTTTAGTTGTCACGGATGGGAAAAGACATTATTCTGTAAGATTTCCTGTATTGATTGGTTGCCAGAATCCCTTCATCCCACACCAACTGGATTCTGCTTAGAGCTGGCAGATATCCAAAATAATGCAAGATATCTTAACCACTACCAAACTGAGTTGCAACTTTCAGGCTTTGTCCTTTTCTCCCCCACCCTTTTCTACTAACCTTTGTTAAAGGCAGAGGTGAGTTATTAAGAGAAGGAGGTCAATAATATTTTTTGCTAGTGCACAGAAACCATGAAAGGGATTAACATTTTTTTTATCTTTTCCTTTTGAACAAGAAGGTGTTCTGTATGATGGCATTTTAGGGTGTAGTAGAAACTAGAGCCTTCCTCCTCACCAGGCTTACTTACATACCTAATTTTGTTGGCTGTGCATAGTTAGTTTTAGGTAAAACACAACAGACTTGCCAAATTAAGAGCATATAAGTCATTGCAGGACTGGACATAAGGTACTTCCTGGATCTAGTAGGGTTGTCATGTAAAGAATAAGAGTAAATGGTTTGATGGAAATGTGATGAAGGAGTTGGTGAGCATGTAATAAAAATACTATGGGTTTCTCTGTCATTTATAAAGTTGGTAAAGTTGCATGGATCTCCTCAAGATTCTGCTATACTACCTTTTGAAGAAACAGTAATTTTCTAACTGTAAACCTCTTGCATGGAATGTTGGTATGTTATACTTGAGATACCTGGGCTGATACTGATTTGTGGGGTCTCTTGCTGCTGTACAGCTAGAATTTTAGGTGCGGGGGGAATAAGGTTGCTCCCTTTTCTTAACAGGAGAAACATCCTCAGTGGCTGAAAAATTGCTTAATTGCTTAAATTAGGATATCACAAGAATGTGAGAGTGGCGGCCTAGGCAGCTGAAAAAGCCATCTTGATCTCTTGTGGCACATTGATTTATTTACTTACGGTAACAACCTATTTAACACGACGGAGACTGAGCAATAAGAATCCTTTTTTTTCTTTTTGGCTCTTAATTCAAGCATAGAAGACAAAAGATACCTTTTCTCTTTTCCTGAAATCCTAGGAAACAAGGAAACATTCTCTTTAAGCTTGAGGAAGACGAGCATAATTATTTCTCATTTTCTTTCTCCAAGCTGTTACACTGGTTTAGTTACACCTGAGCTGGGCTTCTCAAGCCTTATCAGGTGTGTCATATATGAGCATGGCATAATGAGGAAGCTGAAGCTGAAGCTTGGGAGGAAGACTGTTTTAATACATCTGAGATCCAGCAAAAGCCTGGGTAAAATACCTGATTCAGCAGGAAATTACTTCTCCAGCTGATGACTCCTTCCAAAATAATTATCTGCAGATGGGTGAGTAGAGGCAGAGAGATGCACAAAATCAGAATTACCTTTTAAGCCTTGATTCCTGGACTGTTGGCTTTTGTGGGTGTGCTTATGTGTATTATTTGGGGGTGGCCTGTACACAGGCTTTTTACAGGAAGGAGCAGCCTACTGAGGAACTAGATAGCTTTACTGACTCCCAGTCCATCAGTGCAGGCTCTCCTGTGTGGGAAGTTATATTTCTCAGAGTCCTTCTCCCACTGTGCTTATGTATAAAGGAGAGAGAGGCTGTTTAAAACCTAGTGGGTACTTTTCCAGAGTCTATATTTGTTTGAAAAAGGCTGTATGAACTGTATGAAGTGTTGGGACCAGGATGAGTGAACTGACAGGTCTGTGTAAGAGCCTGACATAAGTCTGGACAACACAATTTGGGACCAGGTTTTGGTCTGTATTTTGAAGTTTCCCTTATTCTTCTCTCCAAATTTGGAGCTGATCAGCCTTTTGTAGAGTTTCCACTCTGTAGGAGTGGGGCTGGGGGGTGATTTTCTGGAGCTGGCAGTCAGGGGGAGTGACTACGATGAAGCTTTGCCAATTTCACCAGCTGAGGAACTGGATCTCTATAGCAAATTAAATTATTTCAAAATCAGTGGGATTTTAATTTCAAATTCCATCTGGGGGGCCATCTGTAGTAAATATGTTGCATATTTGGCCACCAGATAGATAAATATATCCATTCAAAATGCACAAAATGGAAGGAGATTAACTATAAAACAACAGTTCAGTTACCTCTGACAATGTAGTAGTGAACGAAAGATTATATATATACATTAGTGTCAGCTCTTGCCAGTGCTCTGGAGTAAGCACAATACATGGGGTGTCACTGTAGGGTGGCAGCCATTTCATTTTGCCATGATGCCTTTAGGATTGGCACAGCAGGAACCTGCTGCTTCCTATTTAATTAAGTGGAAAAGCTGTGAGTAAATTACTGCTAGTTCAACAACGTTGTGGACAGAATCGGCAACTGCCAACATATGCGATGGTGCATATGCTGCACCTGATTAAGTTAAGCAGAAACTAGAGCTTAACCTGCTGTTCCACTAGAGACAAACCAAAATTAATTAATCAGTCTGTTGTTAACCACTTGTCTGCTACCGTAGTTGTGCAATACAGAACTGCCTTTTCAAAGCCTTATTGATCTGCTGGGTTGGGTTCTCTGCAGAGCACAGCCAAGCTGAAATCAATCCTTACACACTGAAGAGTGGCAGAGCACTGAAATTCAGCCAAAATCGTGCAAAAAGAGGGCAAGAAGTGCAGGAGGATGGGCAAAGCAGCCTGGCCCTATGACATTTCCTCAGGATCGCAGAGGTGAGGTACAGAAAGCCCCAAGTTTGAAGAGATTTTTGCCCCAAAGGTCATGCTGTGGGGACCAGGATTGCTGCTGGCCCTCTGTCCCCCCTTCCATCCCTGAAGATGGGGAGCAGCAAAGCAGCTGTGCTCTGCCTGGTTTCCGTGTCCACAGCCTATACATTTTTAGGCATCGTGTTAAAGCAGACAAATTTAAAAAAACTCACTGTAACCAGACAGCACTGTATAGGATTTTCTTGCCTAACATGGGAAGGTGTTATTAGCATGAAGAAATGCTGTATTCTTCTTTCTAGCTATTTCTGTGATGTTAATGAAACACCTTGCTCTGGTTAGATCCACAAGAACTGGTGTCTTTTAGGTTGGAGTTTTTCAGATCTTGCAAGAAAGACAGTAGGAGGCAAGAATGTTGCATTCCAGTTTGTTCAAACACTAATTCATCTTACTTTCCAAAAACTGCAATGCTAAAATTAGAGTTTTGTTTTCAAACACATCATCTAGGCTTCTAGCTGAATTTCTGCATAGAAATCAAATCATTTGAAGAAGTTGCCAAAAATTAATCATAATTTCTTAAAATAGAACCATTTCAGTTGTCTTTGCTAAATTGTCTGGAAAATGGGATTTGGGGATGTGCATTCTGAGAAAACTGTTTTGTACTTTTAATAAAATAGAATAGAAGCAGCTGAGTATTATGTATAGCTTTCTCAGTAGAAAAAATGTGTCTTGGATATTATCCAAAAGAGTGCCATGGATAAAATTCTGTTTACAATATCTTATTTTGATTAACATTTGGTTTTAATTTGATTTTCTATAATCTTTCAAACGAGCTTTCTTTTTATTAGGCATGAGAAATTCAAGGGAAGATATAAAAATTTACAGGAGAACAGGTTTTGCTAAGCCCAGTGTTCACGACACATTTGTTTCCCTTGTTTTACCCAAAAGGATTTTCAGGAATTGATGTCTTGGCGCTGACAATGCTCAGTTATTCCTAGGATCCAAATTGTGCTTAAAGTAAAAGTAATAGATAAGGCACCACCATGTTCAAAAGGCCAAAGGATTGCAGACTGGTTTGGCTTGTGTTTAATCAACTTAATAATTTCAGCTTTGCACGTGTTCATTTAACCAATTATTTATAATATCAATAATTTTTCAGGTATAAATGATATCAGCTAATGATATCATGCCAGGAAAAAAGGTACTGAGCAAGAAGTAAGAAAAAGCATTTATAGGGGAGCTTTAGCACTATATTTTTGCTTTGTTTTGTGTGTATCAATATAATTTTATTTGCTAATTTTTTCAGTTATTTCAAGGCCTTTGCATTACCAACAACTGCACATATGTCAGCAAAACCTAAGCCCATTAACTGTTTATATACAACATTATGTGTGTTCACACTACATTTTGATTGGTTATGTGAGTATCAACTGTAAACACTGAAGGTTTTGCATCAGGGCAGTTTTGCCAGTCACATTTCCTTGCAAATGCCTTGTCCTGGTGTGTCCCATGAACAAGCTGCCAGCTGATGTCCCGGTGTCAGCACAGCAGCCAGACCCATGGGTGCAGTGGTGATGTGCAATGCCAGCCTGGGGTGACAAAGGAGGTCACAGGGCTGGTATGGCAGGGCTGGAAGGGCTCAGTGCTTTCCTGGCAGCTCAGACCTGCAGAGTGCAGGTCCTGGGCAGCAGCTGCTGATCCCAGCTGGTGCTGGCTGGATCTGAGCTGGCCCTTCTGGGGTGAAGCAGCACCTCCTTCCTTGTTTCACCCAGCTGTGTGTGCACAGGTCATCCAGGTGCACTGCACAGATCTGCTGCATTTCATGCATTGCCTTTTAGCTTGGCTTTTACACTCAGAGACAAACTCTGCAATCCTTTGTCTTGATCTACCTGCAGAATCAATGTGGGGAAGAGACTGCTGAAGTAATCCCAATTTATGATAGCCAGATTTTCCTCTAAAGGAATCCCTTTTCCCCATTCTAAAAGAATTCCACAGTATTCCAGTTATGCTGGCATAGTTATCTAAAGCGGGGTAGTGACAGTGCTATGAAAAATACTTAAATTAGGGACAACATGGAAATTTTAAAATTTGTTTTGTAGCTTCACTGCACACTTCTTGCAATGCTGACTATAATGGTTGTGTAGCTATAATTATGCTGGTAGATTACCTACAATGCTTGGTTTGGCACAAAATCCAGGGTGGATTTATTTAAACTGTTTGCCCTTCATCTGCTAATTTTGGAAATTCTTGAGGTTTTCCATGGAATCACACTAAACTGCTGAGGCTTGAAGGAGTCTGTAGGATACACTCCCTGATGGAAGCAAGGGCAGCTTGACTGGGGCCATATCCAGTGGGTTTTGAATGTCTCTGAGAATGGAGATTCCCCAGCCTCTGGGCAGCTTGTTCCTCCCTCACAGTCACTGGGTTGTTTTTCTTATGTTTAAATTTGCGTATTGAAATTTTAATTTTCCTTTATAATTTTTTATAAATGCAAGAAAATTGTGGCCTTAAAAGTAATAGAAAAGAAATCCATAGTGATGATATATTTTTACTCAGAATAATTTCACTGATAGCAAAATTCTTAATAACTGTTTTTCTGTAGCTGGCTAATAACTCCTACTAGTGTGTTAGTGTTGAGGTAAACACTGCTAGCGGTTTAATTCAAGTTTCTGACTCAGAGGAGTCTGAAGATACTTTATCTGTAAGAAATCCTGTTCTTACCACAAGCACTCCAAGTGAGGCTGACGTGATGACAAGGGAGTGTGTCTTTTTGCAGAGTAGAGTAAACGCATCCCTAACTGTGTCTGGATTCTGCAAGACATTCATCTTTGGTCATCACTTTTACTTTATAATGATTCTTTTCATTTTTGGAGTTTCTTAATTTATGAAGCTTCCTGTTTAACTAACTGTTATAGAAAAAGCTAAAGTGACTCTTCTGGTTTTAAAAACAAACACAAATGAAATTAAAGCAACAAAAAAACCCTCCCAAATCCAAAAGTAAAGGGTAATCCACTTAAGCTCTGATAGTTAAAGGTCTGATTCTGCAGTCAGTGTTCAGGCCAAACTCCTTCTCCTTCCACTGAGGCTGTGCCTTTCCAGGTCGTGTGCTCTCTTTGAGGGTGCAGTGTGTTTCCTCTGCCCTACATAAGAAGGGAAAAAACATCCCTCAGAGCTCCTTGTTTGGCTATGTAAGAGGTCAAAATGCTACTTAACTAGCCCTTGTTTTCAGGTTTCTGCCTGAGAGAGTTCTGTTTTATGAAGGCAGGAGGATTTGTTTTAATCTCTGTTGTGTCTGCAAGGCACAGGCAGTGGCTGGGTGCTTAGGGAGGGGACTTGCCTTTCTACTTGTTCTTATGTGCTGCTGTAAAAATTGACACATCACACAAAAAATTAATAACACACAATAATGCTGATTCACATGTAGAAGAGATATGGAAACAACACAAATTATTCTGTTTAGCTTCCATTCCTCCCTGGAAAACAAAATATATTCCTTTAATCGTGCTCTTGCTCCATATGACATCATTGTCATCCATTTTCTCTGCATTTCTAAAGCAAGATCACTCCAGAAAACAGTAGTAATGTTTCAGTGCTAGTGCAGGTCAATGACTCATGTGGTTGTACCTGCACTCAGGAGAATAATTGTACCATGTAATAAAACTTCTGTGAAGGATCTATTACTGTACTGAGAGTGCTCATGGTTTTACTGTGACTTTGATTACTGTCAGGGTGCTGAAATCTCCTCTTAGTTTTCATATAATTTTTTGAAGCCCAGCTTCAATTAGGAGACAAGTTACTGGATTTTGCAAGTAAAGAGGAACACTAAAAAATTTTAGCAAGACTTATAAAGAAAAATAGAAAGTCTGGAGTCTGGTCCTCCAGAGCTGGCAGCCAAAGGCATATAGGATTTTATTTTAAATAGCAAGGCAGTAATGACATTATCAGCATTGAGATAAAGGAAGAACAAATGCAGGTGACAGGATGAATATAACAAAGAAAATCTTTTTTTAATATAATAAGGCATGTGTACACATACACACAAGCACACAGGATTTTAAGCAAACTCTGAATGTGCAGGTTTCAGTAAATGCCTGGCTGCAGCCAAGGCACAGCACTACTGCATGTATACAGAAGAAATAATCTTTTTCTGTGAGCTACTGTAATTCTGAAGGGCTTGCACTTGAAAAGTACAGTAAAACCAGGCCAACTACTTACTTTTTTTGGCTTCCTCCAGTTTGTCCTTGGCACGTTTTTCTGCCTGCAAAAGCTGCTGGATTCCCTGAGACTGGCTGGTCATGCTGATTGCTGGGGCTGGTAAACTTCTGTGGAGACTGGAGCTCAGAGGGAGTTTTATACAGCTGCCAGGCTCTTCCTTGTGTTTTTTGTTCTGTGTGTTATTGCAACAAGCTTCCAGATTTTACCACCCCAGCCGGCCGTGCCTGGATTGCTGCTGGACGCACAGGCCTGGGAGTGCAGTCAGAAAAACAGCAGCAAGGCTGAAAGGAATGTCCTCCTTTCCTCAGGGTCACAGAGAACTGGAAGTGTCTGAGTAACACACTGGGGGGAAAAAGAGCACTTCAAATGTGGGGGGAAATTCTTCTCTTTTAAGCTCTTATTTCTGAAGCAGAATACAGTTAATCTTGTCTAGGAACTGAGGGGAAAAATATTTTCTTAGCATTTCCTTAATAAAACTTCTCCTCAAAGTGAAGAATCAGGTTCAGTCAAGAACTGCTTGTAGGCTTCTCTTTAATGTTACTTCTTAACACTACTTTTAGGGTTTTCACTTTTAAAAAAAATTCAATAGGAATTAATTCACTGTGGACTAAAGTTTAAAATAGCATGTAGTGATTGAGGTATGCTCTGCTTTGTAATCTGCCATGATGGAGGTGGGTGGAGATGAGATGGAGAGAGAAACTGTGGGATTAGCTCTAAGATCCGGACTCTTGGAAGCTATGAATGTTGGGCTAGGTTTTACTTTCAAGTGATAATGCACACAACAGTCAAATGAATGCCTGAGCATGGCTGTAAATGCACATCCTATTCCCTACAGAAGGAAAGAGTGGTTTGTGAGCTACTGCATGAATAAGCAGCATGTTCATATTCTGAATCCTCATCAAAAAACCCCAAAAATCCCATTTGTTACAAGTACTTCAGCCATTGCATAGGAGAGGGACATGTCGCATTGAATAATTAAAATAGATCTCTTTTTGTAAAAAAATACCTCACAGCATGAGTAAAGTATATTTATTACAGGTTCTTGATAGAGCTCTGCCAGGACTGGAGCTCACCTCCTGATACAAATGGTTTTTTTGTGCTACAATTTTATATACATAGTTATATATTTATACGTGTGATATGATTTCTGCATATATTATAAACAACATATGTTTATACAAAAATTATTTGGTGCTCTCTGTTAATAGTTTTTATTCTAGGGCCCTTTGTTTTCTGGGCTTCCCATGGCAGCTGTGTCATGCTACTTCCTTGCGGTGCTGTGCCATTACCTGATCATGATGAGGAAATGTGTACTTCTGCTATGAAGTCTCTTTTTTCCCTGCCAAATAGTTGTAGGTTTGAGAGAAAATGGAAGGAGAAGCCTCTTGCCCTAATACTGTCTTTGGCAATTCCCTGAACTGAGACCTGGAAAAGGAATTTTTTTTGTTTTGTATTCTGTGATATTGCAAAGTCAAATTTCACGGAAGCTCTGCCTTTCTTACAGTGTATCACCACTGAGTTTATTTCTTCATCCAGAAGCTGTGTGAGATGCTTGCTCATCTCCAGCACTGAAACCAGGCATACACCCTAACTTCAGGACAGCAGACATAGCACTGATTTTAGAAGATTTTAATGCATAGCCTTGAAGTTTATTTTATTCAGATGAAGAAGAAGTGATCAATTCTACAGAAAATGTGGAAACTGTAGGGTTAGGAAGCCATTTGCCACGGGGATTCAGCTACAAGTGATATTACTGGCAAAGAAAAGCTGAAGTGGAAAATGAAAGTAAAAAATGAAGAGATCTGGTTTACTTGGGGCAGGAAACTTGGGCTCAGAACTTTAAAGCAGAAGTTACTTAAAAATTAAATAGGAAGTGGAAATGTCAGGCTTGTCTCAGACATTAAAAGTATTCCAGGCAAAGGGTCTTTTCAAGCAAATCTCACTGCTGTGAGAAATGTTACAAAACTACTGGCAAATTAAATAGTTTCAGTTTCTGGACTTGGTTGAAAGCATTACGGGTGAGACCCTTTGAAATTTCAGAGCAGTTCTCAAAACTGTAATTATGTTATTTGGGCCTCACTAATGATCTGAATTTTGATATTTGCAATCTGTTAATTAATATTTCACAAAAAAATAGTTCTATATGATGAATTTTTATGGGGAAAAAGATACAATCTTCAAGACAATATGAGGCTCTTCCATTGTGAAAAAATTAATATATTCCTTACGCAGATCATGTGAGCTGCACATGTCACAGTTCACACTTTTAATATTTTTCTGAATTACAAAAAAAGTCTCAGTTTATAATTTTCCTTGTGGCTGGTTTCGGTACAGTGGGGTGGCATGCCATGCTGGCCCTCATGGCATAAGGCAGGCACTAGTGCACATCTGCAGGGGAGAAGATGGTAATTTATTTTGGCTGGTGCTTATACACTTTTTGTTAGACTCCACACGAAGTACTGCCACTTAGAACTAATTTCAAAGCTTGTCTGATGATGTTGGTGATGACCTCAACTATGCTGACATGACACCTCTATGTATCTCACCTCATGGAGAATTCATTAAAATAAAGTAGGTTAAGCCACTGACGGGCCAAACAGGCTCCTACTTCATCACACAAACCAGTAAGTAACTTCTCTGTGTCATAGTTGATGGCTTTCTTTCCAAGTCAGACTCATTTAATTAGAAAAGAGAAGCTGATGTGGTGACTGGTGATGGGGGCAGGAGAGGTGTTACCAAAGTGAGAGAGGGCAGAGAAAAGGGGTTTTGTTTTTTTTTTCAAAGTCTCTTTTTTTCTTCTCAGCATTTTCTCTATCTATCTTGGCCTCCAGAATTTCCTGAGCCTTTTCTGGTTATCCCCGCTGACAGAAAGGGAAAAATGGGCTCAGTTCTGGCATTCTTACTCCTTCAAAGCAAAGCTGTAGAACAAGAGCTCTTGAAGAGTGTTACAAGGGAGGAGAGACCTGCTGAGCTCTCCCTGCTCACCCATTGCTTAAGCAGCAGAAACACTCTAAATCAGGCATTTTGAGTTTAGAGGCAGGCAGTGCAGCTGCTGTTTTTTCTCTGCAGGGGGAAGGTCAGGGCCAGTAGCTGAATTCACCCCAGGTAATTCAGATTATTTTATTTGGAAAAAATCTGCTTGCTGTAACTCAGATTGAGCCTTATCTAGCACAAATTTACCACCTTCTCAATCCACCTACTACTGAGCTGTAAAGGTAGTGCTGTGGCATCCTTTTATTGTGGTTTAAACATGCACAGATTCTCCTGTATGTACGAGGGCAGCAGGCAGAGTTTCCACTGACACGTGTTTAACTTGAGGGTCTCCCATGCTTTGTCTCTGCAACTGTATTTCCCAAGGCACACACTTCTTAAATCTCTCTTTTTTAATAATTATGAACCAAATTCTTTCCAAATGAGCTGCTATGGCTGCTAAGTAGCACACTCTGTTCAGTCTATAGCTTCAAAGTAGCGACATTGATTCCCTGATAAAACCTTAAAATCAGCAGTGTGTCAGGCAGGGCAACTGCCTCAGCTGCTTTTATGGGTTTGTGTGCCTTTTGTTTTGTTGCTCTAGAAAGGCCCCAGCGAGGAAAAGCAGGGTGCACACCTGCATGGCCTCCTGCAGCACAGTGGGGACTGCACCTCATGGAAACAGAGCACCTTCAAATGCAGTAGGAACTGTCATGCTGAGAAAGTGATGGGCTCCTGTAGCATCAATAGCAAAGGTCTTTGTACACAAATTGGTAAGTGTACAGTGAAAACCATCATACATCTGAACATCCTGGCCTTTTTCTCTGAATTCAAAAACCCTGTTTGCTTACATTAGAAGAAAAAGTTATGAACTTTGTATTGAAGTTGTAATTATGTCTGCTAGCTAAGGTTCTTGCTGCAGCTATTTTCTGGCACTGACAGTTTCACTTTGTTGACATCACCACAGTTGACCTCAGCAGCCTGAATTTCACCCATCAGCTTGAAAAATATGGAAACAAAAAGGTATGCAAAAATGAATAAATATTAAAATATTGCTAGAGGCTTCTTGCCACACTGGCTGTGTGAGCTTATTGACTGCTGGCCAAGTCTGCAGCACAGCTCCAGCTTCAGCTGGCATAGCACTCTGATGACCCTATATTGAACACCTACTTTAAACCAGCTCATAGTTTTTCCTAAATTTGGCCTGTGTCTTAATGTAAGTAATTCTGTTTGCAACTATAGGAGGTTTCACATTCAGGGATAGCCAGTCTGAGCTGCATATTTGATTACTTTTCCTAAGGATCTCTTCAACATCCAGGAGAAAAGTTAAGAATAAAAAAAGTGTCTTTTTTTTTTAAATCTCACTGCCCATGTGACAATTCAGGTAGAGTAAATATTAATTTTTAAAAAGTGCAAAAGAATAAGCAGCAGAAAAAAGTCATAGTTTCTGTTTCTTTAACTTCCAGGTTACTTTATAATTTGATTGTCATTATGGTTGTGGTTATTTCCTATTCTCAGTGTATGGTGTGGTGACCTCAAATCCCCACCCAGCAGATCACATACTCCCCCACAGTGGCATGGGGGAGAGAATCAGAAGAGCAACAGTGAGAAAGCTTATGGGTCAAGGCATAAAATAAATTTAAAAATGAGGGGAAACGTAGGGGGACACAAACTGATGCAAAAGAAGTCACTTCTCCCACAGGCAAGCCAGTGCCTAGTCAGCCTCCAAAGAGGGGGTACTGTGAAAGGGCCAAACCCCCAGTTCTGTGGCTGAGCCTGGCACTGTGTGACACGCAGCACCCCTTTGGTCAGCCCCTGGTGCTGTCCTGGTGTGCCCACTCCCAGCATCCTGCCAGCCCCATGGGGAACAGAGCTGAGGGGCAGAGAAAGCCTTGACACCCTGCAAGCCCTGCTCAGCAGCACCTCCAACACTGGAGTGCTAGCAGCACAATTTTAGTTGTGAGCTGGCAGGTGCAGGTTGTGATGGAGCAATTAACTCCATTGCAGCCAGCCCCAGCACACAGCTTCATTTGAGGTTTTTTTTTCCCCAGTACAGATATTTGCTGTCTTCTTTCCCATTCTTCTGCACCATGATAGTGTCTCCTCCCTTACTACATCCTCTCTATGATTCTTCACATTGCTACCTCTCCCAAAAGAAGTTTGTAACTTCATCAGTGGATTTGTGCATGCCGGAGGCAGGGAGGGCGAGTGGGGAGCCATGTAAGTGTATTTTGCACTGTGAAGGCTAACCAACAGCTCACATCCGTGTCACAGCTCAACATTCACTTGAAGAAAACTGAGTATACTATATCAGAAAATTTCAGCTCTGTCTCAAATTAGACTTAACAAGATCAATAAAGATACCACAAAGAAAACAGTTCAACTTTACAGCCTAGAGGAGCTGAACCTCTGGTCCTCTGCATTGTACTTAAGTGCTGCTGCTTTGTGCTGCTTAAAATTGTTTAACCAATTTTCTGATTTTTACAAAAATCTTAATTTTCTACTCAGCCATTTCACTGTATTTCATTCCAGCTCTGAACAACTTTGGCTTAAACTGAAAGTGAGAAAAAGGAATAAGAATCTCCTTTATTGTAGTGCAAATATTAATACCTCAGTAGGAAGAAGTAAAGCTTTATTTGGAAAGGTAAGAGAGAAAAGATGGGGTGGAAAAATGAGAAATACTGGCAGCTTTTCTCTTCAGAGTAGAAGTTGCTTTAGCTAAGGTAGTCTGTAAATTTTCCTGATGTTATTCTGATACAATTCTGAAAGTGAATGGGGTGTTTTTCTCCTTACTTTGTAAAATCAGCTTTTAATTGGTGCTCCTAAACACTAATGTGTACATGTATTTATGTTAGTACAAGTGTGTATTGAGATTTAAAAATTTCTACTCCACCACTTTCCAGTAACCTCTAGGATTTTTGGTGTAAAAAAAAAAATAGAACTTATCCTCCCTTCATAGAAGAAATCAGAACATTAACTAATTTTAGCCTATCCACCACTTTACATCACATCTCTGGTATTTCTGTTCTTTGTTTCTCTTGCTTGTCATGTGGCTGTGAGAGTAGTGAGTCTTGTGTGTTAGGCAGTTCCTCATTTCAGAGGGGGAAGGATTTTTATTGTAAAGCCTTTGTGCAGTGTAAACACTGATCTCTGTATATTTAATGCAGAGCATTTGTCCCTCTTCCAGGCTTGAAAAGACGGTCAGAATTCACGCTTAGTTTTGCTTTTCTTCCAAAAACTCCACTTGCCAGTAAGGTCAGAGCTCAGTGAAGCTGAGCACCATCAATTACAGTGTTAAACATTCCTGAGCTGTGGCTCCAGGCCTCTGTGGAAGCCGGGCTGCTCCGGGCTGCTCACATGGCTGTGTGCGGGGCCGTGGCTCCGGGCTGCTCACATGGCTGTGTGCGGGGCCGTGGCTCCGGGCTGCTCACATGGCTGTGTGCGGGGCCGTGGCTCCGGGCCCCTGCTGTGGAAGCCGGGCTGGGCACATGGCTGTGTGCGGGGCCATGGCGGTGCCTCCGCCAGGGCTCCCTCTGCCCTCAGCAGCTCCTTCCCGCAGAGCCCCAGGCCTGGGCGGCTGCTGAGGAGCAGGAGAGAGGGAAGGCGGCAAGAGGAGCCTTTAAGGGCCTGGCTGCAGCTGGGGGTACTGGGGGAGGTGGGGCTGGGCCCTCACAACACCGCCCTGGAGGCGCTTCAGTCCAGAGCTCGTTTGAAATTCTCCTTGGCGCAGCATAGGAAATAACAGGAATGGGGATCCAAAGATAGGTCAGAGGTGGTTGGTGTCGTTGTCCTGGAAGTGTAATAGGTGCATTTCTGACAACAATTGTGCTTTTAATGGTGAACCCTGGAGCGTGGGCCACCATGGGAGAGCTCCCTGTGGGCCTCCCTAACAGCTCTTGTGTGGGGTGTGGGCTCTGTGCTTCTGTGGTTATGGCACAGAAGTTCCAGGGGTCAAACTTTATCTGGGAGAACAAAGAGGAACAAAAGATTTTACAGAAGAACATTTTGGAAGATCCCAGGGAATATTTTCTGGCCCTGCAGGGAACCACAGGGTTTTTGCTATCACTCAGCATTTGAAGGGGAGCCTTGCTGCTATCTATGCTATTCTGAAGTCATAACAAGAATGAAGTGAATGACTTTGAAAAATATATATTTTTTTATATGAAATGGGATCTCATTTACATGCAGTTAATGTAAATACAAAACGTTTGCTTTAGTAAATACGTGGTCTGATAGGAGCTGCTGGAATCAAAAATAAAGGCAAATTATTATCAATTTGGCAATTCTGAGCAGCTGCCTATTTTATATTTGAAATAAATGCCAGGGAAGATTTTTTTTTTTAATAAAAAATGAGAATTAGGCTACTATGAAAGCACAAAAGTATTCTCTATTTCTGTCTGAGGATATAGTGAATATTTGCATTGCTCTTTTTTGACACTATGGGTAATAGCAGAAGCAGCATGGATTAAACCTTTCTCACAGAGCATGGCATAGGCTGTAATAGAAGTCTCACAAAAGAAAAAAATCATTGCTTTGAAAAACCTCAAAAGATACATTAAAAAAAGAAGCTTCATGCTTATGGGTATGGTAACCCTTGATAAAAGGCTACACAGTCCCGGCTCTCAAAACACTCTTGAAATTAAATTAAATCCATTGCTTTAGTAAAGGCCTAAGAAGTAACAGCTTTTATTCTGTCAGCATGCCCTACTGGATATTTCCCTTCCAGGCCACCCGAGATCCTCCTCTTAATAGCAGAGATGATTGTAATATGTGTCCCAGAATCCACAACATTACATCAGTTCATCTGTCCATTTCACTTCTCCCCCTTTTCCAGGTATGGGTGAACACTGTATGCAAAGTACTGAGAGTCTCAGAAATTACTCTTTTTCTGCCTCTTTCTGGCCACTTGACTCCTCTTTGCCTTCAGAACAAAACCAGCTCTGCTTTTATGAAATAAGCTGTGGTAGTGTGGGCAGCCATTCCTGCATTTTGTCCATGCCAGCAGCTCCCTGTCAGTGCTGCTGCCCAGGGCCTCCTGCTGACTCTGACCTGCAGGCAGGCTTCTGCCCCCAGCTGCAGGTGCAGCACTGCCAGCCCTTTTGCTGGCTCCTACAGCCATGTTCTTAATGAATCCCACATGGGAAGAAGAGGGATAGATGTGGTGATGAAAAGACAAGGCTTTCTCCTTGTGAGCTTCAGCGAGGTGCAGGGGCCGCCACTCACCTGCATATGTCAGATAAATGTTGTGCTACAGTGTCAAGTGTTGTGGATGTAGTGCAAACTGACTGTAATAGGAACAGGTTGATATATTTTTCATAATGTGTATGTTATGACCCATGTGCTCCAGGAAAAAACCCCAACAGGAATGTGTGCTGTTACCCTGGGGACTGCTCTGAAGCATTACAGGTAAAGCACTATCATTTCCTTGAAATTTCCAAGTATAAATTACTTTCTCTCATTGTAATATCTTTGATATCAGTGTTTTCTTCTGACTCTCTCACATTTCTGTTTTTGCAGTTCTGCAGTATTTGAAACACATGTTATTATAAGTATTGATGATACTGAAACAATAACAAGGCTCTACAGCACAGAAACCTGTGTCAATAGGTATGTGAATTAAAGGGTGGGAGGGGAGCTGATGGTAAGAAGTTCAGAAACCTGACTCTTTACAGTAACTTTGACTTCCTCTATATAAAATTTTGCTGTTTTGAAGTTTGCAGGTTAAATATATAAAGGGATGACTTGGCTATGGGAACTTTCCCCTTCCTCAGACAGTATCTGATAAGGTTGTTACCAACAAATCAAAGGTTTGTGTGAAAATATGCTTATGTGGTTAGGTGTGTGTTATCCTGTTATTTGGCTTACAAATCTTCATAGCAGCTTTGCAGCCTGCCTTGACAAAGAATCTGTTTGTTTTAGAAAAATTACCTAAAAAATAATTTTGCGAGGGAAACCCCCAGTGTTCTCTGCAGGATCATGATTTCAGCACACTGACTCCTACTTAAGAAGGAAAATATTTTAGTTCCACATTACCAGTAGTTTGCTTGACCCCTGAGGCAGCAGCAGCGAGGCATCCTCAGCCCCCAGGGTCAAGAGGCATGAGTGCTATGGCATGACAGGGCCTCTGCTGCAGTCTGAGGACAGCCTGTCTGTGTCCTGGCCTAGAGAGGATACAGACATGACCCAGTGCTTTCCTGCACCTCATGATGTCTCTTAAGTTGTCCAACAGCTGCAGGTAGAAGTGGGGAAAAAGTGGTGAAGTTTCATTTCTAAGGTTTGTTCCAGGCATATAAAGAAGAAAAACTGCTGCATACATTTAAGCTGTAACTGCTAGAGTTAGTTACTCTAGCTTGCACTAATATCCATGTGGGAAAATGGAGAAGCCTTAGAGCTGGATTTCTTCCCCCAAAAGCTCAGTTAAATGTTTTCAGACTCATGGTTTTTGGTCATGTTACTGAATCACAGCCTCTGCACAGCAACCATACAGCAGCAGGCTTTACAAGTCCAACAGAGGAAAGTCTGAGTATTGGGAAGATTTGGCTTGAAGATTTCATTGCATTTACTGCAGTGATTACACAGACTCTGAAAGTTCAGTTTTAGTAGTAGGTGAGGTGGCAGTTGGCTCTGTGTTTGGAGGAAACCCTCATACTAAAAAGAATTATTTCATAGCAGAAGTGTTTCAGATTTCCAAATGAATGGGAAATAGGACCACTCCAGAGTGGCATAAATGGAAGCCTTTGCCTTGCTTTTAAAATTTCAGGATTCACCATCAAAGTGTCTACAAGAAGCAATGTCACTTTGGAGTCCTAGAATTTCAGAGCTATCTTGCTAGTTACGCTGAGAATAATTATAGTGTGTAGGCTGAATGATTCTGCAGTGTTAGTGGGAAGAGATTTCTTTGATTAAGTCTAGAGAGCTCCCATACAAAAATACTAGACACTCATTCTACCATGTTTTGTAGTGTGGAATTTTTTTCAATTGGTACTGGCAGTTACAGATCAGGGAAGAATCCTCAGTGGACATGTGATGGTTGGTGTGTGCATGTGCTTATGCATCGTGTCCACAGAAATGTTGATGAAAAGCTCTACCCGTCCTACTCTGTTACAAAAATAATTTTCAAGTCTCTACTCCTTGCTCTGAAACATCTTCAGAACGATTCCAGAGATAAGAAGAAACATAAAGGAGGGATTCAGAAGGCAAAAATCTTTCATAAACTAGAAGAAGAAAAGTATTTTTAAAGTAAAATTTAAAGATCCCCAACAAATTAAATGCATTGATCACTTTTGAATTACCGAGCTAGACCTGCTGATAATGTGTGTCTTCTAGCTGTTCCACCCCTCTCTTCCTGAAATACAATTTTTATAAGTTCACAAAGCCAATTTGAAACATGCAGCTCAGTGGAGTCAGGGGAGTCTTAGCTTATGATAGCAAAGTGTGTGCTGGTTTTAATGTATTCTAACTAAAACTAAGAAGGATGGGACAGGCTTTTAATCTGGAGAGCTCTGTGTGGAATGCATGAATATACAAGCATATATATGTGTCTGAATAGACATAGGTATAGTCATATAAATACCAGAAAAAGCTGCTCAAGTACATGGCAGTAGGTCTTTAGTGTTTATTTGGTGCATTTTAAATACAATTTTTCTTTCATAAAGACTGCATTCTCAAGTTCCTTTTTCTTTCTGTCCTTCACCTTACTGGAATATTCAATTTCTTTGTACCTAAGACCAGCAGGAGGTCTGTAAAATTGCTTTTTTTCCAGTAAGAACTACAGGATTTGGTCTATAGTTTTAGTGTAGATGAAAGAAATAGTGGATTTCTTTGAAAAAAAATCCAAGGAAAATTGGGACCATTTTGTTCAATACTACACCACTGCTTCCAGTAATTGCCTTGGACAGTTTGCAAGTCTTTCCACTTTATGTAAATACATTAACTTTTGAAAATCCCTTATAGCTGTGAGGTGGGGCCTTTTGAAGGAGGTATTCTTTTGAAGGTTCGAGGGTCTCTTAAACACACATTTTCTTTCTTCAAAGTAAATTTTGTAGACTCCCTGTCACAAATCTTTCTTGTTAGGAATTCTGCTTGAAGAACTGTTTGAATTTCAATATCAAGTATTTCAAACAAATACATCTAATGCCTCAATACATTTTTCTTAGGGTCAGTCAGTGGCCTTAAATAAGAAAGGGAACCTCTGATAATTTGAATTCTATTCCCAGCAACCCTTTGAAGAAAAGAATAAAATAAAATCTGAGCTTTTTTTAATAGTTAGGCCTGAAAACCAAGGAAGGGGAAGTAACTGTAAAGTAAACTTCCAATTTTTGAAGCTGCTTTCTATGCTTCTTCAATTTGTGCTCCCATTCCCTATATTTTTGTAAGATGAGTGAGAGATGAAAAGCTGTAACAGAAAATAATGCAATAACTTTAACAAGTACGTTTTGGTCTTAACTTCTAAACAGAAGAAATAATTAAGTATAAGCATGGTGTAATTATCAGTTTAAGCAGTCAAGTGAATAATGGTTATATTTGAGTTTTCTGTAGTGAAATCCAGTTCTAGAAAATTTTAATGACTGCAGGACAAGTGATCTGTTTACACATCACTGAAGAAGTGAGGCTGTAAGACTATAAAGCATTTACCTCTGTATTTTTATTGTAGCTAAGAATAAATATTTTTCTTGATATAAATTTGAACAGTCTGAAATGTTATAATGCAAAGATTGTGTAGGCTACAAATCAAGAAAGAGAAAAGGTACTTGTAAAATTTAGATATGGAGAAAAAGAACATCATATTCTCAGGAAATTTGCATATTAAAAGCTAGAATTTTGCTCAGTGTCTCTGCACCTGTGGATGTGAGGAAGTACATACCTCATCTTGATTTTAAAGCCTTTAGCTATGAGACAATTAAGGAAGAACATAGATTTCTTGAAAGATTGTCTGGTTTATGTTATGAGATTATACAGCTCAAGGACACCTTCTTGTTAAGAAAACCAGAAGTGAACTTTCTTCTTTAAGTCCAGCCTCATTTTTACAGTCAGGGTCTCCAGGAAACAGGATCATAAATCTGGAGTGTTATAAAATACTTTCCCATAATTCAAGGTCAAGTTATAAATCTAAGTTACCCTGTGTCTTGCTAGATATGTATTTGCTCTGATTCTAACAGCTAAAAGCTTCCACGAAGTGACCCTTTAAATGCTATTGGCATTAATTTTAGCAGCAAATTTCAACATTACCCTTGCTGAGCTGGGCAGTATGAGCTGCTTAAAACAATTATATGCTCAAAGGTTTTTGTGCAGCATGGAACATTTAAAGGATTCTCTTTGCCTGATAATCCTTCCATTGAAAAATGCCAACTATTCAACTTCATCCATCCTTACATACTCATGTACATGGTCCTGTATGTACCTACAGATACACTGAGAATCCTGTGGATCATTGCCCTTTTGGAACACTCCTTGGGACTTCACAAATGCCTGTGGAGCTGAGGGTAGGGCACAGCAGCCTGACATCTAGGTGGAGCTGGAGGTAGTAAAAGCACATTGCATTGTACTGATGTCAGTGCTTTCTCTGCTGAGATTTTTACCAGCGTCCTACTTGCACATAGAGAGCTCTCAGTGACCACCACTTCTTGCTCCATGATCTGCTTTTATCCTCTACTCTTCCCTCTCCTCCCCTCCCACTCACAATTGCATTGCTTGACCAGAACACAAGTGTGCTGCACAGAGCTGGCTGTCAAAGGGTGCCTTTCCCCGAGCACTGGTATGTCAAGGGGGAAAAAGAAAGCCTCTGTCAGTACTTGTCCCCAGCTTAGGAGAAGGACAACACAAATCTCTGCACTAGCAGTGTATGTCATCCAATGAAAGTGTTCAAACGATTTCAAATAATCCTGCAGAAACGGTCATAAAGTGACAGCTATATCTTTCTAAACATAGAAAACTCAACCTCACACTTCAGCAGGTAAGGGGAGGAAGAGATACTGGTAACTGTGTATGCCATAGGTAGATTAAAATATGGTTACAGTACATGCCAAGACAGACTGAGACATAGAACACATCCCATCAAAGGTACTGTCCAGAAGTGTTATTGGGAGGACTGGGTAGTGGATCATTTTGCTCCATACAACATGTTCAAGTCCTATCATGTCAAAAGGGAGGTATTGACAAGCTGAAAGAGCAGCCAGGGGCCAGGGAGAGTGAGAGATGTGCTCTCAGCACTTGGATTGGACAGAACTTCAAATGTCTGCGCACTTCTGCAATCTCTCCCCTGCCCCAGAGCAGGGTTCGTAGGTCCTGCAGCACCTGGGAGTCAGTGTCATTGTGCTTTAGTTCAGTGCAAGCTTCAAATCACCCAATGTATCATGACAAGAGCTAAGAAAGCAGCTTATCAATTGAGAAAAACCTGAGGCATCTGACTCAAAACGTTTTGCTTTTAATGTAGTCCTTAGATGAGAATATGGATGGTATTTATCTGTCTCTGTACTCTTCTGCTTTCAGTAAGAAAGTCCTGGCACCTGTGGCAGCTGGATTGGTGAAAAGAAGCTTGGTACTTCTGATGTACAGAATGAAAGCTGAGATATCAGACAGGTTGTCCCCAAAGGATCAATCCTTTCATCCAAACAGTCCAAAGGTAAGAAGACATGCACTCACATCAAGTGTTTCAGTATGTTAAATTGAGGTTGGAGATTGAGGGCCAGGATATCAACACTGCTGTTTTCAGCTCTGAGTATTCCTTACTTCAGGGACCTACAGTGGGCTGCATCAAAATGCCTCAGCTGATCTCCACAAAGTCTATCTGCAAAGAGAGCTACGAGAGACAACATAAATGAAGTAGTGGCTTCCCTGATGTAGATGGAATTTCACTTAGCTAGAAAAGAAGGTTATGTTCAGGTCCTCAGCGTTGCAGCTCTGCACCATTTTTGGGCCTTGGTAATTATCATACAGGAACCAAAAAGTGAAACCAGCTTGGAAAGCTTGAGAGCAGCATCGATTTATGGGCCAAGCTGAGGCAGGAGCAAGAAGCAACAGTCAGAAATTTTTATTGCTTTTCAGTTATAGCTTTATTTGGTCTAATAGTCTTAATCTGACAGCCCTGAAAAAACACTGCTGGTGATCTTTCATGACAGTAAGAGTATTAAATATCTCTAATGTTGCAGTTAAACAAAACTTGCTTCCACTATATAAATTTTTTACAGATAGAGCATAAAAAGTAGTATCAGTACTTCAAGTAGGTATTTGCTGGGATTCAAGATAAATAATCTATTTGACAGGGCTTTGGGGTTTTGTTTTTCCTTTTGAGCTCTTACTTGTTCGATAAGCAGTTGGAGGAGGTTTGGATGATAGGTAGATAATTTATGAAATTGGTTTCACATAATTTAACAATTGTAGACCATAAAAACCAAACTATTTTGCCCCTTAATTAATCTGAATGTTAATGAAAGCATAAAACTATTTAAAATAGGTAAATAAGTATAGATGCATGATCTTCAGAGAGATCCCATGGTTATATGGTTTTACAAAGAATATGTACATTTTCAGCCTGCTCAACTTTCTAATACGAGCTAGGACATGTATAAAACCAAGGCTTTCTCAAAACTACTTTTTCTACTTCCTGTTACCTCTTGGAGTAGAGCAGAGGCCATTGTGGAAGCAGCAGAGAAAAGCTCTTCCTACCTTGCTTTTGAACTTCTCTTTTCTCACCCTGCTTGTGTTCCTCATGCAAAAATATGCATGGAGCTTGTTTTCCTTAGGACTGGTATTTTGGTGCCCAAAAACTGTAGTAGTATGTGAAAGGTATTTCCAGCTAGAATGGAGTGTAAGTAAGTCTGACCTTACAGACTTATGATTCAAGAAGGTGGTCTGTAAAGAATAGTGAGACTGTTCAGGATATTTTCAGGCTGATGTGGGAAATTTGGAGAAAGGAAGAGCAAGGAATAGCCCCAAGGATTCTTTGATCAGGGACAGTGGAGGGCAGGCAGGTCTTGTTTTGTTTGCTGTCTTCTGTCTTTAAATTGTTCCTATTTACAGTAGAAGGAGGAAAGGAAAATGATCAGATTATTTGCTTTTCTTAGAAAAACTTATTTGTGAATCTGTATTTTTCCATGGTGGTTGGTCTCCTCCACCTAAAATGACAGTGTGCTGATGGAGGGGGTGAAGTCTCTCAGGAAATTCACCCCTCCAGAATGTGTCTCTATTGATGAGTGTGGAGCAACATTCTGAACCTCAATAAACCGAAAATTAAGCTGGGATATCACACTAAAATGAGGTTCAGATTGCCCAGCATAGCTTAATTTTTGTTTACCAGATTACAGGCTAGACAGACTCATTTTGTTCTAGGAACTGTCACTATTTTTGGTTTGCATCAAAATCAATTTTACATAATGCCTCTATATTTTAACATAGAATCTCATAAACTCTAAAGAGGATCTTTTATGAGAAGAAGACAAAAACAGACATTCTTGCTAAATAATTGTTGCATGAAGTTTCATATTCTGTGATATTTCCTAACATACTAAGTGTAGGAAGTAACACTTGCTGTAAGGCAGAAAGAGGATGTGCAAATATTTTATGCTGATCTGGGGAGTGAGAGCACATTACCAAATTAGTATATCAGCCTGAGCTTGGTATGGGGAAAATGAGCTATTCTAGCTAATAATTTATATTGCCAACATTTTATCACTTTTTAGAATAAAACTTAAGAAACAATAGTGATACTACATTTTTTGCCCTTTTTTTTTTTGACAGAGACTAGATTTTTGGTGGTGTACACATAAACACATATCATAAAATAGTTGTGAAATTGTGTGTTTCTTAGGGTCCTGTTTTATGAGAAATACGTAAGGAGTTTTTTCCTTGAAATAAATGTATCTGATAGTGCTGTGCTTCTCTTGTGATTTAGTGGTTTACAGACTCAGAACTCCAGGTGTTTGGGGAACACCATAGCATGGGATTACCAGCTTTCCGTCTTCCTCTTCCACCATTCTTTTTTGGTTATTTTTGGCTCTTCCATTGCACTGTATGCACAGATTGCCTGTGTTTATAAGGCCTCAGCATTATGTTTCTAGAGCTTTGTGACCCAGTTAAAGTAGCTAATTTGTGCTAAATGTCTTTGAGTGTTTTTTATGAAATGTCCCATAGTGAAATAGAAATTAGCTATAAAATACAAATAACAAAACAAATCTATTTATTTCAGTGTCTGACTTCTCAATGCTGTCTTTTCTCTTACCTGTCATAAATCACTCAAATATTTGCTTGACTCTGCCAAAATTTATTTTTCACGTGTCTACTGTTTACATGATTGTTACTTTAAAAGTATATATCCAATATTTTTGCACCTCTGTTAGCTGATTCTAATTATGCCCTTAACAAGAAGTGATAAAGAAATATTTGCAATTACATGAGTGACTTTTGCATAACTCTTTTTCTTTAAAGTTTAGAATTTACTGCCTTTCCTAAATATTCTATTGTTTTTTTTAGTGTGAGAATAAACCAAGACATCCAGTGCATTTTTAGACAGACTTTATTTTTTCAGAATATCAGCAATATGAACTTGTCACATTTTGAGATGGCTTGTAGTGTGTGTGAAACAAATAAACTGAATGGCTTAGAGGCATGGAAACTGAGGGAGGGAAATACAGAGCCTGATGTACAAGGTAAATAAATCAATGGGATCGATTTGGTTTCCTAACTGTTTCAAATTCAAAGATGACTATTGCAAGATTATATTATAGAAATCTTCCAGACTCTTTTAGATTTATAGCAGTAGTTTCTTGACAAGCCACTGAGGAAGAAGTAATGCCTGCCACATCCTTATCTTTGGAGACATCTCTCTAACCCTTTTGGACAGCCCCAGAGAGAAAAATCATATCACAATATGAAGAAGGGCAGGAGATGGGCTATCAGAAGATGACCAACAGCATCACTGTGGGCAGACCAGCCTTCTAGGTAAAGGTTTGTGGTTTATACTTATAAATACTTTGCTCAAAGGCATTTTGTGCTTCTATACAATAATGACTACAATCAGCTGTGGGACTGCATGTCCATCCAAAACATAATCATAGCTGGGATGTTGGAAAAGCATTTGCTATACAGGAATCCTGTGCTTTATTGGAAAAATGCACACAGATACTCTTGACTCTAAGCACTGTCATCTGACAGATAGTGAAAGACTAGGATAACTTGCAGACCACAGCTAATAAGGTATGACAGTAAATCTGGCATCCCAGGTGAGAAGCAGTCTGGGTGGAAGCAGGATACAGTGGTAGAAGCAAAGAATACAGAAGTTAATATCACAGAAGATACCTGCTTGGGAAGAACAGAAAAAGGGACAGAGAACTCACAGAAGGCAAGTTAGTCTGCTCCTTTACAACAGAAACTAAAGAGCAGTTAGCTCAGAAGTAACATATTTTGTAGGAAGATAGCCTGAAACAGTAGCCTACCCTGGTCCTGGGTAGCTTTAGCTTCAGCTAAAGTTGAGCATTTAAAAAAGATTGAAAAGAAAAAAGAAAAGCCCACCCTGTGTATTAGCTTCAGAATAAACAGATAGGTCTTTATACAGAGCACACAGGAACGTCCACACAATGTTCAAGAGATATGGGAATGCCCAGTGATCTGTAATGAAACCAGAATGTAAAGGCTTTGGAAAAGACTGGTTTTAAACATTCTCTTATTTTTCTGTCCGGGCTCTTTTATGTTGACAGATGCTACTATTGCTTTGGCTTGTGTTCTATCAGGTCTTCTGCAAATATGTCACACCTGTGACTTTATGGTGCAGGTAAGACAGCATTTACTTCAGATTGTTATGTAATAGAGTGTAATTATGCATATAATTTGGGAAAATTAACCAGCAGGTGCAGATTAGGTAGTACCAAGCCATCAGCAAGTAAGTAACCAGTTTAGCTGAAGGCAGGGTGAAGGTGAAGGTGACAGGGGAGACCCTACACAGAGGGAGCTTGTTTAGTACCTCCAGCTGGGGTGGTATTTCTGAGTTTCATTGTTCAAAACAATGCCCTGCCTGAGATTCAGCTCACTGCCCTTTAAGATTGTGGTTCTTCATTTGTTGAGACAGTCATATGAGTGCCTATAGAATCCAAGAAGTTGGTACTGGGAAATGAAACTGGGGGAAAAAGCAGAATCGGACTAAGAGGAGGAAAAATCTGCCACTGTTGAAGAGCTCTTCTGAATGAGAGTTCAAGAAGTGGTCCAGGGGAAGCAAATATTCAATTAATTGTCATCCCTCCTTTTCACTTTCCCTTTCAAAATAAATGATGGAAGGATACAAAGAAAAGATGCTATGGGTAAAAATGTTTATTTGATGTTTTATAATGTAAAATGATCTCATTCAATGTGCAATATTTGAACACCTTATAAAAAGCTAGATCCTGAGCTGTTCTCAGCATCCAGCATTCATTCAAAACCAGGAGGCGGAGCAGATGTTCAGCACAAATCTATCAAATCCCAGGGCTTATGGGTATGCTGACACTGTTTAAGTGGGCATGTTAAAAGGAGCTATTCAAGAACATTCATTTCACAAGAACTGAGCCCACGGTTATCCTGGATTGATTTTGTGTGTAAGCAAGAAGCAGGTGCCTGGCACTTCCAAGAGCTTCTTGTAGGCTTACTGCTCATTTTGGGCCAGATTGTTAAGAGTGCCTGAGGGATACCAGAATGCATTCTCTGTCCTGAGCAGGTACAGCACAGATCATGCACACAACATATGAAGTGGAGATGTCAAATCATCATTGCCTGAGGGTTGATAGCAGCAGAGCAGTATGCTTGCACAAAGAGCTCTATTGTTTACTCTTGACCTTAAAATAATCTGATCCAATATGACACATTAAGTAGAAATGTTTTCTTTCTTCAGGGAAATAATTCTTGGCAATTGAAAACAAGCCTGAAAAAGTATGTAAAAAATAGATTCCTTAGCAAATGTTCAGTGAAATATTGAGACTCTTATAAAATATATTCTCTAACATGAATAATGTTTCACAGTTACACTGTCAAATTAATTTTACTGCATAAAATGCATAATGTCGGTAACCCCCTTGATTTAAAGAGAGTTGCCCTTGGGATAAATTTATCCTCTGTCCCTTAGTGTTTGCAAAGTGTATGAATTCAGTTTCTGTGGAAAAATGGCTTAATTCTGATGTGCAGTGTGCTGAGTATCACTGTAACTGAGCTGAGTCATGTGAGATGACTTCAATGCAAGGGAAATTATGCCAAACTAAGTCTGCATTATTTTAAATCCAAATTATGTATGGAGTATGTAGAGATTTTTTTTTATTTAGTTACATGCTTTGTAATTTATTCTTTCAAGGCCTCTGAACAAAAGGAAGACACAGGTGAGTTCTTGAGAAAACAAATTCATACTAGATTTTGTAAACACATTAACACAAAACAGCATTAAGCATTAGCATTGAGTTTAAGTTCCAGTGAGGAACTCCGTTGCCTGAATTAACCCTCACCCTCCACGCCATTAAATCCTCCAAATAAAAAACCATCCCAGTTAAAATTCTTGGTGATGAATGCCGAAGTGAAATCATAATGACTTTGATAATCTGGACTTGAAAGTTGGGTTGTATTGTGTGAGGAAGGTGAATGCTTTACCTGGCTAAACTCTTGGGGAAATGAATACAGGGTGAAACTGAGCAGCATGAAATCATATGAAGAGAGAACAGAGTGAGGTTTCACAGGCATCTTTTGGTCCCAATTCCCATGGCATTAAACACAGTGAGCACCAGGAATGATTGTTTTTGAATGGCAGAGGCCCTGTTGATGTCAGAGTGCAAGGGAATCTGTTGATATCTGGTGGCAGATACAGGGTGGGCCAGTCTTTGGGGACAACTTGTGACAATCCAACCTGAGGCACAGATTTATTTGGCTTGTGGCTGTATGAAGATGCTGTTTATATCCTGATTACTGCTACTGTTGCTTTCTTTTAATCTTTCCAGACTATTTCGTCTGAGTCAGTAGTACCAGGCAGAGACAGGGAATGGTTTGAGGAATGCTCTTGGAGTAGAAAAGAGGAATCTCAAAATAATACCACATGGTTAAAGAGTTCATGCTCTCCCTTCCTTTAGGGTAAATAGTGGTGAGTTTTATGGCTGTTCTCTACTTTGCTCTGCCCTTCACTTGGAATAGGAAGCAGCTCCTTAGTTTTTCCCCAAAGAATAGCAAGGTATTTTTTAGGTTACCCAAGGGATGAGTGAATATTCCTAGGACTGACTCAGAAGTGGAAGAGAAAGATAATTTGGAATGAGCAATGATGATACCTTTGTCATCATCTCCTTAGTCACCAATTATAACTCCAATGTGGGACATCTAAATCAGGTGTAAATCAATGCAAATCAAAAACAGTGGGAACAGTGCATCTTTCCATTGAATAAATTGATTTGTCTCTCTCCTCAGATCATCTGTTTCAGAAAACTTTTGTAAGAATAAAGTATCTGAATATATAGATTCCAATAGTATGTTTTCATTTCAGTGTCTCAGAGCCTTTTTTTTTGAGTCAGAGCCAGTTGTGGTGTGTTTTAGGTGTTGAAGCTATGCAGGATATAGTTTGCATGTATGCCTGTGAAATGTTAGCTAGTTCTGAAATGCAAATAATTTTATTTCATATTTGTTGTTTGCTTTTTTTTTTTTTTTAGATTTAGACTGGAGTGGTTCATTTCTTTGTAAGTATATGGTAGCATAGAAATTTCTGCCATATTCAAATGTCAGAACTAGTGTTGTATTACAAACATGTCATAAACCAATTTAGTAAAGATTCAACCTATTTTATTATTATTTCAAAGCATTTAAATATAAAATTTATAATATAAAATTATGTAAATTGCTTCATAACAATATTTGAAACTCATCTGGAGCAAGGACATACTGCTTTAATTCTTTCTTCTTTGAATTCCCTTTCTTTTCTCTATATTTCAAGGGCTCTTTTCTTTAAATTTTTGGTATGAGGAAGGAGGCATGGATTCATGATCTTTTCCGAAGCCTTCAGATGAAAATTGAAATGAAAATTTATTATTATTTGGCACTTAAATTTTTAAACTTTTATTGCAGTTGTGATAGAATTGCCCTTTGAGCTGGTTTTCTATAGCACAGAATAGGAGATATTTATGATAATTTAATAAGTCTGATGTATTTCAAGATAGGTGAATCAGACAAGGAAATATTTGCATCTTATACTCTTTGGGTGGTTTTTTTGGAGGTATTGTGGCTCTTTTTATAACTTACAAAAATGAAAGACTGCCAAAGAGATGGGTAGCTTTCACAGCTGCACCTTTTTAATGTTTTAATGTTGGCCAATTAAAAATTCAGGCTCTTTCCTGAGAAAGGATTTGTTTAAGAGTCCATTATTTAATGTACAAGTAGAATAAATTAATTCTCCCATTCCCTCAAAAGGAGAGTTTTAGGTCTAACCTTGGGAAAAGAGGCTGCAGTTTGTGTTTGGAAAAAGACTTCATGAGTTCTAACAGAATCATGGAATGTTAGGGACTGGAAGGGCCCCTGAAGATCATCCAGTCCCAACCCCCTTTAGTGCACATGGACATCTCCCACTAGACCAGGTTGCCCAAGGCCTTCTCCAGCCTGGCCTTGAACACTGCCTGTGTTTGGAAATCCACAGCTTCCCTGGACAACCTATTCCAGTCACCACCCTCATAGTAAAGAATTTCTTCCTAGTATATTAGCTAAATTTCCATTCTTTCAACTTGTACCTGATATTCCTTGTCCTGTCACTACAGTTCTTGATGAAGAGTACTTTGACTTCCCTCAGATGAGGTCTCCACACAACCTTCTGCAGGCTGAACAGCCCCAACTTTCCCAATCTGTTTTCATAGGGAAGGTATGACAGTCCTCTTACCAACTTTGTGACCTTCCTCTGGACTTCCTCCAACAGTTCTGTGTCCTTATGTAAATTTGTGTCTTTGGTCATTAATTTTGATTTTAACAGCTGATGGTTTATGGTTAGCAGTATACCTAGAATGGTGGGATCGCTGAAGTATGTGATATTCTCACTAAATAATGGATAGGGTATGTTGCAGTATTTCAGTGCTGTGGAAGCTCTGTATATATCACACAGCCAGAAAAGATACACTCTACAGGAATTTGTCTTGGGCCTGCAGCTTGAGTAGTTGAGTGGAGATTGTATAAAATTACTGGGGAGGGTCAGGTGGAAATGGAGCCTGGTTCTTTTTGATAACCTTTATGAGAGATTCTTCACAGGATGTCATGTACTCTGCTCATCAAATGGCACAAGTCAGCCAGGCTGGTATCCTGCTTTTGCCTAGGATAAAAGGGACTAAGATGTTGATGCTGCACACAATGTATGGCTATAGTTGAAATTTAATTTGTGACAGCTCCAGGATGAGGAAGTTATTTTATATCAAAATTGGAGTCTCTGGAGTGTCAGAGCAATATCATTGGATAAGTTTTGTTCTGAACACATTTACAATATAATTACTTTTACAGCCATTTTATATGGAGACCTACTGCTTAGTGAAAGCTAAGATTTTGGCCTGTGTTGTAAGACTTGACTCAAAATTGTAGAAGATGTGTTTAATCTTACGAATTTGAGTCAGTCATGTAATTTGTGAATTATTTTGTGAATTTGTGCAACTTTTTCCTGTGTGATGCTTAGGAAGTCTCTGAAGCACTTATGAATAGGCAGCACAAAAGTATTCTCTTCCCTTCTTTATTTGTCTTATGATAGGGTTCTGCAAGTTCTTCTAGAAACATGGAGATCTTCAATAAAAGAAGCAATCGAGCATTTCTTCCCCTTGTCGTCTACTATATAAGGGACATTTGTTACCAAGTTGTTGAGAACTGCCTCAGTGCATGCAGTGAGCGAAAATGTCTTTGCTGTACCTTGTATCAAGTCCATGAAAGTGACAACAGTCCTCCTGCACTATCATGGTAAAGAATTGTATTGAGTTCTCCAATTCTTAACATTACAGAAAACAGAATTAGACTGCCTCTATCCATTTGTTAGTATATGAGAAGTTAGTATTACTGTTCTATCCAGAAAGAGATCCTTGTAGAAAGATTCAGAAATATATCCCACAGAATCACAAAATAGTTAGGGTTAGAACGTACCTCTAGAGATCATCTAGTTCAACCCCTTGTTTAAAGAGTTTTCATTTAATCATCAGTTACTTTACTTGAGGATGCAGTTTTATGAAGGCCTTGTCAGAACAAGTGACTTGTGGTTAGGGTTTCTCTTTCTCTCAACAGAAATCTCAAGAAACATACATATGGGGATCAGTGAATGTGTGCAGAAAAATGCACATGGAGGGAAAAAAATTACTTTGCTAAATCCAGTCCTGTGAAAAGTGAAGTCTTGTCTAGCTCCTAAGTACCAAGGAAGAAATAGCTGAAAATAATCTACTTTAGTTGAATTAAGGAAGCTAAGTGTTACTGCAGGAACCTAAGAAAAACCCCTTTGACTTCCTGGAAACTGAAAGAAGTTTTTTTTGAAGAAGTAATTGTCTCTGACATCACTACAGTGCATTGCGAGTTTGCGGGTGGTTGGTTAGGGTATCAGAGGAAGCAACTCTCTCACAGATAAGCAGGCAGTGCAATGTATGTGCCTAGTTAGTCTCCTTCTGGGTTCAAAGTTTGTGAAGAAGTTGTTTTGCAGACAGATAACATTTATTTTGCTTTCCAGAGAGAGACACATGCTGTTTCATAAGGATACGCCTGATTTCCAGAAATAACCATGCTTTTGTGGCTTAAACTCTTAGCATTTGGTGTTGCATTTCTGGGACAGGATGCTTTTCTCAAAGGTAGGTCACAACTGATATTTTTTCTGTCATTTTGATCCCTCAACGTCCTCTGTAGATGTAAAACCAATGAAAAGCTTTGCAAAGTGGAGAAATGCCATCTTGGATCAGAAATTAGAATACAATTGTATGCAATGGTGTAAGAACCTAGGTCAGGAAGATTGATGCATCGTGTACTAGTTTAAAATGTCTTCTGTGTGGTCCCATGTGAGAGTTATATGAACCATTAAAAAAAACCCACAACCACATTTGTAGCTGAATTTGGAAAAGAATACATTTAGGTCTCTTAAGTGAACCTGTTCCATGTAGTTTTTCTGTTCAGCTTCATCTCATGATGTAATACTGATTTTCTGTGTTTAAATCCTTCAAGAAAAAAAATCTTCTCATCAATGTTAGCCACTCCCTGATCACAGAATCTGCTTACAGTTCCTCAAGTTTTGATTTTTTTACTGCAGAGGAGTTAGTAACAAATTCTAAATGCTGTAAATTAATCTCTACTATTGATAATTTACTTATTTTGTAAAATAGACATTATTTATTTAAAAAACTGCTCCTTAAATAGTCTTTGGAATATGTAATTTACCCACTGCAGGTGAATTTGTTACTTGACTTTTTGAGAGAAAGATAGAGCCCAAGAGGAGGATCTTGCAAAACATATTAGATGTTACAGATAAAGAGAGTAGCAAGATAAGCAATCAGTGTTGAGGTAATACTTAGTATAAACTCAAAGTAACTATCCGTGTTCAAGATAACATTTTCTTCTGAAGAAAATGCAACATTTTATGTATATGTATCTTCCATCAGTTTAGCTAGCATTGCAATTTGGAATTGTTGATGGCAGACCCAAAGTGGCTTGAAGTATTTTTTCTGAAATGGCAGCTTGAAATAGTTTTCTGAAATATGCAGGGCTGAAATATCTTTTAGTTCACATTGAATTTATTTATGCTTCTACCCTCATGTCACTGTAGTAACTTCAGGTTTATACTGATGTAAGCAACAAAATGATTGGCCTTTAGTTGATAACCAGCTAAGACGAGCATTTGAAACCTGGGCATTAGCTCTCTTATCCCTCAAAGTCTCTGAACAGAGACAGCACTGCATAAATCTGGTTGATAGCTGCTGGAGATTATAAGAAAACAAATGAATGCTGCACTGTAGAGAAAAAGAAAATCTCTTGCTTTTCCTGTCTTTTTTTTTTTTTTTCTGCTGTCCTACTTTTCATTTTGTAAGTCCTGTGTCTTCCCACTGCTACCTTTTCTCTGGAAAAGGCAGGTTACTGTCTGGTCTCTCAGCCACCTCCACAGTCAGTCAACATTTTAGCTGACAGAGAGGGCTGGAAGACAGATAAATGGGTAGTAGCATTTTATTTCGTGTAATAGTTATTTTTCTCTGTTCACACACAGTAGTCTGACTTGAACCAATTCCTCTCTACTACACTTAATTAAATCTCATGTTGTAGTATCAAGTACACAACATCATAGACCTTGTTTTTATGATGTAGTTTGGCACAGAGATTGCTTCTCCTCTCAGGGTGATAGAACCATTATAGCTCATATTTGCTGTGCAGATTGCTCTGCCTTGTGGCCAAGGGACACTGGGCAGTCTCTCAGGGAGGGGTTTGTTAATGGAGGAGCAGCGTTTCAAAAGGGTGGCGCAGGCATTGGTTTTATGGCAATCACTTTTCAGGCACTTGATTGTAAGTGTTGGGTGGGCTTTGGGATTTCTTTTGTTATTACTAAAATTATTTTCCAACAGCCTATTGTACCTAGTGATTTTGAAAACTTAGCAAGAGAAGTTTTAAGGTTGTCTTACTTCCTCCATAAGCTCAGACATCATACAGAGCATCACTTATTTCCTGTAATCACCAAGCCACTTTTAAGACCATCAAACTACATTAAACCAAACAAAATAGAAGAAGTTAGAGCCTGCACAAAGGCCTTTTCACTGTGTAAATCCCTCAAATAAAAAGCATGTATCCAACTAATTTTTCTGATAAGAAAGAGATGTGTAGTGGTAATCAAACACCCAAAAGAACCGACCGATGTCCAAAGCCCTCCCCCAAAAACTCCTAACCGAAGCCAAAAGAGTCAGAAAAACACCTTTCCTTCTCTTCAGAAAAAAAGAAATGCTTGCAGAACAAGCACTGTTTCCATGAGATCATTATTTCAAGTTCCCCCCCTCCTCCACAAAAGTATTAGCAATTTGACAGCTTTCAAAATCTTTCACCCACTTCTGAGCCACTTCCTTTATTTCAGGAAACTAAATAATTGTTTGATAGTTTTGGGTGTGACTTTTTTTTTCCAAGTTAAAAGTATCGAGCTTCAGCAGGCACACTGTGATAGTTTCGTCTGGGATAGTGTTAATTTTGAACATAGTAGCTAGTATGGGACTATATTTTGGTTTTGTGCTGAAAGCTGTGTTGATAATAGAGGGATTTCTTCTTGACCCCCCATTGTTTATGTCCCACACTATCCAATACAACATTAACCACCACCTGACTTCCTGTCCTTTGGTATATTACACAGATATTATTCCCTTAGTCTATCAATCACTGCAAAATGTTCATAAGATGTGCACCACATGTCCATTACGTCTATTTAGTCCATGACTTTGGGCTTCATGTTGGTGATACTCAGGACAGGAGAGGTTGGTTGTTTCATGGTTACTGGGTACCAAAGCCAGGGGATCCTGATGCACTTGCTCTGTTTCTTGTAAGGCTGCTCCTCCATAGGTTTAGGTGGTTCTTGTTATAGTAATTCCTATAATATGCAACTCAAATAATGTGTTAAAACAATTCAAAGGTATTTCTATTGCCATCTCTTACCCACCCCCTGTCAGGTTTAACACTGCAATGAACTCCTCCCCTTGCCCTTATTCCAGCTTGGATTTACTCATAGACTGCAGTCCCTTAGGGTGTACCTGCTCCAAGCAGAGCCATGTCTATGAGCCAGTCTCTTCAGGGCCACACCTGCTGCTGCATGATTTATCCACAGCCACAGTGGCTCTGAGGGGCAACTGTTCCAGCACAGCCCTGTCTGTGGGCCACAGTGCCTTTGGACAGACCTGCTCCAGTGTGGCCTCACCTACAGCCACTGTCCTCTCAGAAAGCAAACCTGCCCAACAGGGCCTTGCCCCTGGCTGCAGTTCCCGCAGTGTTCCTGCCCTGCTGTGGATGTATCCATGGCCACACAATTTTGGGTGCTCCAGCATGGCCTTGTGAACAGCCCCTGGTGCTTCAAGCTGTTCCTGCTGCAGCTGGACCTGGCCTTGGGCCCCAATGCCTGCAGGGTGCCCTTGCTGTAGCACTGACACAGCCATGGCCATGGGCACTTCCAGATGTACCTGCTTTGGCATGGACTTATTCATGGCCAGAGAAGCCTCAGGATATCCTGCTCCCATGTGGACTCACCCACTGGTCACAGTCCCTTTGACTTGAGCTCACACTGGAGTTCCAGCGTGTCCAGTACAGCAGCACAGAAACAGCAGTGATGCCCCAACCATCTGCCAGTCCCTGTGCATCACCATTGCTGTCCTCAAAATGTCCCCAAGCACAGCAGAGCGAGGGGATCAGCAGCACAACAGCAGGAAAAACAAAAAGCAGCCACAGCTGAGCGCTGCACTAATGTACTGTAAGGCATCAAGCCCAGGGCAAGCACAGGAGTCTGCCCAAAGCAGCCAAACAGCAATAACTGTAAATAGAATAGCTGTAAATTCCATCTAACATATTCCAATCAAAGCTGTTGTTATCTCGACCCCTTTGAGCCCTGTGTTGGATGCCAAGGAAGGCTGCTGTGGTTTAACCCCAGCTGGTAACTCAGCCCCACACAGCTGTGTGCTCAATACCTCCTGGTGGGGTTGAGGAGAGAATTGGAAGGGTAAAAGTGGGAAAAAACAGGGACTGAGATAATGACAGTTTAACAGTTGTCTTAGAGTGACTGTAAAGTGGCTGGCCAACCTAATATTTTAAGCAGTGGAACTTAGTAATATTGGTTTATTTTATGTGTAGTATAAGGGGAATTACTCTGGCAGGAGAATGTATATTAAGGTAGAAGAAAGTGTATGCATTAAACAAGCAGCAGTCTCCATGCTGAGTATGGGAATACATTGTATGTATTCTGTTTTCCTTTGCTTTGCTTTGTTCTTTGGGAAGAGCAGCAAGCCATGGAAGAGTTAATATCCATAAGCATAAATCTGGTCCACCAGGAAGGCAGAAGAAATTTTTGCCCACATTGAAGTCTGCTGTCATGGCTTGACTTTTTGTACTCAGTCAACTACCTGGTGGTGTTAGCTCGAGTGTCTCTGAAGTGTCTTCATCCCTCTGTGCAGGGCAGACTTACCCTGAGTCATTCCCCCTTCTCTGGGAGGCTGTTCCTCCTCTGCTGCTAGTCCCAGGGTGAGAATCAAAGGGGAGAGCGAGAGCAAAGCACGGGGGTGGCTGTAGAGATGGAACCCGAGACAGCAGAGGAATGAGAAGTGCTGCAGGAAGGTGTGAAGTGCTGGGCAAGGCTTACTAGCAAGAGTCAAGCTTAGGAAGGTGTAAAGGGCTGGGCAAGGCTTGCTAGCAAGAGTTCAGCTCTGTGGCTGTGAGTTCCTCTGAGCCCCAGCAGAGCATGTGTGTTACAGGAGCGCAGTGCTTGGGCAGGGCTGGGCTGGCTGTTTGTGCCTGCTCGGAGCAGATGTGCTCACCGAGCTGGCTGCTGGTGCTGCCACTGCCAGCTCTGCCTGCTAGACAGCGATTGTCCCTGAGCTCTGCTGCTTTCTGCATCATCCTGAGATACCCATCATGCACACCAATTTATTTTAAATCCTATAGAGCCAGAAATCTAGCTGGTTTTTATTTCACACAAACTTATGAAGTGCATCCAATATATTTTGGAGGAAGTAGTTGACTCTTCAAAGCTCAGTTTAGGCCCTGAAATACTTGTGTGCAAAAAAAAAAAAAAAGGTGAGAAGTTTAAAAGAGAGGTAAAACTCTTTCCTGCTGTAAATATAAAGATTAAGATAACAGATAGTTATGAAAGTTGTTTATTTCCCTGCAACCTGACTGTTCTTTTAGCCTGCATGTCCTGATGTATTTCCAGGCTGTCCATGCACTTGCAAACAGGTCTTTTTCACTGGTGTTTCAGTAACTGTTACAGCATTTTATCTATTTCCAGGCTTTTTTCCCTTTCAAGTAAAGCAGTTTGGGGCCTTCAATGCCACGATTTTAGAAACTAGCTGTGAGCACTTCAGTGCTAGCTTATATTATCCATAGTGTTGTATAGCTAACAGGATCCACTTCTTTTCTTTTATACCACTACTTTGCAGTACTGTTCTTGCAGTTATTCCCTCTGTGACAGTGCCTTCTCGGCTGGCCTGCTTGCTTAGGTTTCTATTCTTTAGTTTCAAAGACTTCTCTTACAATCTGTCTGTTCTTCATTCATAATCCCACTGCCTTGCAAAGAGCTCTAGAGGTACCTTTTGTAGGGCATGAATGACTTTTTTGTTGTTTCAAAAATGTGGACTCCACGGATGAATATTTTTAATTGCCTTTTGAAATAGATCCTTTTCCTGACAGTAAGAGAAATAATCAAAATAGCTGTCTAATAGAAAAATGAAGCCATACAATGAAGCTCATTGTAAAATATATAAGGAAATAGTAGTTCGTTAACTGAAGCATGTGTCCTATATGAGTTTAAAGATTTTTACACTCAGCGAAAGATATAATACAGAACCTCAGCTGAGATGTTACAAAAGTATAGGGCTAGCATTGCCTTTCCTGGTAATCATATACACTGCAAAACTGTGAATTGAATATTTAAGATAGTATTAAGCCATGAACCATTTCTGGAGGCTTGTAAGTTAAGATTTTTACAGGGGGAAAACAGGGTAAGATAAACGGCAAAGCAGAATCAGGCTTCTAGAACAAGATCTAAGAGACAGAAGTCAGCTGCAGTCTAGGCTGTCTCAGAAACTCCTGGTGTGAATTGTTGCTTTCATTTATCCAGACCTCAGTTTCATCATCTGTCAAGTGGAAGATTGTAACACTTACCTTGTCGAAAAATGTAGAGTCCTAATTCCTTAAATATTTACAAATGTGTCTGTGAGTTGCAACATGTAAACCACCACCAATTAATGTGATGGAACTGGCTGTGCATTAGAATATTTTGGGTAGTATATCTAAGCAAAGAAAGCAAAAGTATGGAGCAAATGACTTGTGCACAAATTTCTACCTTTTTCTCAATTCTAAAGCACAGGTGTTGTCAATGGGAAGCTGATACTTTGTGCTGAGTGAGAACGACCCATACTGTTCTTAACCTCAGCAAATCTGAAATTCTGTAGAACATGATCACATCAACTGTAGTCTCTGTTTTACCCATTATTGGGTGAAATATGGGTGAAATATCTGAAGCTGGTCCATGAGTTCTTGAGACACCAGAACAGCCTTTTACTTCTGTGTCTGTGGATGAGCTGAGGTGTGCTAAACAGACGACAGCTGCAAAAAAATTCATGTTATAAAGAATTCTCCACACTTTAGGGTAAATACAATAGGAAGCCTGTCTAGTAAATTAGGTGTTTTAGGAGTCTCAGTGGCAGCAGTTATAAACCTAAACAACTGTTCAAGGGAAGTGCAGGCCAAGTTAACTTTGTCAGCATATAATGTAAAATCGTACACTCACAAAATCAAAGGAAAGATGACCAGTGCTGCTACTGCAGCAGTTTGATTAACTTAAGATGGACCTTTGATGTCTAAAATGAATGCAAAATCATGTGTGTGTATACACCTTAGAGAAATCTTGAAGTTTTAATGAGTTTTGGATAGAGTATCTGGAGGATTTCTTTATTCATATCACACTTTCTTGGAAGACTTTAAATGATGAAACATATATTTTTAAAATTATGTGGAAATTTTTTTACTTCGTCCCTGATGGCAGTAAGAGATTATTGCCCTAGGTCTCTTGTATGCAGTACACAAGGTCCCTCCTCTCAAAATACAGTCTGGGAATGTGCCTGCCTGTGCAATGTGTGTGAGTGGAAGGGTAATATCTGGGGTACCTCAGACTGCCTGATACGTACAGAAAAAAGCTTGACTTCCTTTGCAACTTCATTAATGCTTCTGTGCTCTACTGTGCTGCTTCAACAGAAGTGAAAGATCTTTCTACATCTTCCACACACCTGCAGTCTGGTGTGTTCGTCTGAGGTAAGAAATGTGGTTGAGGTTTGAGGGAAAGATGTGAAAGAGCAGAAAGATGTGTTAGTAGACATTAGTAGCATTTCTGATTTTGCTGTCTTTGTCTGCTAATGAAATTACTTAGAAATAAATGTTTCTGGGAGACATCCAATGCTCTTGCTCTTAGAAAAACTATATGAATGATAACAGCTTAACCCAGTGTCAGCTTCCTCTGTACAGTTTAGAAGGTTTACAGTGGAATGGTGCTGAATACAAGGGAGGCAGCTCAAGGAAATGAATGTGAAATCTAACCTTGACAGTAACGGATCAAGGCTTTATAATACTCACACATGAAACTTTCATAAAATCCTGTGTTTTTTGACTTGCCAAATTTAGCATTTTTTACTTTTCTGCAGACTGGTCGGTTTGGCCATGAGGATTTTGAAGTGAGAAAATAGTTAAGTTCTAATATGTAATAAGATATTATTTATAGAGGCATACAGTTATGGAACTCACAGATGCCTTTTGAATCAACACAGGATGCATTAAATTAATTAGAAATCATAGAACAGTTCAAGAGAAAAAGGCCAAGATACATGGATCAATTATTCCAAAAGTTAATAAAAAAACAACAGCTGGATTTGTCTTCCTCCTGTAAATAATGCTGGGCTCAATGGCCTGCTAAAATGCAGTTTTGCACTGCCCTGAATAAATAGACAAATGTTAGGTGCAGTAGCTAGTTGAAGTTTTTGTGGAAAGAAAACCATTTACAATGTGGATATCATCAAGTATGTTGTCATTGCAAGAGGGTGCCTTAAATGGCAAGGGAAGGACTGCTTGCAAACCATGGCTTCTAAAAACTACACCATTCACCAAGCAAGGAAGACATTTTCATAACAAAATGCATGTCAGAAATGTCATTTTCAGCTGCTCTCACAGCAGCTGATGCTGTTTCTCTTCACAATAGAATTGCTGCTCACCTGAGAGTCTCACCTCAGTGATGACGTCAGTGTAAAGTCTGAAAAGGCTTTCAAGTGTCTTACACAATTTATTTTGTCTTTCTGTTTTTGTTGGTTTGGGGTGTTTTTTATTTTATTTTNTGTATATAATAAACTGCATTTTATATATATATATATATATTTAATATTTCCTGAAAGTTTTTCTGGAGCTGTGAATACTGTATACTTGGAAAGGGAAGAAAGAGCTACTTGGGAAGTCAGGAAGGAGCTGCTCCTCTGTGTGGTTGTGACTGTCTTACTTCTGTGTTTATAAGAGGGCTGTTTTCCATAGCTGTGCTCAAGCATTCTTGCTGCACCAGGAGCTGGACAAATATAGGCTGAAGTGTGGTCTTGTCCCCAAAGGCTTTCTGATCTGATTCTGGACAGCATGGATATTTCTTAAAAGGGAATGCTATGGAGGTGAGAGGAAAAACTGCTAATGGAAAAAGCGATAGCAGCATATGTGGCCAGCCAGAGAGCTTGCATAATCCCCTGTGCTATTTTATTCCTTTCCTGAGAAAGGGACATACAGCACCTGATTCAAAGCAGCGTGCAATAAATTATTCCCAGGATTCAAGATAAACTCTCCTACACAGGTCCAGGTATTGCACATATCATCATATCATGCTCTTACAACTCTTATACATGTCAGCCACTGGTGTAAGTATTCCTGAAAGATAACACATAATGGTAAATCTACTGTGGGTAAAAAATTAAGGTGTTCCAAGCTCTTCTCTTGCTATGTGGAAACAATAAAAAATCAGGTCACATACAAAGGCACTATATTTATTTGCAATGATTATTTTCTCCAGCTGTTTAATTCTTTCATTAACATATTGCATTCTCGCACCAGTGAGTGAAATACAGTAAACAAACAACAGAATGTGTAGATGATGTGTTACAAACACACATACACATTCACTCTCTTGTATGGGAGAGCATGGAATCCCACCCTCCTGCTTCTTAATTCTTGTAGCTGTTCCTCTACCTGCTAACATGAACAGCATCTGGATGTGGAAGAGAGGTTCCAAATTATTTTCTGTTCAGTTCAGAAAACTTTTACGTTGCATTCAGCACTTTCATATCTCAGTGCTCATAAATAGTAATAACAATAATAAATTAATTTTGACATGTAGTTGACCTAATGGATTTATTTAGACTGTAAAGAAAAAATAATGTTTCCTGATTATCAGATTAGATACAAACTCTGGAGATTGCCTGCAATTAATTTAAGTAAGATCTAGATCTGTAATACGGTATAGAATACTTAAAAAAAAATACCTTCTGAACACTACAGAGGGTTGGGAGATTTTGGTTTGTTTTTTGTAGAATTGATTGTTTTAATTTGCCCTGTTGGATTCCAGGGTCATAAGGACTTTTAGGTTGTAGATGGCCGCAAGTTTGACTGAAAGGGTTTTATTATGAAATGTTAAGCATTTGGAATGGCTGTGTTTGCAAATGCAGTAGTTGATCATAAGATACAGCTGTAGGCAGGGCCTTGAATGGAGTTGTGTTGTGTAATATGTGTGTAATAACTGTTTATTAATATCATCTTTCTGTAGAATCTGAGCTCTGTGTGTTATGACAGCCTTTCCTCGAGATAATGAGTAATCATAGGGGGAAGGAAGCAGGTACAGTCCCACACATTTTTAAAAATCACTTTAGATCTCTAAGGTAGTCTTTGAAGAGAACTGCAATGATAGAGTGGTAAAGCTGCGTATGGCTGATACCAGATCTTTGCAGTGGTGGTGGATGCAATCAGTGTTTTCACTGAAAGTTCTAAACTCAGAGGTTTTTCTTCTACTGGATTTTCTTTCCTGTGCAGAGAATGAAAATCTATATTTTGTTTATTTACAAATTAAAATTTACATTTGGTGTTTTACATCTGTGTTGCTCAATGTACAGTTCAGGCCATATTTACAGAATTGCCACTGAAAACTTTCTACAACTAGAAATACTTGTTGTTTCTTATGTTTTTTGAAGCTGCTGCTCATCTTCTTTAACTAAGTGCTACACAGATACAGATTTTCATACTTGTGATAATAAAATGGCCCAAAGAGAAGATCAGTCTAATAACCAGAAAAATTAACTGAAGTTAGGGGTGCTTTAGGGAGAGGAGTGCTTGTCTCAGATTAATCTGCAGTTTTGAAAGGTTACCACTTCAGTCAATCAGATTGGTATAATTAAGAACCTGTTAAATGCAGACCAATTATAAAGGATTGCTGCATGTAAAATTTAGTGTGAGTACATTTTGTAACATCATACAAGAATTCTGTGATGAGAGCTGGAATATTAATCCTGTTACCTCATTTTACCACTTAGCTGTGAGATCTCTGTGTTTTTGTGGTTCTTTGGCTCCCTAACTCTATGGCTCAAGCACAGAGTCAGGTCTGCAGATGAGAGGTATCTTCACCATGTGCTCTGGAGTCGTGTTCTAAGTTGGACCAAAAGAGCAGTCTGTGATCATGGAATGAAACAGCAGTGTTAGGAAAGGAAAAGGACTAGGGCTTTGCACTGGCAATGCAAATGGCTATTTGCCTTTGCTCCCTGGACAATGACTTTTGGAACAGCTTATGTTGTGTGATTTTGTTATAAAAAGTCATTGTACATTGTATATACTGTAAAAATCACATATTTCTGTGACTTTCCAGGCTGTAATTCTGTGCTGAAGTTCTGTCAGTGTTGTAAATGAAGTATATAAAGTTATTTCAGAGCTACTCTTTCAATAGAATAGAATAGAAATAGAATAATTTGGAATAGAATTGGAAACTAATAATGAAATTCTAGGGGGGTTTTGTGTCTTGATGTGGATTTGTTTGTTTAGTCTTTATGAAAATGCGTACTAATCTGGTAAAATATTCATCTCTTGGCAGAAGCTTACTGCCAAAGCTACCACATTCCTGTACCTCTTGACCAAGGGCATCCCATTGGTAGCTGTTTTTTCTACTTATTTCTGGATGACAGTTGTTTCTGTTGTGTTTATGACCATGAAAATGGCTTGTATCATGATGGTGTTATCATTATTTTTTTATTGTTTTCAATTATTACTGTCAAAATGAACATTGCATTTGTTGATGTTATTTCTTTGCAGAGCCCTTGCAAAAGACTTTAAATGTTTCTTTATGAGATGCTCCTGATTCTTGTAAAAAGGAGTGAAACATCTGAAATTAGTAACCACATTAAAAGTAAATGACATGAATACTGACAATATTTTAAACAATCTTCACTAGACTTGTGTTTCTTCAGGAAACTGGAATTACAGTTTTCAGAATGCGTTAAGTTTCAGTTTGGACAAAGGGCAGTAATTCCCATTTAATGGAGCATAGAATTGAGATGGAAATAGGAGAAAAATCCTTTTGAAAAAACACTGCACTGTATCGGTTTTGAGCTGTAGGCTTTATTTTTATATCACTAATGAGCTCTAACACTTGGACAGGGATGTTGGTAGGAAACATAAGTGCAAAATATTGTGTAGAAATATTTAATATTTTTGCCCAGGTATAAGAAAACTTTGAAGAAAGAAAAAGAAAACTGATTTGTTGACTGTTTCAGGTCTTTCTAAGATGTCAAGCAAATTTTGTGTAACTGCTGTAATGCCAAGATATGAATTTAATAGTAAAGAAAATATTTTGGTTTCTTTGGGTCATGTTAGGATCTCTGCAGCACAAACTGATTTGAATCAAGTATCTTTATATTCTTTGCTGGGGAAGACGACAGATTTTTTTGTTGTTTTGGTTTTTTTTGTTGGTTTTTTTTTTTTTAGTGAATATTTTGAGGGTCACTTAGGCTCCTAAATCCCTTATCTCTTTTGGAAATTGTGACCTTTGTAATGGCTTACAATGAATGTGCTGACTTACTGATAACTTGTAATAGCAACTGCAGCCCTGATGCTAAATCAAATGGCATCGTTTTCTTTCCCAGGAAATCAGAGAGTTTCTTTCTCATGAAAGGAGTAAATTAGTACTGCGGGCACAATCACTTTTTGGCATTAGTCTAAAGAGGATGAAAACCTACTGGCTTTTCCAGCATTTCTTCAATGATAGTGTTTTTTTCTGATTTTTTATCTTTGTTGTCTTATTTTCTTTTTTAAAACTAGTGCTCAGTGTCCCGTGCTCATATTTTCTTATAGCTGTCAGAACCAGTGCAGAAGTCTAGTTAACCCTTCCTGACTGATTTCCTGCTCAGCCTTTTGTCCCCTGCCACCAACTCCATAGCCAGGGAAGAGCTGATTGAAGGGCCACAGTGGAAGAAGCTGTGGAATCTGCTATGATTGTAATTCTGGGCACACTTGGAAACAGTCATGGAAATAATGCACTTCATTTTCTTAGTGATTATGTCTGGTCCGTTTTGAGGGAAAAGCACTAACACTCTTGAACTGATTCATCAAGATAGGTAGCATCTTTATCTCTAGATGAGTATGGAAAATTACCTGACCTTTGATGGATATTTTGATAAAAGCAGACACACAGGCCTAGGCACAGTTTCCAGGAAGTGTAGGCAGAACACTGCCATTCTTCCAGTCTAAGTAAGAGTATATGCAATTATTAGAGGTCTGGGGTGAGGAATTCTGCTCAGAGAAAGGATTATAGTGTCTCTTCTGAGGATTCTTACCTGGAGAAGCTTTCAAGCTATGTTTGTGAGAGTTTTGCCTAAGACAACACAGCTTGTCTTTAAAATCAGTGTTAGTAAGGTTTCAGTGTTTTACTTAAATCTGTGCCATTAAGAAAGCAGAGTTATTTACTAATTTAAATTTGGTCAAATTCCTTGGGATTCCTTATAGAGAATTTAAACTACATCATTTATCAGACACACCAGGCTTGATCTCTTGGCCACCCTATAGACACCATTCAGGATTCACAAGCCGTGAATAGGCTGCCAGTTTTTATAGTATGTGGGTTTCTGTATGCAAGTAGAAACACAATGATTCTTCCAAAGCATTTAGAATAGATTCCTGCTTTCAGGAATGTACATGAATCTTGATTATTTCACACACATGTAATTGGTTTTGAGTGAAACATAATGTTAGTGACAGTAATTTTCATCTTTTAGGTGAGACAAAGAAATGTGATTTTCTTTAAAGATCTATAAGCCATTTTTAATGACAATATTACCTTGAAAATATTTGTGTCATTAGAGGGAAAAGTATGTATTTACAGAAATCAGATCACATATTTATTTCAGTAAGTGCTGGTAAACATTATTTATTAAAGGAAATGCAAAAGAAAAGAGCCTTGAGACACCTGTTCATCATAGCAAATTGTCACCTCATAGAGCTGATATAAAATATTTCTACTTCATAAATGGACTCCAATGCACCTTTCTAAATTTCTTACTGTTCCACAGAGCTCAGAACACTTTAGCAAGTAAAAGTTACTATTTCCGTGTTAAATGGAAACATTCAGATAGCTGACTTCCAAAAGGTCACCTGAGAGGCTGCTGAACAAAAAGAAATGATCTGGACCTTTTGCTGAGTAAAAAGCAGAAAAAAAAAAGGATCAGAAATGAAGAAAAGAGAAGGAACATTTTTTAATCCAAACATTGAAGTTGATTGTTTGTGACTGTAATTTCATAAAGGAAGTCACATATTTTGCAGCAGAAGCAAAAAGCCATATTGAACAACCCAAACTGAGAGTATAACACTGATTAATGTATGAAATGAAGCATTAATTTAATGAACCCCATTGGTGAATCAGCAGCATGATAGGAGGCCTGTACATCACCTCAGCCAGTTGTAGAAATCCTGGGTTAACCTTCTGCATAAAGTACTTGTCAGCCAAGTAAGGGTGGACACAAGAACTTGACATGATAGTCAGCAAAGACTACTGCAAGAGGACTTGAGGCCATTAATCCTTCTTCCTGGGAAAGGATTGCTGTCATCTTCAACAGAAAATTTCTGCCTAATTCCAGTCAGAGATATCAAATTGAGCACAAATAAAAGGCTTGCTTGGACAGATGGGTCGGTCAGAGGGTGGCATTTTTTAATGAACACGAGCAAGAGTAAATCAAGAGTAGAGAAATAACAGTAATGCCCCAGTAACTTTATAGCAGGGCTCAGTATGTTTAGCAACTTCATTTATTTTCTGATCTGGAATTATCGTGGCATTGCAGGACACAAATGCAAATAAGCATTAACGTGATCAGGATGATGATAGGTCTTAGTGAGGCAGATTGTTATAGAAGCTATTATCTACCTTTCTTGTAAAATAAATCCAACCCCTGAATCCAAACAGATCAGCTGTGCTGGTGATGCAGGGTCCTGACCCAGGACTTAAGTCAGAGTGACACATTTCTTTGAGTCCTCTTTCAATCTATGGGACTATAAGAGCCTTTTCACTGGAGGTGGAAGGTGTTGCAGGGTGTGTGTTGTTACAGTATTGGTGCAGTCATAGAGGAAGATGAAAAGTCTCACTACAGGAAATGTGATCATTAGGGAAATGATCTGTCACAAAATTCATTGTGATGCCACATTTCAGAACAAAAAGTGCTTCAAAGCTTTTAGCTCAAAAACAAGCTCAAACCCAAATCCCTATGACTTCTTGTCATACAGAGACAGGAGATTTCACTCATAATAATCCTGGGAATGGCTGACAGTGTGTGATGCTGAGTTTTTGAAATGTTAGATGTTTCTTGACCACAGATTCCATCTAGATGCTTCACAATGCAGTTGCTGGAGGAGAAACCAGTTTGATTGCAAATACATCCTAGCTTGGTCTCTCTGCTCATTATCTTTATGATATACTTGCTTTTCATATTCCTGCTGTTGTTTTAATATCTAAAATTCTTTCTCAATTTCAGCTCTTTGACGATTCTTTTATAAAAATAACTAGATTTAATATTGTCTTAGTGTCCAGTGCTTGGAATATTACTGGTGAGTCTTTTTAATATTGTTTTTGATGGATTTATTACTGTAATGTTCAAGTTGGCAAGGATCAGCTCAGCTTGTGCCTTCATAGGTAAGCCTTACTATGAGGAAAACAGGAAGTAAAAAAGATTCCTTAGTTTCTTAATTCGGATAGGAGTTGTCTGCATGCTACAGAAACAAAAATGACTTTTAAACATCATAGCAGACAGATTTTCCAGATCTGGGAGATTCAAAGGATTCTCTGGTGATGCAGGATTGTTCATCTTCTGCAAAACAAATTCTGACCACTTTCCTGCTTACAAAGGTTAGAGGCACTTCAAGGACACACCCAGATCTATTGCATTACCTTTGTGCTGTCAGCAGATTAATAATTAAACAGAATGAATTTTCTGTATTTCTTTCCACTAGCATTTTTAATCTGTCTGTCAGGGTAATTTTATTGAAATCAAATGATTTCTGCTGTTTTCTAATATTTGTAATTTTGTTATGCAGATGAATTGTTGGGATTTTTTAAAAATTTAAATTAGAGAAAGTGTTAATAGAGATCTTTTTCAAAAGCTTAATAATGGAAACTATGAAATAAAAAAATCCATAAAAATTACGAGGTAGAAGAGAAATATGATATGACATGCCCAGGTGTAAACATCATTTTCTGGCTGTCAGCCCTCTGGCTGCCCAGGGAGCCACCCTGACACACGTTGCTGCTTCCATCTCTCCTGCAGATTTAGGCTTCCTTCATGTAGGGCCAGTGTGACAGATGGAGGTGCTTCCCCTTTGGTCTCAGGTGCTTGATCTGGACCTGCAATCTTGGAAGCATTTTCAGGTTTGTTGGTATAGTGATATTCATCCATTTCTACTGATGCATGAAGGATGGAACTTCAGGACATTTAGCTGCCTCTCATCATACTGTTAAGCAGTGTGTAATTTTTCCAGTGATTGATTTGTTCTTGCTGTAGGAAGCCACCACTTTTTACCTAAAAAACCCCATGACTTGGTTTAATGCCATGTTTTAATTGATGCTTTTTTCACAGAGAATATATTCTACTTTTTAAAAAGCACAGGTAACAATATGCAGATGCAGATATGTTTTAATGGTCTGAAAAATCCTCCATTCCCAGTGCTTGGGAGGGCACACTAATTGAGTTTGCATTCTTCTTTGTGAGGTCAAGGCACACATTTGTAGACTCTCACTGCAAATACCATTAAGTTAGTCTAGAAATTGGGCATGCAAAGAAACAGGGTTAATTCACTCCATTGTATCAAACTCCCAGCATAGTTAACCAAAGGACTCCTTGCACAGTTTAAGGCAGTGGCAGAGATATACTGTGAAGAGCTTCTGTATTATAAGTAGTATTTGGAGTTAGTCTTGTAAAAATATATATGCACACTTAGAATTAGAAAGTGAGAGATGTATGTTTCATAAATGCAATGTATTGCAAATATATATGCTATCTTCTGGGTGTAATTTAAACAGGAAAAGTTACATCTCCTTTGAAATCCCCAGTGCTGTTTCTGCAGAATATGAGCTCTAGTCTTCTCTGGGACAAGAGTTTAAAAGTTAGCTCTAGGAGAAAGCATTTTAGAATGTATAGAAAGAAAGTGTACAAATATAAACTGAAATCCTAGAACCTGTAAGGAAATGATGACAACACACCGTGCAAGTGTGTGCCTCAGCCTAAATGGAGAGGGAGCAGTAAAGCCAGAGAAAAAAAATAAAAGCTGGGTTATGAGTGTTTGTGTAGGTACTGGTGGTTTTCTGAAGATGAAAATCCGTCTAAAGTGATACTAACTGAAGATAATATCTACTACTGTAGATAAAATTCAAAGTAATAATTATCATCAAAATGAAGAAATTAATTCAGGAAACCACATAAGCCATAATTAATTAACAAATTATTCCGATGTATGAGAAAAGCTGTAAATAACTCAATGTGTCTACTAGATTGTTAAAAAGTACTAGAAGCAATAAAACAGAAGACTAAGTGCCTTTTTTACAAAGTTTTCCTGCAGTCAGCCCCAGAGAGATTCCTGTTCAGTGGTGGAAAGTATAAGGCAACAGTAGAAAGCAGGGTTGACTACAATCTGCTAGTGGGGAGCAGGCCCAGCAGTTTAACAGCACAAGGTGTTTGCTTCTGGGAGCACTGGGGAAGAGCAGAAATTGGACCTGTTGCCTTTTTTTTTCTTAATTTTAATAAATGCTAGATTTTATTTTAGGAAAAAAAAGATCATTAATAGGAAGTAAGTTTTAGAGCTGAATGCTGTGGAATTCACTCAATATTTCTTGAAGGACTTATGAATATGAAATTCCAAGTAAAAAGTAAGCAAATAAATGACGCAACAGCTGCCTGAGCATCAGGTGCTGTGGTAGAGTTAGCCAGGGGATTATAATTTTAATGGTGGCTCTTTGGGCATTAGATTAATGAAGTTTCAGTAATTAAAAAATACATGAAATAGTAATAGCAGAGGGATAAAAGAAAAAAGTACTTTGGATGTTTGTACTGGGCAACTCAGATCATCCTGGCCCAGGACAGTCTCTGGATATTCTGTGCAATGCTCACAGAAGGTAAATTCCAGTCTTTGCTCTTAGATATTTGCCTTCTCATGGCGTACCATGAGGTTTGTGTCACTGTGGTGGTTGCCTGTATAGTTCTTTGTAGCTAAAAAAGCATGCTAAGAATGAAAAAAAATTAGTCATTAGGGCAACTACATGTTCTGGTTCTTTAGTTTTGCAAAATTCTATGTCTTCAAACAATATAGGCTGAAGTATTAATGCTTCTGTACATCGCCACCATTTACATTCCCTTACCTCAGTAAGGAAGTTTACTCACTTGTGGGTTGACTGGTGGCCTTGCCTGGGAATGGGAAGGTGCTTGCTGGCAATGCAAGCAGAGAGCTGCTTTGCTAAGTGCAGACCGGTGCTCTGCTAAATGGAGATAAAATTCAGGCACCCACATCCTGTCACACCATTTAGTTCTTGCAGGCTGCCATTTACCAGGAAATTGAAATAAGTCCATTAGCTCCAAACACTGTTAAAAAACAGCAAAGACTTAAAAAAGTTATACTTGATTTAATTTATGCCGTGGACAGGTGAAAGTGTGCCTTGTGAGCTTAACCCTCTTCTTGTGCAACTCTTCCTGGTGATGGCAGAGGAGGAGCAAAACCAGCTCTGGCTACTTCTCTGCCATTTTAGGTTTGCAGGTGAACAGGAGTAAATTCACAGAACTGGTAGCTAATGCAACTCTTCTTGTACTTCTGTAATCATTATTTGCTGCCAATTCAGTCTGTTCTTACCTTTATGCCAAAGACGTTGAATATGCAGCTTAAAAATATTGAAAAATTCAACTGTGTTTTATTTTTGAAATACATATATGTTTCACATGAAGTTATTGACTAGGGAAGTAGACATTCTCCTTTTATTACTCTATAATGTTAGCAACTTTAATTTAATTTAGCTTTAGCAATAAATTATTAAATGGGACTGACTGGGCCTATTTTGGAAATTTTTCTGAAATCGGTATTTTATTTGAAAAGAAATACAGATTTCAATTAAGCTTCTTAGTCTGTCTGAAGTCAAACCATACTATCTCCATGAAAACTGGTCAAGACCAGGAAGATAAACATAGTGACATGGTTATGCATCACAGGCTTGCTGGGCAAACAAATCTGAACTACTCTCTGTAGAAGACTGGACTAATCTTTGTGATCTTATCAGCTCTAAATTTCAGAATTTCTGATCAAGTTCGCATAGAGATAACAAACTGTCAAGGCTTCCTAAATGGCAATCCATGTGTCAAGTCTGAAGCAGCTCTAAGTTCCTGGTGAAACTCTGGTGCAAGAACGTCAGTTTTGACTACTGGGTTAGACTGAGCACATCTTTCAGATGGGGATATTTGTGCTGTGGAGGCATCATCAGAACTGTGGGCCAGTTTCCTGGAGTGTGACATAAGCAGATGCACAATGATGAGATAATGAGAAGTCGGGCAGGTAGGGACCAGCCTCCTGAACGTGGGACCATTGCAGTTTAGAGGTCAGCTGCTGAAGGAGCATCGAATCAGGAGCTCCTAAACATTAGCTGGTAGGGAGGGCAGGAAGCAAAAAAAGGGCAAAAAGTCACTAATCACATATGGGTTTTGCAATTTTAAACTGCACAACAGAGAGTATAGCTGTTGGATGGATGTGCAGAAGGCAGTGGAGCCCTGCAGCACCTGCCCCAACGCCCTCTCTGAGCCCATTCATGTGTCAGCCGTGCCTCATGAGCTGTTGTCAGTTTCAGCATTAACCAGAGCCTGGGAAGGAACACAGGCAGACATTTTGTCAAACTTACTGCTACAGTCCAAACACATGTAGAAAGGGTTTTATGTACCTTTAAGTGTTAAAATAATTTCTCTGCTCCTTCTTGCTGAGGTGGTGGATTGCAGTGGGTTTTATCTGCTTTATGTGATGTCTCTATATCTCTGCCAAAGCATCACTTTGAAGCTGTCTAATGAATAAACACCAACAGTGACTCTCAGCTTTGTCCTCTTAAGGTCTGAAGGCAGAAACAAGACAATGGGAACCCTCCCATGGTTAAGCCACTCAGATCTAACCTGAAGGTGATTTAAACTGAAAAGGGAGTTAGACCATGTGGCTGACTGACTGTGATGAGTCATAGCCAAAAAGGACACGATTCCACAGTACAGCAGTGCCAGGCAGAGAGGCCCCTGAGCAAGCAGTAACACAACTACTGGCGGAAGCAGGACTCTCACAACTGCATTCAGGAGTCTAGTGCCTAAGCTTATTAACTTTGATGAGGTAAAAGATGACTTTCATTAGCAGCTGCAGTAACTTAAAATGGAAAGACAAAACAAGCTTGGCAGTTAAGCCAAGCACTTTATTTTTTCACCTTTGCACAAGTAAAAGCACTTGCACTCCTGGCTGGAGGGCCAATGCTATGGCAAAAGGCTGGTATATTATATCCTTGATACAGGGTTCCATTCCCTGATCATTGTGTTCCTTATTTTCTTGAAAGTTTTAGAGTCTTTGTAAAGCTTTCTTTTGACTCTGTCAACCTTAAAAACAGTCTGACATATCTTTCATTGCAGAAAGTCTATTTCAGACTGCTTTATGCTGTTGTCAATGCAGATGATGATGGTCTGTCCTTAATTTCTTTGGTTCTTGGTTATGTAAATGTGTATAAAGTACATGCTTTATATCCAAAAGGAAAGAAAGATCCCATTGTGTTAACAATGCAGAATTTATTTGATTTGCAGCAGATGAGCAGAGCATCTATCATGCATCTTTTACCATGGAATTTCCTACAAAAGGGTTTTATGCGGCAAAATAGAAATCCAGAAGCTAGATTTTACTTTTTTATTTTCAAATTTTTTTCAGAGTTGCTGCTCATTAGGGTATTCTTGATAATCCTGAATAAAATGCTGCAGTGTCTTTGTCTTTCTCAATTGCCTTGCTAATGTTGGGCACCATCGAAAATAGTCTTTCATAATTTTAATATGAATTAAACTACCTTGAACATTTCCGTTTCAACATTAAGTATAATGAAAACTGAAAAATTTGTCAAAGAGTTTGGGTGTGAGTGCTGTAGATTGTGCAAGGCTTTGAGCATAGTGCAGTTTATCCAAGTACACCTAACAGTTTACTGGTGCGGAGCAGCCCATGGAAATCCAGGTGATCCCGCACTTGAGTTGGTCTCCATGCTCCAAACAGAGGTACCAAGAAGGCTCACATGGCTTCCTGAGCTAGCAGAGCTGAGTGCTGAATTAAGCACTGTCAGTGCCCACTTCCTGCTGTGTGTGTTGCTGAGATCTGGTTAAGAGATCTGTTACATGCCAGACTCTTTAGAAGTCTTGATTCATGGGATCTTTCTTCAAACTATGATCATTTTTCAAGCTATACATAATTCCTACTGAAGTAAATGACAAATAACAAATTTCTGTGCTTCATTGAACACCTACCAGAAGGTTTTGTCTTTTTTAGTTTGTTTGTGAGGCATGCATATGAAATGTGAAATAATAGGTGCTGAATAATATCTTCAAGCGTCTTAGTCTACACAACTGAAAAAAACCTAATATATTTCTGTATTAAAAATGAAAGAGCAGTAAATTTTACCAGTTCATGTAGCTATACATTCACCAGTATTTCAACCAAATACTGTAAAAATGTAGACTTAGAAGAGCCTTACCCACATGTGCATATACTTGTGTCTTTCTGCTTCAGCTTTTCCATCTATCACAGCAGACAGTACACACTACTTCCAAACTGCTTCCACTATGAGGGTGTGTGTATACAAACTGATACCTGTGTTACAAATCAAATTGGGATTCCGACCTCCCACCTCCAAGTGGGAGTTGTTATTGTCATAAGGTGTGTAATGCTGCTTATATACACATTTCTTATTATTATTAGACATAAGGAATGTTTACAGGTCTGTGGAATTTCCTGGCTTGTGCATAGCTGTGCCTATATAAAGAGTGTAAAATTATCTGGAGCATGAAATTGGATGTTCTCTTAACTTTGCCCTGAGGGCTTTCCATGGGTCCCTATATGTTGAAAGGTCCATACAATTTTTTTCCTAAATAAATTCTTGTCTAGCATGCTTATCTAGTATCTTTGATTTTTCTTTTCTTTCACAGACCACTCATTTGATACTTTTAAAATAAAAAATTATAATAAAAAAGGAAACTTGAAATGCTAATGAAAATTGCTTGCCACAGGCAAAAGATGGAAGCACAGACTATTTATGTTCTTTTTGCCTTGAATTATTTAAAGAGATACTGAAATCAGTCTTGTTCAAATCCTGATGAGCATGAGCTTTAGATTTTTGCTGGAATAACCACAACCCTTGTGAGCAGAGTGGAGTCCTTCTGTTCTGAGCCTTTATTTTTATTTCTTGAAAGATTCAGTATACAATCTTTTAGAAAAGGATAATCCGCATGGGGTTTAAAGCAAAATTAGATGAACTGTTTTCATGTGTCTTTGCTTGTGATTATCAGGTGGTTCGTTAAAGTTGGATCTCACATTTCCTGTTTGTTATAATGAAAATAGCAAATGGAGAAAGGAAAAAAAAGAACACATTTAAAATGCAGTGAAAGGCCCAGTGCTAGGTACCAAAATTACTGATCTGATTAAAAAAAAAATAAAAAAAAAAAGGGGGAGGGGATCAAGAAATCACTTTCACTTTCAACGTTTTTATTGAATTCCAGAGTTGTGTGGACTCTGCTCTCTCTGCAATCCATTCATCATTGCCTCTAACATGACATGAAGTAAGGGCCCCTTCTTGACCTGCTCAGCTGCTCAGCTTCCCGGAAGGGACAGAGCCCAGGTTTTGCAATCCAGATTTTAAGATAGTGAGAGGCTTTCGTAAGTGTGTGCAGGCCCTTCTGGGGAGCTCGAGCTCAAGGAGTTTCTCTCTTTGCAGCCTGTTCCTGTTTATGCAATCAGACGGATGTGAGCATATTTTTTATGTCACTTTCAGATCCCTTGTCTGTGAACTTCATAATTTTAAATAAATTTCTAAATGCAACATGCCACTATCTCCACTTTGCATGGGATGTTAGAGAGACACGGACGTGGAGGGTACATCTAACCACTCATATAGTTAAGTGACTAAAAAAGTGGAATTCCTGGGTAGGATTTGGTCACAGTCCCAATTTTTCTCATTCTAGCCGAAGACAAGATAGATTTCAGGTCACACATCAAATATAGGACATTTTGATTAATTTAAATAGTGTAATTTCTGCTTTTCACAGAATCCCAGAATTAGCTAGGTTGGACAAGAACTTGGAGATCATCGAGTCCCACCTATGATGTAACATCACCTTGTCAACTGGACCATGAAACTAAGTACCATATCCAGCCTTTCCTTAAACATCTACAGGGAAATAAAAAATTAATGATGAATTTTAACAGACAGTTTTCTGGAAGATAATGATACACATCACTGAATTATTTACTTTTCAAATGATTTTTGCATGAATAATGCTGGTAGAATCTGACCCTTACATGATGCTTCCTATCAACATTTTGTGTATGGATTACTGTGTTTTAAATTGCATCCTAACAAGTATGCAGTTGATTTAGCTGTTGGTCAGTGAATACTAGCTGTCAGAGTATTTTATGAGCAATAAAAATGTTATTCAGTAGCACATTTGATGAAGGTTTTTCAATTCTGATAAATTTTGGCCTGAATGTCTGGAGGAAAAAGTGAAGATAGTAGCCAAGTAAAATCACTGTCCCTTGAAACAAAGAGAGTTTGCTGGCTGCAGCTGGCAGCCCCGGGAGGGCGAGGAAGCTGCCCAGCAGGCAGAGTTGGTATGGGAACAGTTTCTCCACTGAACTGCAGGATTTTTTTTCCTCTGTACTCTCTATCCTTTCAAGAAACAGAAGCTAGTTGTCTATCAGCCAGTGCTGGTTAGGATCTTCTCTTCATGTTGGAAGAAATCTGGGTCATAAGAGATGACTGAGACTAGCAGGATAGTTTAGAGCATTGCTGCTTGGAGATGTGAGGCTGGGACTTCAGCTCATGGAGCACAGGGACTGCTGAGGGTCCTGCTAAGCTTGGAGCAAGAAGTCGCAGAAATACAAATGACAGATCACTGGAAAAGGAAATTTTTGTGCCACGTCTTTATTCTGATTTGTGAATCTTTCAAAGACTGAGGCTGTGCAGGCAGAGGAACTGGGCACAATAAAACCCAGCACTGTGACTGGAGGTACTGAGCAGTGGCTAATACATTTTCTGCTGTGGAATAAAGCAGCTGGTTTTCTTTAGGCCTGAACTGCACAATCATCAGATAATTCAATTAAAATTTAATGCTTTATTTTGTGAGTAGATAAAGGCAGATCCTCACTCAGATCTTCACTCTGATTCCAACGTGCCCATTTGAACCATGGGACATGTTCTCATCCAAGACAGCAGCTGAGTCCCTCACCCCAGAATTTGACTCTGTAATAGGGTTGTTTCAGAATCACCAAACATCACTGCATCACTCAGAGCAGCACTCCTTTGAGCCAGTTGCCATCTTCTAGAAGTATCAGAAATGTTTTCACAGAACTGTCTGAAAAGTGTGCTTTTTGCAGCAGTACTGAATTACCTTGGTGAAAGAAAAAAGGATGCAGCTACAGCTGTACATTAACCTGTGTCCCTAGGCCAGAGATGCATGTGACTGCAGCTTTGGGGGTTCTGGATTCTTTCTGTCCCTAGCTGCTACTGCTGAGGGCCACAACACTCAGGTGCTGTCAGTGCTGCTACACCTTTGCAGCAGCCATTCAGTGTTGCTCCCTGGGGGACTGTTGCTCTGTCATTTGTCACACTCTGGCGTGACCTCTGGTCCTGCTGGCTCAAGTCTGTGTGTCACCACACAGCCACGCTTGCCCTGCCGTCAGCCCTTGGCCAAGGTGAAGCCACAACACTCCTGTGGTACATTTATATATCTTTTATCAGTAAAAAATCTGAAGTGCATAGCCATCAAACAAGTGTTTTGGTAGGGTGTTTAACATAGTAGTGGATCAGAGAAAAATATTATTATGAAAAGGAATATCTCAGAGGCAGGTGTCAGTTCTTCAAAGAAATGTTCTTTTTAAAAATCACTGGCTGAATCTTTTTGAAAATCACTGATTAGAGTCCTCACTGACATAATGCTCCCAGTAAGTACTATGCTGTTGATCCAAGGATGTCATGCTAATAGAACTCTGGGAAACAGAAGATATTTCTGATTTCAACAGGCTTTATGTTATCAGTGGCTAAAATGCTGATCTTAGAATCATCAGACTCACAGAAAGACTTAGGCTGGACTAGACCTTAAACATGATTTACTTGCAGCCTCTCCTACTCTTCATATGGTACTAAACTGTTTGTGGGTTGAATTTGAGCTAATTAAAGACAGTTTAGAGAAGTATTCCGAAGTTGATTTTGTTTTTTTAGAGCAAAGGACCCATTTTCTATTGTTGGCAAAATTACATAAAAAGTTATATGTAATCAGGAAGATCTACAAAATCAGATAATGCTTTAATCTTGAAGAAACTCAAAGATATCTGTCTCTGAGAAGCAGAGGAGTGAGTCAGGTATTTAAATAAGCCATGGTCCAATGAAGAAGTTTATCCCTGCCTCACACTCTCACCAACAGTCAATCAGTCAGTTCTCAGCTGTAGCCTCTTTTTCTGATCAAACTCTGGAGACCTGAGCTGCCTTCTGCTGTTCTCTGCAGTTTCCAATAGTCAGCAATTGCAAAAATTGGGAGTAAGAATTGAGAGGATGATACAATATGTGTAAGCTTTTTCCTCCTTCTGCTTGCCATGAACAATATCCTTTCAGCAAATCTAGAACCATCCTGTCAGTGCCATTGAGCAGAGCAATATGGAGCAAGTGTTTCTGTTCAAGGTAGATGTGGGAAATGCAGATTAAGGTAGGTACAGCAGGGCTGGAAAAGTCATGGCTGAAGTTAGAGGGACTGGCCCTGGGGAGCAGAGAAGGGAACAACATGAATCTGGCTCAAGACTTCCGGTGTACAAATACTGACAATATATAAAGGGCAAAGCAAATATTAACACAGATTTTTTTTGCATATAGCACAAAATTGTCAAACAAATATCAGATCCAATCTTTTATTCTTCATGTATAGGTGTTTCTTAGTGCCTGTGGAGAGTACCCAGCATTTCACAGCTGAAGGAACTGTTACATCAGGGTTTGATACTCTCCTCTCTTGGAGACAATTCACATGGTGACAAGGACTCCCTGCAAAGCAGCCTGGACTTCATCCCAAAGATTGCCACCCCTCACTGTATCACATTAATGAACCTCTACCACTGAAAATAATTACAAATGCAAATGTTATGAAAAGGAGTTTAATAGAGACATTTCATGACTGCACTAGAGAAGTGGTTTAGCACTAAGATAAGTCTGATTGCTTGGGCATGTGGGTGCTATGGTAACTCCGTTTGCATTTGGAAGCACTTAAACTCAAAACCACAGTATGCTGCACCCTCTTCCTTTTGAGCAGGGTTCTGTAGAAAAAATGCAGAAGTAAACAGCATGAGAGAAACCACAGAGCAGCAAAGGCATCGTTAGCTGTAGCTGTACAAGTGGGTTACTGCAAAACCATCCTGTGAAGACTGAAAATATCATTTAAAGTATGGTGTAGTTGATAGAAAACCCCTCCTTCTGGCTGCTAAACACAAAATATTCCTGAGTATTTATTTTAGGTATACAGGAACTGTGTTGGCAAAAAGAATTTGATTTGCTGCTTTTGGTTTTTGTCCTATTTCAGGTTTATGGTTTTGAGAAATTCTACATATCATTGGTAACAAGTATTACTTCCATTAATATTTCTTCAGGGAAATTTCTCTTTTGCTCTGTTGTTTTAATTTTCCTCTGGAAAAGACTCTTATGTTTATTTTGCATAATCAGAACCAGGAAAATACTTCTTTTAGATGGTCAGAAATATTCAACATATATTGTAACATTGTGTTCCTCCCTGTAACTGTCAGTTATAAATTTTATAAATTCTTAATTCCATCTTTTTCTTCTGGTTGCTCCCCCTTGTACTTGATTGCTGGCTAATTTGAATTTTTTGCCTTCTCCATAGCTGTAAATGTTGATTAATGCTCATAGTTGACTCTGAACTTGGGGAAGATAGGGAAAATTCCAATCTTGGAAGGTGGATAGCTAGGAGAGGGATCCAGAACAAGCATGAATTTCAGAGGTCAATTTTCACTGAAGGCGTAACACCCCATCCTATCACGTTAGCCATAGCCAGCGCTCACTCCTGAGCTGTGCTCTGCAGGAACACCACGCCTTCCCCACTGCAGGTCAGCTCTCAGCACTGGCAGGTGCTTGGGAACACAAAGGCCTTTGACTCTCAGATAATGCTTTAACCAAAGGTTGAAGATGCAGGAAAGAGTGCCAGGATCAGCCTCTTGGGCAGCACTGTGTGAAGGAGTTGCTATGGGAGGCAATTATTAATGGATTGTACAAAAAGAAATATTTTGAGAAATCAGGTGGAAACTATTTTAATTATCATTCTGAAAAGTCAGAATGGACATTAAATCCAGATATCAAAAGCAAACAATTGGCATTTCTTAATCAGAACGTTTTAGAATTTATGTTAAATTAAAATTTACAGTTTCAACATTTTATCTTCTAATTTCTGGTGGAAATAAATATTGTAAATATTTCCTGGGGAAAAGAAATTGTAATGTTTATTTATTTATTTATTTATTGCTATAGGGCTATGAAGACTTTTATCAATTAGACAAGGAATAATTTAGAAGTGATTTGATCATCTTCAATGACCACAAGTGTAGGTTTTTATTTTAGGACCCTCAGAAGTATCTGTGTCACCTGAGAAAATTCTATACTGTAAACTCAAATAGTAGTTTATTTTTTGACTCAGAGTATGAAAAATTTCACATATTTTTAGTATGAAATCTCTATGGCATTCTTTTACTCAATTTTCAAAGAGCAGCAGTTTGTCCAGAAACTGGGAACATTCTTAGTTTTTTCTTCCCCACAATTAGTGATAAAGAATAAAGTGTAATTCTGTAGTCTCTGATTATGAAAGCACTTCAGCACATGTGATCCCACCTATAAAATTTGAGGGGTCCTATGTGGTATAGAATTACTCAGATGTTTAAGTGTTTGCTAGTCTATTCTTAGGTCTGTCCAGATTTGTTTATAAAGTAGCAATGGATCCCTTCGTTTTGTGTTTTCAGCAAAAATAACAGTAACATCTCTGGCCCTGATGCTCATTTACTTTAAGGTCTCTTTAGCTGGTTCTGGCAGCACAAGGGAGCCTTAAAGTAGGTGTGAATTACATCCTATCCCACTTGAAGTTTAAAAATAAATCAAACAGCGGCTGGCAGCATTTTGTAAGGCTCCTTGCCTCACTCACCCTTCACCTCCCACCAGGAACTGTTCTTTTTTTGCAGTTTAGTGTTGGCTTGCAGGGGAGCTGCAATGTCTGTGCTGTTTGCTAGGAGACCCCCTCAAAGAGCTTTACTCCATCTGAACAAGTAGACCACATCCTGTTGCTTTCTGTGCAGATGTGAAGAGCCCTGACCCTGCTGAAGCAGTGCCATTCAGCTGTGAAAAGAGGGAAGGCAGAATCTGGACCTACGTTAGTTTCTTGGTGTAAAATGCTGCCTAGTGGGGGCTGCTGGGATCTGTCCAATATACTAAAGGCTGGAGAGATCCTGGGAAAAGGGCAGCAGCTCTGCAGAGTCACTAAGCATTTTTCCTGGCAGCAAAACCCAGCTGCCAACTGTTTTACAGACATGAGACTGAGAGGAAGGATTACTTCCTCTGCCCCCTCCCAGCTCTGGCAAACACACGAGGAGTACAGCTGGATGTGAAGAGCCAGCTGGTATGGTACTAGGCTAGATAAAACACCAAATGCACTATTAGCAGAAGAGGCATCCTTCCTCCTTCCCACATTTCTGTGCTCTGTGTGTGGAGGAACGCAGTCCTGCAGCATCCTGTGCTCAGGGCAGACAGCCCGAGCTGCTGCCATGCAAGCTCAGCCTCCTGGCCCGTCCAGCAGGAAGTATAAAACCAAATCCATTTTATTCACTGTGTAAATTAAGCCGCAGAATGGAATTAAAAGGCATGTCCCTTTGTCATCGGCTAATGGATTTCTGCCTCTATAAACATGATAACATTTTTAGGCTCTCAATGCTGATTCAACAGGATCTCCATCTTATCAGCTGGAGTTTGTGTTATTAATAGCACATGCACACAGGAAATGTGTGCTGGCACTTCCTGCTGCTTGAGAAGATCACACTCTGGCCTTCCTTGAAACACATTTTTGTCTTTTAACATATTCTAGGTCCCAGTTGTCTTCTGTTGAGTTGCTTGGTCCTGCCAAGGGAGAACATTTTCCTAAGACAGCAAAAAGCTGTCTCCTTATACAACTGGATTTCTTGTACAGGTGCAACCACAGTTCACTGCAGTGAGTGCAGAGTCAGTACTGCAGATGTGATGCAGCAGCTCTTGTACCTCCAGATGTGACCCAGCCAGCCTGCTGTCCTAGGGGTTGGAGAGGTTGGCTTTTGTTTTTTGGGTGGCCTGGATTCTTTCACTATTTTTCTGTTTGCTCTTGTTGAACATGGAAAGTATTTCATAACACAGTTGTCCCATGTTTCACTCCCAGGGCCAGTTCATCTTTGGGCTTTCAGGAGAAAGAGTGGTCAGCTCATTTGTTTTAGGTGCATTTTGTTGGCAGCATGTCATTCCATCTCAAACCTTTCTTTGAAGCTGCAGCTGCATTCTGTTTGCCAACTGGTAGGAAGGAGAATGAAAGTGATTAGCTAGGCTCCCATCTGCCCCTGGGATGAGCTGCTGGTTATATCCTTTTCCAGGGCATGTGATTAAGGCCAGATCTGCTCAAACATTACTGATGGGTTTGAAATCTTTTAGGAAAGTCAGCAGGAACCAACTGGTGGCCAAATCAAGAGAAGGGAGAGGGAAGCTTACAAAACTTACTGCAGTAGTAGGAACTTTTTCTATGCTTTAATTCTTCTGCTTGGGTTATCTGATGTAATCCTTGTTATCCTACACATATCACCTTAAGAATGTTGTATGGTTGGATGCAGTTTAAGTTTTGAGAAAAGATTTGGGGTAGTTCCCATTTAAACTCAGACCAACTTGCTTAGTTTGGCCATCATTAAGCTTTCTTACTGCACAGCATGTGTTTGGGGGATTGGACATCGTCATTACATTTTAATGATATTTTTGGATTTCAGCTTTCAAGTTTCTGGAGTTATGTTTTAGAGTATGAACATGAGCAAACAGTTTTGTCTTTGAGGTTACCTTGGTTAAGTTGAGGTTTGCTCAGACATTTGTTATTGCTGGGATATTTTTTGGAAAATAAATGAATAGTAGTAATATACCTATTAATCTCAGAGTGACAGATTCTGGTGTGTTGGGATCCTTCTTAATTTTCCTTCATTTTACCCAGTATCTCTCAAAAAGGTTTCATGGGGAAATGCATTTGCTTTTCACTTTGAGAGGATTTTTTAGTGTTCTGGTGCCACCTATTGAATTCTTTTCAACTGTGTCGTGTTCCATTGGTATAGTGAAGCATATCAGGGAATAGAGTCACAGGAAAGCAGGAGACCCTTGAAATGCTTACAAGAGTATAAAACTGCCATGAAGTTCTTTTAAAATGATAGTGCTTAGTTATAGGGGGGGAAAAAAAGGGAAATCTTGGCCTATTATTTACCATACTGTTTTAAGCCACTGCTCTGAGTGAGGTAGTGGGACCAGGTGATCTCTTGAGGTCTTTTCTAACCTGGAGTTCCATGATTGTGTGTAATGTTTAGCATCTCTCACTAGGAGCAAGCATTAAACCTTACACTATGTAAGCTATTAGCATTATTCCTAGCTTTACAACGGAGAGGATGGGGAAAATTATTATCACAGGAGTCTTAAGGAAACACAACGCTGACAAGCTTATGATCCCCTTTATCTCTTATTATCTCACTCTACTTGAAAGAGGCAATCTTGATGTATATGTTTTTATCTCTATTATGTCTGCATCAGAGATCAGTAAATAGCTTGAAAAGTATTTCTGAATGTTTCACTAATCTGAACAGATTTTAATTTAGGACTTTTTCTGCAACTTCTGTTATTCTGTTTTTGGAAAAGTTTCTAAGGGGAAGTTCATCTGTGTTGATGCTCAGGGAAAGTTAATATTTGGCTTGAGGGATATTTTTATATGCTAAACCAAAGTAAGATTTGGGAAAGGAAGTGGAATAATTGATTGAAGAGGAATAATATGAATGGATCTGAATGTTAGCTTTTATAGAATTCCTTGGCAGTTTAATGCATATAGCTATAGATCATGCAATTGTTGTAAAGAAATGTTGCAGACAGGGGGTTTCAGGTGCTGAAGGTACACTGATAGTTCAAAAGATGCCCTGTATTTTTGTTTCTTATCTGTAACCTCTCTTAGGTTAGGAAGTTTCATGTGCTAAGATTCTGTAGCTTTGGAAAGAATGCATGGTCTGTGTTTCAAGGAAGATACATAGATATAAATGAATTAACGTGCTAGACCTCTTTATATGTGTGCTGCTGCTTGTCAGGTCCCTAAGGAGAAAATCTCTGAAGTCCTAGTGATGCCTGGAAACCCAAGGCATCACCAGGATATCTGTTTGTGTTGATTTTCTGTGTCAGAGATAAGGGACATGGTTTTGATGTTGGAACATGATTTTGATGCTGACACATGAACAGGATACTTATGTATCCCTCACAAGTAATGCAGTTTGTCACATAAACTTGGCTTTTTGCTTTAAAGGTTGGAGTTTATTTTCAATAGACTAAATCTACAGCAGTTGTGAAGTGCCATGGAGAGAAGCTGAATTAACAGAGCAGTCATAAAAAGGGAAGAACTATCTGAAAAACACATGCCACAGAAAAGAGATAAATAAATTCCAAGAAACAAACATAGTGGGAAAGATCTGATAGAAAAAGAGCAAAAGAAGGAGGAAGGAAGAGCCAAACAGGTGGATGGGTTTGTCAGATGGGGCCCTGAGCAGCCTGATCTGCTGGGTGGCATCCCTGCCCATGGCAGGGGTGTTTGAACCAGATGATCTTTAAGATCCTCTCTAACCCAGGCCATTCTGTGATTCTATGACCTCATACTTGATATTTTGGGGACCTGGTTGTTGCTACATCCACTAAATATAACTTAAGAATGTGTAACTTCCTGGGGAAAGCTTAGCTGATATTTGGGAGGAAGGAATGTGTCTTTTTATATTTTAGACAAATTCCTTGAAAGTTTAAGTTACACTTTTTTTCTCTCTTTCTCTTTTTTCAGGGCAGGAGGCATCAACGACCACACCTGGTAAGAAACAATTTTCATGGCAGAACTGCATTGATTTTTTTTTTTCCCTGAAAATGTCTTTTTTCTTTTTCTCACACAATTACCTCACAGAGTGTATATTGCCTTTTCATTCACCCAACAAAATGAAATATGTTGTTTTAATAGGCAGGAATATCAGACAAATGTGGTTTTTAATAATGTATTTAGGTATAGTTAAAAACACAGCATTTAGCGTGAAAGGCACAATCATAACCAAAAAAGAATATACTCACTGGTTGCTCATCTGACACCTGTTGAATCCCCTGCACTTTAAATGTTTGATGTGCCTTTGCTTTGTTAAGAATTCCCAGTGTCTCAGTGTGAGAGTGCTCCAGCACTGCACCCCGGTGCTGTGGGCAGCTCTGTCCCTCCTGGGCCGGGCACACCGGGCTGAAGCATCACTGTCCCTCTCACCGCAGGTGCCAGCCTCGCAAACAGCATGCACTTCTCCACGGCGCCCGGAAGCACAGCACGCACCGGCAGCTCTGCTGCCCCCACCGCACACACTCCCTCTGCCTTCGGGAATGCTTCCCCAGGTTTGCTGGCCCCCTCTAGAAGCCACGTTCTGCTCCCAAAACTCTAGGGGAAAACTTGTCCTGGTTTATCTTCTTTTTGCCAGGGTCGGGATTAAATGTGCGAGACAGTATTTCTTGTTTGGACTCAGATGTTTATTAGTCCTTATCTACATAAGTCTCACAAACCTTGAGTTCTACAGCACTTCAAGCTAATAGGCTAAAAATGGAACCCTGTATCTCTCTCTACAAGGCCTTTTAAAGATAAACTCTCCAATTAAGAAATGACACCTAAATTATTTTTACTTTTAACCCAATTACCAACCACCTGTGGTCCACAATGTGCACTTTTGTATCCAATTACATAATAGCACCTAGACCCATGAAGAAGAAAGTGAAGAAGGCCAAATCTCTGCCCTAAAACCTCCATCTTGCTTTATATATATTACTTTAAACTCTAAATTTTCCACCATGTGATATTACACACTTCTATTCAAACTACACACCCATAATCCCTGTTCTGTCATTCAATTTTGGAAGTCTTCTCAATGGTCTCAGGTCAAATGCAGCGTTCTCTTGTGGGGTCAGTGCCTGTCAGCACAGAAAGTCTAAAATTCTCAGTGACCAGGGTTCCAACAAAAACTAAGTCGTTCAGCACCAGGGTAGCCTTTTCCAGCTCATGGTACATCAAATTGAACAGGTATCTGCACTTTAGCACAGCAGCAATGCCAGGATTATGTACAGGATCTGCTCTGAGCGAGGAGTCTTGCAGTCACCACAGTAGCATCAAAATGCCAGCTGATGCCAACAAGGCTGTCCCCAAAGCAAGAGCAATGGGAATGAGCCTAAAAGGGAAATAGAAACCTGTCAGTGGTTTATAAACAGGAAATGTTTATAAATAATGAGATATAGTAAGAAATGTAGTGAGCAAGATACGTGATCTGGCAAACGAGCACTACCTAGAGTTGTTGTTTGTAAAACAGCACAAGCATAATTGTGTTTTATTGTAAGAATATAGCAAAATGTTCTAGTTTTTCCCAGTTCAAAAATTGTAACATTATTTTTATGTTGACTTCATCTGGAATTATGACTAAATAACAACCAAAAAAATTGCCATTGTACATTGCAAAATTCATTTGTAAGTGGTATACTCCTAAAAATTTGCTTTCTATTTTGATACTCATTTTTATGGTTTATTTACTATATTGACATGACTTTTCTTTCAGCAGTCCTCTCTAAATTACAAAAATCCCCTAAGAAAATAAAAACAGAGAAGTGCTGTAGTATAAGACATTTCTGGTGACAAAGCCATATGAAAGAATGAATTTCACTTTTTAATCCTGATATGTTGTTTATTTTCTTACAGATGATTACAATTCAACATCCTTGCACAGCACCACCTCATCAGTCAGCATGCCACCAAGCACTGGGATCAGCCCCGTTCCCAGCTCCACTCACACAATAGGTGACAAACTTGCACACAGTTGCCACAGTTTTGATACATCAGGCACAGAAAATTATTTTGAATGAGGCACTTCATTTAGAATGTATCAAACCTAAGCATACAAATTATGCATTAAACTTAAGGGTGTTTTTAGGAACCTTACTAACTGTTTATGAGTAATATTAAAGATACAGATTTGTTATTTGTCAAGCAAGTGCAATTATTTCCACACAGTGGCACATAGTAGGAGGGTGAATCTGTCAATTATTGTGTCAGTACTCCTCTTATTATTCACAGAAATTTGCCCAAGCAGCAAAAAGGTGTGAATTCATCCAAGATCTGTGTGCCTCTCTGACTTCCATTGTCTTCCCTTTGGTTTAACACAGCAGTAATACTTTTTCGGGCTCTAGTAGTTCAAGCACTTACAGTGATTTTAGTTGCCATTGGGCTGTAAGGAATTTCTCAGATCAGTAAAATATATGTATGTGCTTGTGCAAAGTACATCCAGGAGCTGGACACTTTCCATTTTTTTGAACTGTCCTTCGAGTAGCTGTAGGCTGCTGTCTGCTCTTTGACAAACTGAGCTTAGCTTTTAGTTGTGGGTGTTCTGCCCCTTACAGTCTTGGTGAGTCTCCAGTGGTCCCTCCCAATTTGCCCTCTCCTTAGGGCCACTATCCAGCCAGATGACTCCCAGCCTGGAGGCAGGCAAATCTACGGCCTACCTTCTATGAAAAAAATGAGATTAGATTTAGTGCCTTGGGATATATTAAGTAACTGTTTTCAGGATGAAGTATAGAAAATACCGATAGAAATTTCTTTTGTGTATCCCAGTGTCAAAGTAGTCATTAAACAATCTGTAGTGTTGTATAAATCTCTTTTCAAAGGTAAGAGTGGCATTGCAAAAAGCAGGTGAATTTTATTTCTTTGGTGACATTTTATACTGCTCAGGTGCCCATTCTACAACAGAGGTATCCTGGAAAACTGCTGTAGTTTATCACACTGCTATGAGAACGTGTGATTGTGGAATATTCTTGTGTATTTTGTACTCAGAAATGTTACCAATAACTAATTTGATTTCTAGTTTATTGATGTCATTGGAGAATTGTGAAAGGCAATTGATCCCTAAAATAACTAATTAAAAAATGGGGTTATGTGTAGCTGATGTTTTCTTCCCTATTTCAAATGCAAGAGGAGTGCTAAATACATTTACTTATACTGAATATATTGAACAAAGAGTTTGGGGCAGTACTGGTCACCCTTCTCCAATGCTCTGTGGAAAAAAGTACTCAATCTGTTAAGACAGACCTTCATATTGTTTTCTTTTCTTATAGAAACTACCACAGTGATACCTGAAGCAGATTGTGGTAAGAACCAAACCCCTTATTCTCCTTCAGTCTTGAAATGTGACCAAATGTAAACTCAAATACAGAATTGGTAAAGCTGATAAAGCAGTAAAAAATTAAAATGGATCAATTAGCATCTTTAGCATATAAAATCTTCCAGTTCTGGAAGAAGTAAGATTAAAGTTATTTAACAATTCTGGTCTTTTCACCCCCATTTACAGTGGTTTTTCTTTTAGATATTATTGCAAATGTAACAGACTCTACGAAGGACCTTGATTACGCTGAAGTTTTACTGAACATTACCACAAAAGACAGAGAATATGTTATTTCTGGGGGTGGCAAAAGCATAACTGTGGATTCCAGCAACCATTCAGTAGAGCTTCCAAAATGCCAGATGTACACTGTTGAAGTTAAAATTGGCAAGTGTTCAAAAAATACTTCTTTTCAAATTCCAAAAGGTAGGTGTACAAGGGTTTTATATTTTTTTAATTTTAAAAATTTTTTTATATGCAGTATGTCAGCTTCCCTAGGTTTCCTTGTCTATTCTTCTTGCTTTTCAGAGAGTCAGACAGAAAGTTTTCATATTTTGTCCATTTTTTGAAGTTGCACATTAAAATTTCTCTGTATTTTCTTAAAGAATAATGTAAACAAACCATAGTTTTTTCATTCTGAAGAAAAAAGGGAACTTTAACTGCATTGGCCATATGCAGTGTGGTAAACAATAGCAAGACCAGCCACCACTTCAAAGTGTTCCTGCTGAATGTCTGGAATAAAGCTTTAATTTATTATTTGAATACCTGTGTGTCTTGATCTCATGAAGGCTTTTTCAATTTTTACTTTCCATTTTTTATTAAATTCTTTGTATATTGTTCTATGCCAGTTGTGTCTTCATATTGCAGAACAAGTCAAAAACCATAAATGAACTGTTATTTGAAGACTCACTATAGCCAATGTCACAATGATGTATAATATTCTTTCTTTCCAGATGTCAATAAACCTTTTCAAGTCATGAACATAACCAACACATCTGCTGAGCTCTGTTGGAGTCCCTCACTTTCTTGTGCTGATGTGACCGTTACCTGCAATGGAACATTAACTCTAAAGTATTCTAAAAGTGGGTTATGTATTTATTTATTTATTTTTAAAAGCATTGCTGATGTTGTCTTTTGGTGAGAAACTGGCAGATTTAAATTAATTGTGCTAATCTGAGGGAAGGGTAGCTCAGAATTCCTGGGATTGCCAGTTGAAGGACTACCATCCCCACACACAGTTCAAACTCAGAGAACTCTTTTGCTGAGTTTACCAGCTTCACAACTTGCACAAATTCTGGAGATGTCAAGGTCCTGTTTGGTTCTCTGAAGGGCAGCTGAGCAGTTTGGAAATGCTGCAGTCTGTGGGTGTGCTGTGAGCTGACCCTTGGCAGGCTGCCTTGGCTGATGGCTGCACGGGCTCCTGGATGGTGCGAGGCCAAGCTCTCTGCTCTCAGAGCCAGCCAGCCTGAGGACATGCTGGCTCAAAGGCACCTAGTGTGACAGGGCAGATAGGGATGCTGAATGGCCTCATGTGTCCCAGAAAAATGGGTGATGGATGTCTGAGACTGGGGATTTCCTGCTTTAGGGAGCTGAAGAGCTGAGAAGCCATTCCAGGGTTCTGCCAGACTCCCCATGATGTGTTCTGATTTCTGTAGGAAAGCTGTTTCCTTAGAAAGTCAAATCACGACCTTTAGTGATGGAAAGTAAAAACCTATGCAAACTAAGTTAGCATGTAAGAACCTAAAATCTAGTAATTGGATCAGGTTGCATATTTTTCTGTTTGGAATATTATGATAGTTTACTACAAATGATACTGAATAAATATGGTAGAGAAAAATCTCTGTTGAAATGGTGCTGCATACTTTTGGAATCGTGAAAAATATTGATAAAGCTCTTCTTATATCTACAGATTCAGAGCCTATACAGAATCTAGAATCTGAAAATTTAATTTGTAAAGTGCTGGAAGATTTATTACCAAACCGTCAGTACAACTGCATTGGATACATGCATTTTAAGGGAAGGAATTTTACCAACCAAAGCTTTACCATAGAAACAGACTATGGTGGTAAGTGCAGTGCTTACTTTTGCTTTACATTCCACATATTTCTGGGAACCCCTACTATAAAACCCATTATCTGGGTTTCCTGGGGTTAAAGATACACTTTAAGCAGCGTTCTCTGCCACACTCAGCTTTTCTTTCAGCTACTCCTTCCTGGTCTCCTGCCCTAGTGGTTGTTCTTTGGTTGCAGTCACTCTCTGAGTCTTCCAGTCTGAGCCTTTCTTTGCTTCTGCCAGAGACTGTGATTATTTTTTGTTGTTCTTTTGGAGGCTGAGAACATGGTCAACTATATGGAATTTGAATGAAGATGCACTCACAAAAAAAGTGCAGACCCGCACACAAAAAGTGCAGATCTAATCTGAAACAAGTCTTAAATTCTTGATTTGAAGACATTGGAAAATTTTAGTAAAGTGTAATGTCGCTGTATTCACCTTGTCCTGAATTAATTACATGCATGAAATTACTGTAATATGATGCTTTTACATATGTATACTTTCTTGAAATAGAGTATAAAAAATATTACATGTTGTTGCTATCTTGATTTAGTGTCAGATGAAATTTAATATAATTAATAAAACTAGGTAAAAAGAAGAATACTTTTATTTTCGTTTATTGCTAATTATTGTTACTGTTCTTTTACAACAGTTCCAGAAGCACCACAAAACTTTACAGCAACATGTAATGCCACAAGTGCAACAGTCACATGGAGTAAACCTAAGGACACTTCAAGGGGTCCCATACATGGCTATTTTGTGCATTTAACTATGGGAGGTAAAAGTAAGTATATTCACTGTTAAATAATTCATTGCATGTATGTAATTACAGAGCACCAAGCATAATGCACTGCCAAGTCCTATTGGAATCTCTTAACACTGCAATATTTTTTTAGACAAAATTTAAAATTTCCTTCCTTTAAGGTTGCTCCAGTTGAACTTTCAGTTGAGATTATTCAGTTTACCATGTCAGGACATGACCCTGTCACCCTTCAGTTGGCATAAACATATAGCAGTTAGGCATAAGCATGTTTAGATAGGTATAGCTAAGGGATTGTCTTCTGCTAAATGGACACTCCTTTCAGATATGCTGGTATAGGCCACCTTACATTTCAATGAATAAATTTATATCCATTGTACTGGGATCATATTCTCCAGATGCAAGCTTTCCTTCAAAACAAGGACTGGAAAATGAGGTTTTTAATATGAAGAGCCTGATAATAATAAATATGTACCAAGTTTAAGCTAGTCCTGGCTTGATTAATCCTTTAAGCTTAGTTCAGCCTTTCTGTTCACATACCACAGGTTATTTAAACCTGGGCTGCCACAGGAACCAAAGGCTGTCATGCTCCTATGCTCCTCTGGTACAAATAATCTTTCCCATTCTCCATGCCTCAAATTTGACCATAACCCAAAAGGGTGGCAGCCCCATGAGCCAGTTTCTATGGCTGGTTTGGCTTGGCCAGTGTAGGAGATGGAGGAGATGTGTGGGTGCAGGCAGGTCTCATAGTAAGCAGGCAGAAGGAAGCACAAAAAGGCCATGGATCCCCAGCTTGCCAGGCCACCAAAGCCCAGCTGCAGGCTGGGCAGGAGCTTTGCTCATGTTGCTTCTCATGCAATTCCTTTCTTCTGCTGTTTGCCACTCCTGAAAGCAGGACTACCACAACATCTCTGGCATCACACCAGGATAGACTTGCTCAGTGTGCAGTGACACCTTCCTACTTCCTCCTTCCCAGGATGAATGTACTCTTTATATGTAAATACTCTTTATGTATTTATGTATTTCCTCCTCTTCCTCAGCCTTCACTTAGCATTAGTAAGCAAAACAGAGCAACCAGATTAAGGTAATTAAAATAGAAATACAATTGTCAGTGGTTTCAGGTAGCTCTGATAAAGTGTAAGAGTTTCTGTGCTCCTAACAGAGATTTCATTAATTTCATTAATTTCCTTTTGCAGGCCTTCCTATCACAAATACCAGCACAACTAACTATACTTACAGTGACTTTAAACCTTTTACCGCAGCTACTGTATATGTGACTCCATATACAATCAACAGACGCAATAACACACTTCCAGGTCTCAGTGGAAGCTATAATTTTAAAACAGAAGAAGGAGGTAAATCTGTTTGCTAACTGTTATGACCTAGCCTGATACTAACACAAAGAATTTGTACTTTCCAAGTGTAGTTCATTATATTTTATACATGATGTTACTATTAGCCAAGAAACTGATTAACATTAAAATAATTGTAGTGACATTCATATCATTAGCATCCCTTTTTAAATTACTTAATGTTGATCTATTTTTTAAATTATGCACTTTGTATTATATTTTATTTGTATTATATTGTATTTTTCTAATATATATGTAATTTAAAAAATATTTCATTAATTTGAAAATCTTGTGAAGTTTTTAGGAAGCATTATGACCCAATATAAAGAAAAAAATTGAATTAAACAGAAAGAGAATTAAAAAGTTTGGTTTTTTTCTTTGTGGCATGAAAGCTACAAAGACGTGCAGCCTGTACCTTCTGTTGTGTAGTTACCTGTCTGCTTGAAGCAGACCCAGGCTACATCAACACTGTAATGGATGTCAGTTAGTTTGGATGTACCTGTACACAACTTCCAACATTAGGTTAAAAATGAAAAAATGTGTGCCAACCCTCCTGCTGATAGAAAGGTCTGTGCATCTTTTTGGGGCTATCCTTTCAAAAGTATACAGGGATCAGAATTGTCCCCTGAAGCCCCACAAAAAAATGCTGATAAATTAATTTACGGATGAATATAAACAGGTTGATCTGAGACTTAACTGTAATACAAATTTAAATATGGCTTTAATTTTTAGGCAACTCTAATATGAGCACGATCATGGTTCTTTTCTCTGCAAAATTCCAGCTTGAACATTTTATCTTTTAACACCCCCACTTTCTGGGTTCCACTCATTTTAATAAGCCAGGATAAAGTCTACAATGTAAGTTTATGGATGTGCAAACCACCTCATTTCCCTTAGTTTTTGAATTAATGATATTAATTAGACCTTCTCCAACTGTCACAATAGTTGGTAAGTCAAGCAGGAGGTGGAAGCGGTTTATGGCTTCTTGAACTGATGAATGTATCAGTAGAACACAACTCTTGGAACCAGGAAAACCCCTACATTTTAGAAAAGATGTTTTCATCTTCAACAAACACGTTGCCTCCAGAAATGTTCACTTTCTCCTTGTAATGGCTCTTTCAGCAGCATGTGGAATAGGAATCTAACAGATCTGCCCTATGGATAAAAATGATCAGCTATGATGTAACCTCACATTCAGCCAAGTCAAATATTCCACCACTCCTTCCTTGGGATATTTGATATGCTTATAAAGCCTTACAGACCTTAGCTCTTCATATGAAGAAAAAAGCAGCTGCCTTTTTTTTTTTCAATATGCTGTTTTGCAAGTTGACATGATTTTGTAGAAAATTTCCATGGTGGTGTTCTACTGAAATGTGGGTACTGAGATATGGCTACTTCCTTACACAGGCTGCCTCATTTACTTTCTGAAAGGTTTTATCAGCTCTCAGTGAAAGGTCTCTTGGCTGGTCCCTCAGTCTGAAACCTGCAACATTTACTGCAACTTACAAGCTAGAGTTTGAAACCACAGATTAGATTTAACAGATTCTGTATCATTAAAATTTTTTGTGGCTTTAGGCCAGACTTAAATGTAAGGACACTATTCCAAATATTATAATATACTAGTGACTCCTGGGAGAAAATTTAATTTACAATAGTTTTGAAATGAATATTCAAATGGAGAACTCTTTTTTCCTCCTATGTTGTCTGTTGCCCCATGTTCCTCAAATGAGAAAGTGATGTCAGTAGCATTTTTGCAGTCTGAATGTTGCATCATAGCATTTTTGCTGTCTGAATGTCAGTAGAGCCTTTTCAGTTCCACTTCACACCTTTTCCAGCTCAGATAAGCCTATGATTAAGTCAAAATTGATTTTACTTATCTTGTTAAATTGGGACTGAAATCTTTAAGGAAGAAAATATATTAAGTTATTGAGAGAAGACAGGAAACAGACAAGCACATACAGCTTGAAATGTTGGGTTTGAAATGAGAATAGAGCAAGTAACCCTTTTTCTTGTCTACAGTACCTGAAAAAGTGGAGAATGTTAAAATAGCATTGATAGCTGATAATGCTGTCCGGATTACATGCAAAATAAAGGAATTGTTTGGACCATATGCAATATTTTATTTGATTTGGGAGAATGATGGAAAAACTGAAAGAGAAGACAAATGTGAATTTAAAAGAGAAAATCTCTTGTACTTGACAAAATATGAATTTCAGGTAAGTTAGTTTATTGTATTAAAATATATAAAATATTGCTGCATTTTCATTGTTTAAGCATATTATGCTTGATTTTAGGAAAAAAGGCAAATATGGTGGCAGAGGAATCAATTTATAATCTGTAGGCCTCAGGAGTAAAAAAGTAATTATTATTTTGGAACTAAAATGCATATATGCCTAACCTATCAAGCAATCCCTGGTATGTTATTCCACATAGGTTCTAACAGCAAGAAAAACACAAGCAGAATACACTGTACTTGGCTCAGAGAGAAGTTTGGGGTTTCTATAAGATTAAAATAGTTTCTGGAGTATGACTGATATTTTAGTTTTTAAAACATATTCCATTTAATGAATGAGGGTTTTTGGTTCTTCAGGGACTAATTAGTGCAAAGCAGTTCAGATCCTTTTGCATGTCCTTACATCAGCCTCTTAGAAGTCAGTCCTTGAGTCCATACAAAACAGATCATCCTCTGTTTACAAGCTTCACTTTTCCAAAGGCTTCCTGCAATTTTCTCTTTTGTCAGGCATTTCATCCATTTGGGGTTGGCTGCAAAACCAATGGCTTTGTTTGATTTCCTTAATATGGCCACTAGGGGTATTTCTCATATCCTGATGGCTTCTCTCAGTGAAATTTAGGCAAGAAAGTAACCAGTAAGAGTGATGCAGTTTTAATACTTTTAGGATGCAGTTTCACTTTTTCTCCACAGTCTTTTCCTCCTTCTGTGTTTTTACCTGCAGAAAAGCAGTATTAGAGAACTTGAGTAGTTTCAGTTTGATTTCAATATTTTGTCAGTATTCTCCTAATAGATTCTGCTCAGAGAGCTTTATATTTGGAAAATAAAAACGAGGTCCTGTAGGAGCAAAAGATCCTTGCATTGTCCCAGTAGCACCTCTGTGCCATTTAAGGTTTTTGTCCACCAGTTTCAGTGAGCAGTTTTCCTTACAGAAGGAATTTGCTTCTGTACCTCCAAATCCTAGCTTCTGCTTTGCACTTATTTTGCTTAATTCTTACACCAAAACCAGAGAAAGCCTTATGGGCTTAGCTGGTAATGAAAGGACTTTGATCAAGTTATAGAAACTCGAGAGAAAAAAGAAAAAACAGTGTGAAATATTTGACTACAAGCTGTGTTTTAGATCTGATAAGAATTTCTATTAAGGAAATTTAAAAGTTTGAATAAATATTAAATATATGACAAAATGTAAATACAACAAAACAAAGTTAGTGTTTTAACGTCATTTAAAGTACCCAGAAGTTAATGATGCAAGAAAACACGTTATTTAATTAAACCTCTATGAATTACTTATCCACACATAAATTTGTATTAAAAACATCAAATTCAGTGGACTATTTGTATATTTACTGTTGCAGCAAATGGGACTTTTATATATTGTATGGTTATTTTTCAGATTTGAGAAGCTTAATAAAAGATATAATTCATTTTACTTTGAGATGCATCTGATTTTTATTTTGTAAAGTGTGTTTCCTATTTTTCTAAATGGCTTTTCCTGTCATCTCCATATTTTTGAATCCAGATCTTGTGGTAACTTGGGTAGAAACCTGAGCTGCACTATGTCAGTACAGAGGTTGACAGCAGACACTGCTGTCAATGATGTTGTCAATAGATGGATGAATTTCAAAAATCCATTGTGCTTTGTTTTTTAAGAATTGTGTGCAGACATTTTTACTTTATCTGAACATCTCTAATATTGTCACCCATTGCATACAGATCTTTGTGTCTAATGGAAAACATAATGGGACAGCTGCAAAGGAGAGTATAAAAACCAGATGTAAGTAAATGTGTACAGCACCTTTACCTTTAGATTTTAGCATAATATAAATACCTTTAGATTTTAGCATAATATAAATACCTTTAGATTTTAGCATAATATAAACAATGTAAATTGTGAATTCAGTTAAATTGCTCCTAATTAAAAATCCAAACTTCCTGTTTTATAGTTAATATTTGATCTGCATTTGAAAAATATCCCCATTCAGTATTAATGTAACAGATCATGTTGACAGGTCATTAATCATAACTCAGAATTATTAAAAAGCAGTGGTTTCTTCAGGAAACATTCAAATGCAACTAGAAATTATTTTTTCTAGCTGACATTATTCATTTTAGGATTATTTTCCTGTGTTCAGATCCTTTATTTCAGGAGCTGAACATCTGTGACTTGGCAGATATTCCCAATTCATAGGTCAGTGAGAGCTGCACTGAGCAGGTCACACTGAGCAGGAGATAAGCACAGTAATGCTGAGCCAGTGACTTGTAGTATTTTGACAGGTGGACATGGAGAATTTAAGGGAAAGTTTTCTTAATGAAAACATAAAATCCCCTTCTCTGCTTTGGCATAGCAAACTCAAATGTATTAAATTTTTTCTTTAAAAAGACCCCAACCAAAAACTGATGAGTCCTGGCTCTAGGGAGTATACAAGTTTCTTTTCTTAAAAGTAATATTAAAATAATAAATGTCTTCTTTTTCTGTTGGTAGATAATTCTAAAGCCTTGATTATATTCTTGGCATTCTTGATCATTGTGACTGTCATTGCTTTACTACTGGTTCTGTACAAAATCTATGATCTTCACAAAAAAAAGCTTAGGTAAGCTTCATGTTTGTCTCCCTCTCTTATATAAATGGAAGGGGGAATGGGGGCAGCTTTTGATTTTCCACAAAATTTCACAGTGGGTAGTGGCAAAATGTTACAGTTACAAGTTTGATGTTTCATTGATACTGAGAAAAGATATCCTTTTACCTTTAAATCCTTTTAAAAGAAGCTAATTTTTTGCTGTTTGTCTAACAAAACAAATACAACGAAATAAATTTAAAATCCCTCTGCTCCACCCTTGTTCAAGGCACTAAACAAAATTACTTATTCCTGAATTTTTTTTTTTTTTTTCACAAAACTAGGGACATCTGGAAAACATTTCCTTCATTATTTAAGTCAAAAGTAATGAAAATAATCCACACTTTCTTGGAACCCTTTTAAATGCTTTTGCACCCTAAACAATATCTCACCCTAAACAATATGTCAGGGAGGTGCTGCTTATTACAGCAATCCCTGGATGGCTCAGCAGTGCTGTAAGACAAAGGATGGCAATGGAAGGATGGCACAGCCCTGCAAAGCCAGGCTGACTGCTGCTGTCCTGAGAGGGCTGCAGGGAGACACAGCAGCTGGGCAATTTCCTCTGAAACCTCTCAGCCCTCTGGCAGCAGCAGGACTTGGTGACTCTTCCAGCCCCTTTCCCTTCCCTACTCTTCCCCTTAGGGGGACAGGGAGCTGCTCTTGCTCAGACACAATCTTTTATGTTTAGGGAAGCCAAACTAAAGCTTGACCTTTTTTTGGCTACTTAGCATTTTAACTTACTATATTTTATGTATGTGTTAGTTTTCTGTCACTAGCAAGAAAAAAGAAGATGGTGTGAGCATTCATTTCAGTGAAGAAATTAAATACATGTTTGTTGTAAGTGAGATAGGCAAAATCATGCAGGCACTAAAGATTTTTGATGTGGAAACCTTGTTTCTCTGCCTCAGGGCAGGAGGACAAGGTTCCCAAGCACCTCTGCATAATCCCAGGTGTAACAATCTTGTTTCACAGACAGCTTGGAATGCAGGCTGCTGGCTACAAACAGCCCTGGTTTACTCATACAGAAATTATTTGATTTAACTTACTATCATATATATCTTACTAGTCAAAGCATTTACAGGTGCTTCTGCTTCTTACAGCAATTCTTCTGAAGGCGTGAACCTTGTTGCAGGTGAGTATCTTTATATATTTAGCAATTTATACTTATTTCCATTTAGCAAATGGAAATAAAATTAGGCTCAGGTCTTGCTACCACCATTGAGTTATTTGCATTCTAGGTTGCATACACATATTACAGATATCAACATGATAGCACCTTATTTAGAGGGCAAAAATACTTCAATAAATCCATAGAAGTATTTATACTTGAGTGAACTGAAAGTTCATCAGTGTTTGAAAAATTCCATTTATTATTCAATTAAAAACCCAGTTATAGTTATCCCATACAATGTTTGTCATATGTTTAACACTGAGAATAAGTCCAGAATAAAATCCAGCTTAAAACAAGATTTTCCTTTTCTGTGCACCTTTCTCCCAAAAAAGAGACTGAATATTAGCCAGTTATTTTTTACTGAAATTTTTTAAGGCTTTCAAATCCCAAATTTTGTGCACCTTTTTGCACAAGATTTCAAAGCCTGTGAAGAAAGACAGGAGCAGTCAATACCAGAAAGCTTCAAGAAAAAAATAATTTAGAACACTAAAATTCACAGAAACTAACTACATTAAATGGGAAGTAGGACTGTGTTGAAATTCAAATCCATTTGCTTAGATACACAGTTATTAAAATTGCAACTTTTCAATGTAAATGAAAAATGAATATATGTCTATTAAGAGGTGTTAAAACTTGTTCAATTGTTATTTAATCATTCAAGATGATACTGCAGATTATTGCAATTTAGAGTATAAATTGGAGAAAATCTGGGAAGTTAAGTGATACGTGTTATATTTTGATCACTGACAATAACTGAGCAGAGCTGAAGCAGAAGGCAAGGCTGTATGAGTGTTGTGGGTGTTGAAGCAGTTGCTGTGCCCTGAATGTGACAGTCAGCACGTTGTGCAAAGGTGTTCAGGTGGTGTCCCTGCATGTGGCCTCCTCCAGTGGTGTCTCCATCAGGCAGCAGAGCTGGAAAAGTTCTCTAATTCCCACAGCCTGTTTGCTCAGCTGGCTCAGGCAACAGCAGTTTTGTAAAAATAAATGCACCAAGTCAAAAGAAAGAGTTTAGTTCTTTTATTAATTTATCTGGCAGTTTTAGAATCACTGAAGTGAATTTACTGAAGTGTAATTTACATTTTCAACGATAAACACTTGACTTTTTTGTGCAGTTAAAGATGATGACAAGCAACTTCTCAACATAGAGCCAATACCCTCAGAGCTATTGCTGGACACATACAAGAGGAAGATGGCAGATGAAGGAAGGCTCTTCTTGGAAGAATTTCAGGTTTGCCCTTCACTCGAAATATACCACAGGTTTTTATCCAGGTTGTTGGATGAATTCCATCCAGGAGCATGTTTGATTATATGTACTAGTTAGAAATAAATAAATTAATACATAATCTAGAAAATTGAGTGAATTTTCATCTAAGGTCAAATAGTCCTCACTTAATTTTGCTACCAATCTCTTCCCCATTTTAGGATGAAAATACTTTTTTTCCTGTTATTCTTCAGCAAAAGTATAAAGTATGCAGTCTAAATACTTCTCATCCTAAAGTACATATATAATATATATTTTTAAACTTTGTCTTACTGTGTAGCCATGGGGATATAAATAATATGTAATTGTGAAGATATATACTAACTATATCAAGGAGAAGAATTTCTTTTACTTTAGCTGTAAGAAATATATGAATTAATATCTTATGAATTATAATGTTACCTTCCAGATTCAGTAATGCCAAATTATTTCCATATTCATTTGGCTGTAAGTAAAAACTATTTTAAATCTAGGCTTAACTAATAAAATAAATTTTGTATTTTACAGAGTATTCCTAGAGTTTTCAGTAAATTTTCTATAAAGGAGGCCAAAAAGAGCCATAATCAGAACAAAAACCGTTACATTGATATTCTTCCATGTGAGTATTTGTAGCAATTTTGACATGTTTTATAAATGTTTGATTTCTCACTGCCTTGAGATAATATAATTATTTTGGTTTAAATGATTTAAACAGATGACCATAACCGTGTTGAGCTCTCAGAGATGCCGGGAGATCCAGGATCAGACTATATCAATGCAAGTTATATTGATGTGAGTGATTTTACTTTAAAAATGTCTTAGACACTATGAAAGAAATCCTACAGTCTGTGCATTTAAAGCATCAACACCTTGGAGAATTTCCACTGGGATTGCTTTCACCTTTGTAATGTATTTGGTATTATTGAATTGTTGCATATTGAATTTCTTCTTAAAGTTGCAAATCCTTTAGGTTGTTCATGCTTTCTAAAAGTTGATAACAATGTACTTTTTGCAGGGCTTCAAAGAACCAAGAAAATACATTGCTGCACAAGGTAATTTATAATCTTAAAATAATATGCTTTTTTTATTCACTCCTTTTTGCTAGAGTAGTAAAATCCTATTAGTAAGCTTAAAGGAAAAATGAAAATCTGACATTTTGAAATTTAATATGACCAAGTTGTCAATGAGTTTTTGCTTAGGGAACTTTGTGACAATAAATTGTATTTCAAAGGCAGGTTTCTCGTGTTGTATAATTTTACACCAAAAGTTTTCAGATTTCATAGCTATGCACTAAAGATACAGATGAGAGTTTTAAAATGCTGTAGCCTAATGGCAGCAGCCATAATGAAATCAAGTATGCGGCTGTTACTTGCACGACCTCTGGTTAGCCCTTCAGGTTGCATGGCTAAGCATGTCAAGCAAGCAGGTGTTTTTTCATGTGGCTGTACTCTAGAAAAGTCCCTTAAATTGTCTCCTTCTAGGCCCCAAGGATGAAACCACAGATGATTTCTGGAGGATGATCTGGGAACAGAAGGCCACGATTATTGTCATGGTGACTCGCTGTGAGGAAGGAAAGAGGGTGAGATATATCCATCCTTCCCTCCTTCTATCTTTCCATCCTTCTTTTTGCTGAAAACCGAGTGGATTGCTGTGCTCTGCTAAATTACATATTCTTCTTAAGTACTTTTTTTCATTCTTTGCTGTTCTCTCATTGTGGCAGAACCTGTGTTGGAAAGTATGCCAAAACAGTGTTGTCTTATGAATTACCAGTCTTATCTGAAAATATCACTTTAGTCACAGCAGTAAGTAGCAGAGGGTGAGCTTCCAAATTACAGTTAATTAATCCAGAGAAGTGCTCAAGGTAGAACTTTAGCTCCTCACAGACCTGTCAGAAAAGGTATGGTTTCTATTTTTCTTCTGTCTATTCTGATATCCTGGCAGTGTCCTCAGTAGATCCTAGAAAGAATATTTTTCCTCCATTGCCTTTATTTAAGTGGAAGGTTTGGTGCTTCTGGCCTGCTTTTGTTCCTTATTCCAGGTACAGCAGGAAGAAGGGGAACTGCTATTTTAACTGCAGGTAAAGATGTTGACAACCTGCAGATTTACAGCACACCCAACCTGATGTTATAGGCAGGCAGGAACAGCAGCCTTTATTGACGACTGAAAAAGAAAGCATGGAAGTAGCTACAAGCATTTCTCCAGCCATCAGGCAACAGCAGCAATCACTCTTCATTGTTTCATCTAGTGTACAGGATTTATTTTTTCCCCCACTATTTGAATTTAATTTGAAGTTAAATTCCATGGCCATAAATTTCCGGTCAGAGACCTGAGTTGTTGGATATTTGGAATTGAAAAGTGGAAAAAGCTTTACTGAGTTGCCATCTACTTTAAATTAGGCTTTTTTCTAGCTCGCAATTCTCTACCACTTCACTCTTGGGCTGCTTACTTAACTTCATCTCTTCATAGAACAAATGTGCCCAGTACTGGCCATCAATGGAGAACGGAACAGCAACATATGGAGACATCATTGTGAAGATCCACGAAAGTAAAACGTGCCCAGACTACGTCATTCAGAAACTGCACATCACAAATGTGAGTTGATTCAAAAGTGTGAGACTGACTGGAACTGGAGTGTCTATTTGGAGTCTGTATTTTAAGAGAGAAGAATCAGCTCTCAATGGAAGATGCTCTGCAGTCTTTTTTAAGCATCATATAGCTTAAGTGAAAACTTAGATGTAGGTATAATTTCTTGCACGAAATATGAATTAGATACATATTTCCCAACTTCAAAAGGTATTTTTCCTTAATCCTCTGGAACCTTCATTTAAGATTAAACTATTAATATGCTGCTAAGAGGTAAAAAATTAATAAATACACTGCAATTTCCTTATATATTTAATTAGTTCTCTAACAAAAAAACCTGCTGCTTTGTGCGTATCTCAGCATAGCTCTCTGCAACTAAAATCAGTGTGACTCATAGATAACCATTATCTACCCTTTTGATAATTGTACAGTGGGACAATTACAAATTCTGGTAATCTCAAATGTGCTTATAAATATAATCATTTTAAAATCACCACTTAGATATGTGTAAATCATTAAGGCTGGTTAATTGCTCTCTTTCACACATCTGAAGTCACATTAGTTACCCTACATGAAAATGAGAACAAAATTTGCCATCAAAGGCTAAATGCTCAGCTCAGGCCCTCAGCAAAAATATTTAAATGGTGATAAATGGAGCCTAAATCGTAGCTAAAAGCATTCAGTCTCAAGGAGTAAATCTGCTGGCAGATCTTCAGCAAAGCAACAGGATCCGCCCATCTTGATTTGTGATTACTGCTGGAAATTCCTATTCTGCTGTCTCATATTGCATTAAAATTTACTCAGGGAGTGGTCTGATTAAAAGAAAGCTGTAACTTTGTGTAGTCAGTGAGCAGATCAGGATGTTAAGAATTAACTATTTACAAAGACATTGCTCTGTCACTTGAGGAATCTGTCATTAGAAATGAGTGATTGCAGCAGGTTGAGGGTTGATATTTTTAGAATTGTCTGCTCTTTGTTTAGCTGACATCATATCAATAAAGATAAAATGGATATTGGTTGTGGAATTGTAGAGTGGTCTATGGCAAGAGAGTGAACACTTCTGCAGTTCTAGTAAAATAGTGAGGTATAATTACTGCAACAATGGCAGATAACTGTATGAATAGCTCTGCTGCAACTGGATAATTCAACTATGAGTAAGGATTTTTAGGTTAATTAGTGGGAAAATATCTGTACAGCCATATAAATCTTGGCCAGTAAAAGAATGTCACTGAGGCATTTTTCTCATTTGGTTTTATGATCATGGTTATCAAAATTTATGTCCTCACTTTTAGTCTAGCAGCAACATATCAAAGTCCACTCAAGACTCTGTGTGCTTTAGGATTTAATCTAGTCACTTAGACTTATATGTACATCTGTATACATATACTAATATATATATAGAGTGATATATATTAAAACCACACTTCACTTTTTCTAGGGAAGAGAAAGGACAGCTGGAAGAGATGTCACTCATATCCAATTCACAAGCTGGCCAGACCATGGAGTCCCTGAGGATTCACATCTCCTTCTCAAACTCCGACGCAGAGTTAACGCTCTCAGCAACTTTTTTAGTGGTCCGATTGTGGTTCATTGCAGGTAAATATATATTGTTCTTTTTAAAATTTGGTAAGCTATTCAGAAAAGGGAGCTGCAAAAGTGTTTGTCTGATCCTAGATTTTGTGACTTGAACACTTGAAAATGAGGCAGCAAAAGATACACAAGGCCTGTTTTCTGAAGGACATGAAGGAAATTCAGGTTGATAAAACCTGAGGATACACAGACTTTTGAAAAACAGCCAGATCAGTGTTGGGCTGCTCTGGCTATAAGCACCATATTTGGCCGTGTTGGCCTTGCTTTCACTAAAAGATACTAAAAATACAAACTCATCATCATTTGTGTTGCCAATCAATTTACAGCAAGAAGTGTATTCAGTTGCTTTGAATCCTATTGTAACGCATTTTCAGTCTCACTCTGTCAAGGCCTGCTCCTGTCAGAGAGGGAGTGGCTGGTGCCATTGGCTGTCCATAACCAGGTCCCTTTGTGCATGGCAGTGCTGGCGTTGGGCGCACTGGGACGTACATAGGAATTGATGCCATGTTGGAGGGGCTGGACACGGAAGGCAGAGTGGATGTTTATGGCTACGTCGTGAAACTGCGGCGCCAGCGGTGCCTCATGGTCCAAGTAGAGGTATCTCCCTGAAATTACTCCTGGCACAACTCTCCTGCACTACTTCAGCAGTATTTCTCACAAGTGCATTGCTCATTCAGTTGAAGCTGTTCATAGAAAATACGGCTCTGAGAAGCATTAAGAGGGAAAAAAACTTCCAACATAATTTTTCAATTTATAAACTTCAACTTTTTAGGTTCAGACTTTAGAAGTGGAAGCCAAGGAGAACAGCTTTTTGGCATACAATTCATAAATGCAAAACTGAGCTGGAAGAGTCAAACTCAATTTAAAAAATTCTAAAATGCATCTGCCTAAGTGCTATTTTCTTATAAGTTGAGTACATAAAAAGTTATGGACTGATGCATTGCATGTTTTTAACTTCTTTCAACATTTTACAGTTTTAACACTTGTATTTAGTATCTGTTTAATATTAATGCTTAATATTATTAATACTAATGATATTGTCACAGAATTAATAGCTTTTTATAATGATTTTCAAAAGTTATATGCCTTTTTTTTTTACGCTCTAATAACTTCATGTTTAAATTCTTCAAATGGGAAACACCAGTCACAGTACATCCTTATTCATCAAGCACTGGTGGAATACAATCAGTATGGAGAAACAGAGATCAGTCTCTCAGAACTGCATTCCTCCCTTAACAACCTAAAAAGAAAAGACCATCCGAGTGAGCCTTCTCTGCTGGAGGCAGAGTTCCAGGTAAATAAGCTTTGCATTCCAGCTGCCCTCACTTATGTTAAAAAGTGCCTTGCCCGACAGTCATGAGTTATAGATACCATAGGCAATAGATCATTTAGGTGCTATTTTATTTCTCTGGCACAGAAAGTTTCTTTACCTTTATGAAAAAATGCTGTATACTAATGAAGTGTTAATATTTTAAAGAAAGGTGGAGCTTACAGAACAATTACTTGTGTCTGTGTTCATGATTTCCTGTATCATTGAACATGGTGTAGCAGACATTTTTAAACAGTAGTACAGATGTTACCAGAGTTTAAAGAACTAAAGTAAGTATGAAGACTGGGTAAAGTAAAGAGAAGTTAAATAAAGTTAAGTAAAGTGAAGTAAGCAAGGTGAAGGCTGTGTGTGAGAGTCCTGAGGAGACAATGATCTCAAGAACCATTTTAATCAAGCATAATATCTAACATCCTCTTTCTTCAGCGATTGCCTTCCTATAAGGGGTGGAGGACACAGAACACTGGGAATCGGGAAGAAAATAAAAGCAAAAATAGGAATTCCAACATAATTCCTTGTAAGTATTTTCCGTTTTCTTATTTTATCCCACCTTGCCTTATTTTATCTTTCTTCTATTAGAAAAAAATTGAAAAAATGAGCAAATCGCTTTACAGAACAGTATTCGATTAGTATTCTCAACACTGTAAAATCCTAAACTTATTATAGTGATTAAAAAAGAAGAGTGTTTTTACCAATGGGAATTATTGTGAGTATTTATTTCAAACAAGGTGGCCTTGGTTCTGCAGTCTGCTGTGAAAGGACTGGCCTTTCCTATTCCCTTCCCCTACAAATGCCATGCCAAGGGGGCCATGTGCTGTGACGGTGACACTTTGTCTCACACAGATGACTTTAACCGAGTGCCCATCAGGCATGAAGAAGATTGCACAAAGGAGGGTGAGCATGATTCAGATGAGTCCTCGGATGAGGACAGCGACTGTGAAGAATCCAACAAATACATCAATGCTTCCTTCATAACTGTATGTATTTAGAGGATCCACTATAGGCATTTCACAAGCTTTCAGCTAAAACTCTTATTCTCTTATTGGCATCACAATAGAGAAGAATTTAGTTGAATAAGGGAAAAGGATCTGATGGCTGATGGGCAAATCCATCTATATTTAAAATCATTAGCCTTCAGACTGGCCTCATGATAACATATATTTCCATTAGTGGGCTAATTTCCATTAGTCTACAGGTTGAACCAGATTAATATTGTCCCTGCTAGTGAAATGTGATATAGCTATTCACATGGACCAAACCCTACCAGTGAAAATTGGAGCCAACAATTTTTTGGTATCGTTATATATCCAAAGAAGAAGAACAGTTATTGGTCACTAATGAAGTAACTGATTTTAATGGAATTACTAGCTAAGATCCATTTATCTGAATCCTTTGAAATGCTGCACAGTTAGGATATCTATTCAGGATAAATATATCTTTATTTTTAGGAAGCTCAGTGTGAACTGACTGGTGCACCAACTTTATGTGGTATAAACACAATTTCTTTGTGGTAAAATTAAATGGCTGTGTAAAACGGAATGTTTTACCCCTTAAAAATATTTTTGGCAAAAAATGGCAGGGTCTCACCCACTGCAGCATCTATATATCTTGTTGTCAGTCTGAAGTGATATTCTTAGGAGGATTGAGGTTAATGTCATTTGGGTAATAGAATTCCTGTAAGACCGATGCCTACTGTGATAGGCATGTTTTCCCTATAAATGGGTTCATTAATGTATTTCATGGGATATTCCTCAAATGATGAGTTCTATTGTTTGATGATCACATTTCAAACGAATTGAAGAAAAAAAAAATATTTCTTTTATAGGGTTACTGGAGTCCAAAAGCCATGATTGCAACACAGGGACCACTGCAGGAAACTATCTCTGACTTCTGGCAAATGGTGTTCCAAAGAAAAGTCAAAGTCATTGTTATGCTGACAGACCTGAAGGAAGGAGATCAGGTGGGGGCATTGCACAATGACAAATAGAATATCCTCTACATGCAAAAAAAAATCTGCACTGCACTCTCTCATTCCCTTACTCCACTTAAGTGTTTTCCATAGGATGAGGAATTTACATTTCCAATATATTTTGCTCTAGCATTTACCTACTTAATTTACTTTCTAATGAATTTTTGAGGGAAAAGTGTATGATGCTCTATTTTAAAATAAAATGGAACTCCTCCTACTTTAAAGTCAGTACAGTCTCTAAGTGCACATGGAAAGCAAAATAAAAGGAGATTTGAGTGGTAATCACTGACTTGTACTTTTATCCATTTTAGGAACTCTGTGCACAGTACTGGGGAGAAGGAAAGCAAACGTATGATGGCATAGAAGTTCAAATGGCAGATGTCAACTCTGGTCCTAGCTATACCATACGTGCATTTGATATTGCACATCTGAAGGTACAAGTTTCTTTGCAAATTCCAAAAGGTGTTTTTCAAGGAGTTTCTAAATTTAAGAACAAATTTATAAACTTAGCCTCAAGAAAGAGAAGAAGCAGTTCCCACTGCAGTTACCTCCTGCTCTAAGAAATGGAAATATTTTTCTCTTCCAGACCAGCAATCATGAGAAATGCTATAAATTATCTCAAGTTTTCTGTTTAGTGAGTTGCTGAGATGGTGGTAGGGGAGTCTCAGGAGATCAGCTGTCTTTTGTACTTTGAACAAAGCTTGGATGTCTACCTAACCTCATATTCATGAGGTAGAGCTGTCACTCTGCAGTTCCTCAGGAATATAATTCTTCCTTTGTAAATCAGCAGCAATAGAGTTACTGTGTGAATTCATGTTTTATCCTGATCATTAACCGTATCTCCACTGCTGTTTTCCAGACAAAAGAAACTCAGAAGGTGTATCAGTATCAGTACCATAAGTGGAGTGGCTGTGATGTTCCAGAAACCCCCAAAGATTTAGTCAGCATGATTCTCAACATTAAACAAAAACTTCCAGTCAGACCAGTCACTGAGGACAGCAGGAGAACCTGCAGTGTCCCACTCCTTGTCCACTGCTGGTGGGTCTGAATTCAGCACACACATTCACCAACCTCTGAGTTCTGGGTACACATAGCAACCATAATTTTGGGATGCCTACCTTTTCTCACAAGCCTTTCCATGTGTCTGGAGACTCAACTCTCCCTAGAAGATTTCTTGAATTGCTCAAACTTGGCCTTTTGGATTGTAGTGATGAAAAGCAAGCACACTTCTCTTGGGCAAGTGTGGGCACAGAGCAGGTGCTATAAGCAGCTGCTCTTGGCTGGTGCACCTGTTTTGTGGGGAAATGCTAGGTCAGAGTGCACTTGCAGGATGCACTAATGAACATCCAGTAGAGTTTTTAGGATCATCTCTTGCTCCAGGATACAAGTGCACTTTTCTAGGACCATTTCCAGGAGTAGCCTTGCATCCCATCTAAACCAGAAGATAATCCTGCTAATAATAGTTGAGGCTGTAAGTCTGAAATTTTGAATTTCTGTCTTCCCCTTAAATGGTACTTCAGGTCCAGGTAATGTCTAGATAAACTGTGTCCTGTGCAAATCCTACACATACACTTAATTGTGACAGTTTCAGTAAAAAATGCTTTGGAAATATAATTCAGCGTAAAGACTTTAAAATATATCTAACATTTAGTCAGAAGAGTTCTGACTTTACTCTGTAAATTCACATGTACGTTTTGTGTTATCTTCTAGTGATGGATCACAGCAGACTGGTGTATTTTGTGCTTTAATGACCCTTTTGGAAAGTGCAGAAATAGAAGAAGTAATAGATGTTTTCCAAGTAGTAAAATCTCTTCGTCGCACCAGGCTGGGAATGGTCTCCACCTTTGTAAGTAAATCTTATGAATTAACAGAAAAAAATAAGATTATTTTTCATGGCCACTAATATCCCCATAACCTTGGGCATGATTTCTGTACAGGGAGCACTGATTCTAATCAGAGCATTCACACTCACCACCATTTGCGCGTTGGTCCTTGCTGATAGGAATGAAGGAGTCTGAGGTGTCCAGGGCTGCAGTTCTTTACTGCCTTTGGCAAAGGCTGTATAGTATAAAATTTAAAATTGCATAAATTGCTGTTCCTGCAGCTGGTTCGTGATGTACATGCAGTGTCCCTTCTACAGCTGGGAAATGAGTTCCATTTGCAGGCTGGCAGCCACTGAGGGTTTTGTTTCAGTTACTCCAGAGGAATTGTGCAGTTGTGCAGTTACCAACAAACCAGACCTGGGTGTTATCTATACGGGCAGGGTGTTACATGACTTTCCAGACTCAGTACAATACGTGTTGTTTACAACTTAGGTACTCTCAAAAACATATTTTTGGTACTTTATGAACCAAAAGGGCACTGAGTGCCTTGGAATATCTGATGCAGAGTTTCAGAGATTCTATGTACACATGAAATCAGAATAAACCATAGGAGCAACACTCTATGTCAAAAGCCATAGAAGCTGCTTCATATGCAGTCTTGCTTGTCCAACTACACACTACATTTCTAAAATATAAGAGAGCAAAGAAAGGATTGATTAATTCTTCAACTGTCAGCATTCCATTAACACTAACTTCTTCTCTTTGTTTTTAAGGAACAATACCAATTTCTGTATGACACCATTGCCAGTACCTACCCTGCACAGAATGGACAAATAAAGAAGAACAGCCAGCAGGAAGATAAAGTTGAATTTTTCAGTGAAGTAGGAAAATCAGAGCAGAAAACTGATTTGATCACAACTGATCTTACCCCACCACGGCCAGAGGAAATTGAGCCACCTGAGATTTGTGATGATTCTAAGGCTGCAGATAGCACTAAGGGGACAGAAAGCTCTACAAATGGCCCCACAACTGCAGTTCTAACTTAGAGCTAGACTTAAAAAAAAGTGCTTTTTCACAAAATTTTGAGCAAACTGAGAGGTATAAGATTTCTTCCTCTTCCCACTTTTTTTTTAAAAGTTTAGTTATTTTGGTTTTTGAAAGGTACAAATTTAAAGGAATACTTGAAACTTGTAGAGAGTGACAAAGAACCGTGGAGTTTTAGTTTTTGTGTAGATTTGCATTTAATACTTCTTCAGAAACCTTCACTATTTTTATACTTTTCCTTTTAGAAACATGTACAGTGTAATACTATGCTGAGCAGTGCAAAGCAAATTTTTTATTTCTGTAAGAAAGAAAAAAGCAACTCAACAAGATTATTGCGTTGCAAGAACAGGTTTGTCCTCAAAACTACTAGCAAGTAAGTGAACCTATTGGTAAGCATATATTCTAGTATTTCAGGACTAATGAGAGCATTAATAGTACCCTTGGGACTTGGGGGACTTTGCCACATAGTTTTAAGAGCTTCTAATTTACATCATGTGGCAATTCCAAGGAATTCAGACTTACAAAGGGTGTGTGAGTCCTCCATATCAATGTAGAATATAAAGTTTTGCATTTTTCTAACTGTCCTCAAGGTGTCCTTATTGCTCCACATATATTAATCTGATACTCCTATAGGAGTTTGGAGATCGGCATTTGAATCATTGCAACAGTTCTGGTGGAAAACACATCTTATTTACTCTTAGAGCTTAAAATACTGACTGCTTGCACATCTCTTTTTTTATGCTTACTTTTATTTAAAGGACTACTTCCATGAGTGCCTCCAACCTCTTTTCAGAAATGGAAACAACTTTGATAATTTTCCTCAAAACTTGTAGATTTTAATTGGTACAAGGATTTTTTTTTCATAATTATGTATGTTACAGTTTTGATTTTTTTTTCTTTTTCTCACTGGATTTTAGCCTATTGTTTTCAGAACAAATAAAAAAGGTGATTAATAGTTGACAAGATGAAAATTATTTTGTTCTCTAGTACTATGAAAACTGGTCCTTTACATCTAAATGTATAAAATCTTGTGCTGTCCTATATGTGGATAAAATTCACAAATGTCAGCAGGAAAACACATCATTTAATTCTTCTAAAACTGTGTATCTACCCAGGTAAGTGTCATGACTCAGAACAGAGGAAAGAGGCTTCATTTTATTTTGCTTGAAACTGTCAAAGGAGCAGTCACACAAGAGATTCAGTGCTCCAAGTTTATCATTGCTTATTCCTAGTTTCTCATTACAAAACAGAATTGAAAACACTTAGAGAGCTGTCTAAACAACATGTACAGTCACACTTGGTTAAAACCCTAATTTAATTGTGCTGTTAGCCTAGATCAAATCTATCATTCGCAATTATCAGCTCAGACAAATGCTTGTTGGCAGACTTGCTTCAGAAAGTGGCAGCAAGCAGACACAGAGCAGAGGGACTCCCCTTGGCTGTCTGCTGAACTCCCCTTTCAGCAAGGAGTTGTGTTAGGTGACAAACTAACAAAGCTGAAGGGGTCGTGTATGGAGGGAAAGCTCTAGGGACTACATGGGAAGATAATCTAAAAGATATTGTAGGCCCAAAATATGTTGGCTAGTTTTAGAGGAACTAAAAACAAAATTTCAAATTTAGCATACATTGAAGATCAAAAGTATAAAGACCCTTGGATGCAGATTAATTCACTGGTGTTCATGGCACGTCAGAGAACAATTAATTTATTTTCCTTTGTTTAAGATTTATTAACTGTAAAGTCTCTCTTTCAGGTAGCAAAACAAAGAGGTGAGTGCTGCTGTCTCATGTAAGGCTGTGGAGACAGAGACTCGTCACGCTTTTAAAAATAACTGAAAGTATTTCCCAAATCAAGAATTACACCAAACTTTTCTTGTTTTAAATCTTAGGGCAATCCTATACTTCACTTCCTTGAAAAAAGGTTCCTATGGTTTTTAAGCTCCTGCAGCACCTAGGCTGTAAAAACCTTCAGTGGTTTTGATTAGTTTAATTATTTTCTAGAATGATTTCAATGTTCTTTTGCTGGTATTTTTTAAAAGAGAAGAATACCAAGTTAGCTCTTGATTTGTGCATGTACTTTGAAAGAGAAGTCCTTAACTCTGTTAAATTTTCCTTCATGCATGTCTTCGTTATTAGAGAAATGGAGGTTTACACTGGAACTGTCCTCATGTGCCTCGTGTGAACCACTTTTGCAGTAAAGTTCCTTACAGTCACAAGGAGGTAAACTTAGCTCTTGGCTTTTAATTATTTTCAAATTAAAGGACATAATGTAGAATTAAACCTCATTAAATCCCAGCACAATGACTCAAGGAGCCTGTTGTAACACAGTTTAGAAGTTCTGATTGCTTCTAGGAACTTTCCATGTGTTGCCAAGCATACTTCTCTATTGTCCTTTGTTTCCCAAACATCCATGAGGTGGTGACACAGAGCTGGTAGAAGGTGGTCCTTATGCTGGATGCTCCACAGTCACTTGGTTTGTTCACTTGTAGGATTATTTTCACGTTCCCTAGGAACATGTTAAGACACTTTATAGGTGACACACAAAGCCCAAGCTAGAAAGCTTTGCTAGGAACTGCCTTGGCTCTGTCAGGGCAAGAACAATAATGTAGCACACTGGCTTTGCATAGCCTGAAAGTTTAGAAACAGTCTCAAAGATGAAAAATATTTATCTCATCAAGTACACTAAACCACAGAAAACATGCTAACCACTGCCTCAAGCTGAGCAAACCACACTTGGAGAGTGGTTTAGAATCTGAAGCCCGGGATAAAAACAACTAAGCAACAGATGAGCTGAGAGAGGACTTTGAGCAACAAATAAAGGTAATCAAGTGCTTGTGTGACCAGAGGGACTGGATTTCTCCCACAGTTTTCTGGGTAGATGCTGACATACAGGTGGGCATGTAAAAATTACAGTGCTGTGTTAGTGGAATCCGGTGTGGGAAGATGGGGAAGAGGAAGGACCCCAGAGTCTACACAAGATTCTGCTCAATCAGGTAACTGCAGTGAAGAATGGACCATGAGTGTGTTTTTGATTAGTTTTCTTGCTGTTTCTTGTGCTCTGTAATGAACAAAGCAGTTATATTAAAACCTATTTGGAGGCTGTACATTATGATGCAGCACAAAACAGGGCCCTGGTGGCTGAGGTTCCAGGAGATGGCGAAGCCCTGCTGCTCTCTCATAACCCAGCTCCCAGTGCTGGATTTGTGCTCCTGCAGGGAATGTTTGTGCCTGCTCCTCTCCCACACACACATGCAGAAAGTGTCTATGAACTCACCGTCTCCACTTCTGAGCCGAGCACATGCTGCAGTGGCACTGAGCTCACTGCCACTGGGCAAGGGAGGGGATTCTGCCCCTTGCTCTCAGCAAAGGGGCTGGGGAGAGCTGGTGGCCACACGCAGGAGTTAAGGGCCTGGACAGGCCTGGAAGGTCCCCACCTGTCCCTGTGCAGGAGGGCTGCTGGTGGACTGAAGTGGGCAGTGCCTGCTGGGCTTTGCTACAATCCAGGAAAGCTGAATGTGAGAGGCACAAACTGTGCTGGGTAGTGGGTCTGAGCAACAGAAAGTGCTGGAGCTAAGAGTGACAAGGGGAAGAAAAATTCTACCATCATGAGCTGTTTGTTTGTGTGAGATAGCAAAGAAAGTAAAGTGAGTGGTGGCTCCAGACAGGTGTGTCATTAAGCAAGAAATTGTATCTTTTATTTAACATTCCTCAGAAAACTCTCCAGCACCAAAGCTTATCTCTTTGACAAGGCATCTCTTTTTTTTAAAAGGCCCAGGGTTTTTTTTTACATGGTACATTCTGCAGATTGCCTCTAAAAAAAAATCAGAAATCCCCTGAGGGCTCTACACAGCTGTTCTTCCATACATAAAGCAACTGTTTGCCAAGGACCAACGTGCTGGTTTTGGACTTGGTAGAACAACAACAGAAGAAAAGGAAGTTTCAGTTACAGAATACAGAACATTTCTATGTACATCAGCTCTGCTTCTGAAAAACCTCAAGTCTTCTAATATAATCCAATTATTTGAAAGTTACAGCAACAGAGAATAGTTTTATACAAAAAGCTAAGTCAATCTGTCTTTTCAATGCAAAAGAAAGGAACACGACTACAAAAGTACTGTGCAAGTTGATGCTCAAAGATCTCCTTTCTAGTGATAAAAAATTATTTAGGAAGGATAGTTACTACAAGCTATAGTAAAATATAGCTTTAAATAGTTTTAGCTTTAAATAGTTACATCCTCAGACTCAGGATTGCCAGCATCAGCAATGCATAATGTTACTAAACTTTCTCAACTTAAGGTAATAAAACTTTTTCAGAGGAATAGGCATAGATCTATTTCCAGCTGGGTGTCTCTTCAATCCCACATATGTGCAGTGCCATGGCAGGCAGTGCTAATGTAGCCATAAGTGTGACTGTCTGACACACAGAGGGAAAAGTAAAAGGAAGTTTATTTTGGATCAGTTTCAGCACTCAAATTCAAATTTTTGCCTTTGGAGATGAACCCTCCCGATAGCCTGACCTTGCCTGGCTGTGAGCTGGGAGCCAGAGCTTGCACATGTCAGTGCTCCACAGAGTCCTTGGGGAGGCCCTGGTGTATTTTCAGAGCTTCCCGGCAGGCTGTGCTGAAACTCTTCAAATGCCTTTTGCTCCCTTCCGAGCCTCCTGCAGTGCATCCAGCTTGCTCCATTTCAGTAACATGGAGCCATTTGAGGTAATGAAGACGGCATTTGTTTGTGCAGCACTGCAGAGGTGGTGTCTCCCCAGGACCAAGCTCCAGTTGAGACACAGAGCGTGTGCGTGCAGGAGTGCATGCATCTCTCATTGCCTCAAGTGTGAGATTCCATTCCCAGCCACAAATCCAGGAGCTGCTGATTTGGCAGCTGCTCAGCTTAAAGAAAGGAAAATAGGAGAAACAGGGATGATATGGTGGGCCTGAACTAACATTTTTTGTGGGGCAGTGCAGCTGGTGGTCTTTATAATAGTGCTTTTCAGAGATTAATTTGCAAAAAGTGACTTATAGGTGAGGTGCAGAAGACTGCATGCCTACAGAGCACTCCTGTTGTCAAAGACTAAATCAGCACTGACATCAGTGGTTACCAAATATGTATTTGTCAGCTTTCCTGATGTTGCAATAGAAGTCAGTGTGCGTGTTCTTCAACTGCAGAGAAAAATGGTAAAAAAATAACAATAGAAAGTTACCACTGGATGATGGTGTTCTTGCCAAATGCAGACATTTGGCCAGAAATGTCAATTTTGAATTCTTTTCTTGAAGAAAAGAATAATGAATAATTTTAATCCTATTTTAGTAATGTTAATATGTCTTTTTGAGAATAACAATATCTTGTTCTATGTTTAGCACTATAGCTCCTTTTACTTCTGCTATTTTCTGAAATACTTAAATATATTATTTTTAATATATCATTATGTCACTGAAACCACTTCAAGACTAAAACAGTTCAGTATCGTTAAGTGTTTCCTTTTCCATGGCTGCTTTCTTAATATAATTTCTATTCAGCCATAAAATGAAATTCTGACTTCATATATTGATTTAGCATAAATAAAATTCTCATAGAACAGGAATTCAATTTCTTAAATGGCATTAGTAAATTATTCCATAAAGAGTTATGTCTTCTTTCAAAGAGAGCAAGGCATTTCCACTATCAAATGACACCTTGCTGTGCTCCACTCACAGTGGAAAGACTTTCTATGGCAGTGCAGGGCAGCCAAGGCTCACAGCCCCCTCACAGACAGCTCTGCTCTCATCTTCGCAGTCCAATTTGTTGAAGTCTCTGACCCTTCCTTCTGTAGCTTTTGCTCAGTTACTGAATTGTGATCTCTTCCTATCTGAATAATTTTATCAGCTTCCTAGATTTTCTTCTGATTTGGAAGCTCCAGTATTTCACTGACTTGAAGAGCTATCTGTTTTCCACTGCAGCCTTCTGTTTCCATCTCCCAGCCAGCCCTGTCCCCATGCTCCCTGTCCCTTTCCCCCCATCCTGGATGCCAGGAAGCAGCAAGAGCTGTGTGCCCTGCCAGGGAAACAGAGTCCAGCCCGAGAGCAAAGCAGGGGAGTGACATCCCTGCATGGACACAATCTCACTGTGCTCGAGCAGGGTGAGCAGAGCAGGGCTGTGATTGTGCCCAGCCTCAGCTGTGTCACAGTGCATGATTCCATGTGCCCTGGTTTACTGCTTCTGAAGAGAGCAGATATTTTAGGTCTTGTACATGACAGAAAAACTTCTGATTCCTGTAAAATCAATGCCACGGGTACCAACTGAATATTTGGACAAAACCTTCAAATTTTATTGAGAAAAAGTACTAGTTTGGGATAGCCTGTGCAAGTAGAGGTGAAAAAGAAGCAGGTCAGCTGAATTTATTGGGTTACAGATATGATGCTCATGGATATATTCATTCAAGGCCCATTTCTACTCAGAGCTACTTCTGCCTCTCTATCATCTGGTCAGCTGAGGTTTTATTCTGAAAGTTCATCCTAGGCAAGATAGGAAAGAAATATCCGCAAAGTAGATACCTTGTTCTCTACATTTTCATCATGCAGGAACAGCTTTCTGATGGGGTTTTGTGAGAACTACAGCTTCAGGCTTGCTAATTTTGAAATCCTAATTCAGTATTTCTAAAGTCATGAACTGTGTACTGCTGCACAGAAATGCATTAAAAAGTACCTCATCTCATTTTCTCGTCTTTTGTTGAAGCACAAAGCTATATAATGTGCTCTATAAATGCTGCTGTTTTCCGAGACAACTGTTTCCTTCTTTTTTTCTTTTAACAAATGGGAGAGTTGGGATTCCAGTTACTTCTCCTTTTTTTCCTCATTATGCCCAAACGGGGAGGAAAAGATTCCTTGTCCCAACAGATGTATGTACCCAGACAAGACCACAACTCATGACAGGCTGCACTCCAAGCAGGTGGTCGAGTTTGGGCTATAGTAAATTTTGGTCTTAATCTGTTTTGAGTTTTAAAGACCTTGAAGCCTAGGCCACTGTTCTAGTCTAATACAGAGTTGAGAGGCACAACTATGAACTGACATGTGTGAAATCATGGTCTCAGCCCTGTTCATACAGGAAAACTCTGTTCTGCTGTCATGGCAATAGCTCTGAAAATCAAACTGCTTGTCAGCAGCTGAGCACCATGAATGTAGGTTGGTTTCAAGGACATCAGGACCCGTTTACAAGGTTGTTTGTACTTGTAAATGTCATATTTGGTGCATACATTCCACAGCCTTCCTGTAGGCACCTCCTCCTAGTGAGCAGCTTCCTTAAGCCAAAGCAGAGCAGAGGCCAGCAGTGGTGCCAGCTGCATGGCAGGATGCTCCTGGCAGGAGGCACTGTGGGAGAAGGAGAAAGGCAGCTTGAACTGAGGTGGCCCCACACTCACAAAGAAATGCTCAGGAGGCATCAGATGAATGCCATTAGCAGCCAGTTCAATCTCTTCTCCCTGTTCTCCAGAGTGTTTGGATGGAGCAGGTGGGTATGGTCTTCTGTATGTTTGTGGATTTTTTTGTTTTGCTTTAGTTCTTTTCTGCATTGCATTTTTTTAAAAAATTGCATCTAGCACTTTATTTAAGCTTTTGCTAGTAGCTAAAAATATAAATAAATCAGGAGTTTGTTTAGTTTAATTCCTGGTGCTGTGAGTTTTTGCATCCAACTGTCATTATGAATCAGTTATTTCTTTGCTCAAAACCATCAAGTACACCAGCATCCAAGGTAAATACATGAATAAATCAAGTTTGATAAATTAAGTAGTTATAACTTCAGAAATCTAAGATAAATAGGAAGGAGAGAATATTTTTATAAGGTTTATTCAGGTTTCCTTGGCAAGACCTTGATCTACAGTAGATATCCCAGCCAGTACTTTCCCCTGCAACCTGACACTCTTGGCTGAGAGACATCACAAACACAACCGAGTGACCATGTGATGGTAACTGCTCTGAACAGCTACAACTGTGTGCTGATGGCTCTTCTGAAGTGGCTCATGAGCTGGGATCACATGTAAAGGGCAGTTAGAAGGTAGCCTGGGTAACCCAGCCCAGGAATGAGAAAAGGATATGCCTTCATGACAGGGTAACAGGCTATATGCAAGAAATAAATGCAGGTGTCCAGCTATTCTGCTGGACTTCTAGATTGGGAAAAGACACACCAGATTTAGAGAGGAACACTTATTTTTATTTTAGCCAATTATATAATCTTACAGAGGCATTTAAGGGAAAAACTGCAGCGTGCACTAATTTTTATGGCAAATTAATAAAAATCATCTGATAGGAAGGAACACATTCTCTCCCTTTGCTCCCTTGAACTGGTTCCCTGCTTGCTGTCCTGTAAAACTGAAGCATAAATACTCTATAAGGCTGCCCCTGGACTTCAAAAGATCAAAGCAGCCTCTCTATAGAGGACTGAGCTGTGCAGGGCCAGCAGTACATGCTACAATAAATATCTGAGCTTCCATTGTTTATCAAGGACTAAGGAGAGCAGAAGGTTATATTAAAGAAGAAAAGAGCAAATTTTCCTGCTGTGAATACTTCGAGTTAAAGGACAAACCCAGTATGTCAGAGTTCAGCACTGGAAAGGAGAGCTCTGGAAACAGAAGATGTTTCTTTCTGTCCAAAGAGGGGATGCTGTGACAGTAAGTGTGTCATCCTAGTCCTCTGTTAAAGAGCATTTTAGATGACGTTAACCAGACTTCGGAGGGCAGCTGTTATGAAGCACAGCTCAAGAAACTGTGCTGCCTCAAGGCCTTGGAGCAGCCTTTTTACTTTTATGTCTTGGCTAATGAATAGGCTGCCCTTTGGCAACCGTTATATAAGTGAGAGCTTTTTAGACTCAATGCATTTCACATTCTCTTGAAAAACAAAATTTTTGACCCAACAGGATAATGCGTAAGCAATTCCCTGAGTTATAACCTTCTCTGCGTTTTCCCAGTGTGGGTTTTTGCTCCATAAAGCACATTGTGAGCATGGGGAAAGCACTTCCATGGACAAACTGCTTTTGCAATACTGCTTAGAAGTGTCCAGAGATGTCAATATGACCATAGTATTCTTCTGAGCCAGGACTCTGTCCTATATCAACTGAAATTAGTGGGTTCATTTCCAGTGATTTTGCTGTGCAGTAAGTTGGGATTTGAATAAGAGTAGCAAGTATGAATAGATTATATTCAACATATTTTTCTCCTCAGTACCAGAGAAACTGATACTCACAAATACTGCTTCTATGCAGAAAGCTTCCCTTCTTTAATAAGCTCTTTCTTCTTCCCAAAACTAAGGGGAAAACAGGTCATGCACATAAAAATGTGCATTTGGCGCTCTACTTGCCTTGCAACAATTCAGTTCTTGGATTCTGCTGCCCTGTAAGTGGAGAACAGATCTGGGTACACTTGTAGTGGACTCTATAAACATTCATGTTCTGCTTCTTTAAGGAAAAACGAAGGTAAAAATAAGAATCTGTTTCAAGTTTTACCTGGAGCCCACAAATTGGTCCTTGGCCAATGGCAATCTAAGAATATGCTTTTCTGCTAATTTGGTTCAGTGATAAGATTGCTTGCCAGCAGTACATAGGGGGAAATCTCTATGTGGTTAGCCCTGGTCACCTGGCAAACAGGCAGGCAATTTGAACAGCCAGTGGGAAATTCCTATTGACCTGCTTATACTGTGTTTTAGAGTCATACACCTGTTTCTTTTTCAGTGCTCTCTTCCTATGCGTTAGTTGTTCCTTGGGGTTATTTTTTGTGACTGAAAAAAAAACAAATCAAGAGGCAACCAGAATTTGCTCTTAGAAGTGACTTCTGTTACATCAGGATTGAGTCCAGTAGACTAAAATTCACATGTAATTAAAAAATCTCAAACCCCACCATCACAGATACAACTCCTGGTGCCTCATGGTTTATTTTTGGATAGAGCCAATTACATCAGCATAGTTGGAGGACACTCAAGTACCTGTTACAGTGTCAAAACCAGGCAAGTGTAATTAAATGTGCTGTTCTGGTGGGCTTGAAATCTATTTGCAATCAAGCGAACCATTGAGCTTTTCAGCAGATTTGGCTTTCTCCCCTCGGGAGAGGTTGAGCACTGGGACAGCAGCCACGTTTCACTGCTGCTCCTGACTGAGGCACATTGACAGAGATGTGTGGGAGTTTACACAGGGTACACTTGCACCAAGCCTTGTTCTGGCCAGGATTAATCTCTCATTTTTATGAGCACTAAACTTCACCAACATTTACCCCTAAATTTAAAAAATATCAAGAATGTATTACTAAAGCAAACTTTTTTACATAAATATATTTATTTAATCTTTGTTGCCATGGATGAGGAGGACACGGTGTTAGTGCCAAACACTTCATGGCCTCCTGGATGTACCTGATGTTAACTCTTCCAGAGGAAAGGGGAAGCGATGAGTCACCCACTGATTCGCAGTTTCTTTTTATTTCCCATCTAACTTGAGCAAAACTGCCAAAATCTTGAATGTTATGAAGAGTCTGAGTACATTGTATGTGAAATGTGAGATTCAGCATCTGACAGTCCTGCAGTGGAGCACAGCACAGGAGCTCCCAGCCAGCGCCGAGCCGGTGCACTTGGAGCTCAGGAATCGGATGCAGCATAGCAATGTTATTCCAGCAGTCTCATCAGAATTAATTAGCCTGGCTGAGAGGCAGGACAGATTTTGCCTGGGTAGACTGCACAGACAGAGCAGCAATAGAGCCTGGTACCTGAGCCAGTTTATTTGGAGCAATACGGAAGAGCTGTCAGTGCTGAGAAATTGTACTGACTTAAATGGTGCCAGATCACACTGTTTATTAGATCAGTTGTCATATGCAGAAGGCTGTATCTAAAACAGGTTTGCTCCTATGCTTTTCCTTTTTGGTGCAGATTCAAGAGAAGGAAGAGTCTGAGTATCCTGCTTGAAAAACCATTCTGTATGAATTCAGGAAAAAGGTTAAGTTTTAGTAAAGCTGTTCCTTTTCCCATCTCATATGCAAGTACCTCAAGAATGGACGTAGAAGTAGGAGCACATAGATATGCATTAAAGTATCAGAGATCTCCAATATTAATCTGTACACTCACTAATCTATAATAATTCAATTTTACTCAGTAGAACCCTTTAAATGAATGTTTGGAAAACAGTATGCCTATGTTTTATACTTGAAGTCTACACAGCTAAGTAATAGTTAAGGATATAAACTCACATTCATTAGCTTCCAGGAGAAAGGAATTTGGAAACCTAATCTGATATTAAGACCTTTTCAGGTAATGTGAGCCTTTCATCTAATGGGGTTCTTGTGTATATGAGCTGTTTTTGCCAGGCACAGTAACCCCAGATACGAGCAAGGACTGACCTGGAGAGTTATCTGCCCCCCAGGGAACACTGGCAGAGGACTCAGTCCTTCCTCTGCCCTTGTCTTTGGGTGAGTCACTGGGAAATAAGACACAAAGGCTATTTGGAAAGTGAGGAATATAATACCTTGAACTAGGGGTAAGTGTTAACATAAAAGATAAATTGAAAGACTGTGAAGTTATCTTCAGTAACTGAGGAACAAACAAACATTTTAGAGAAAACCCCCACACTGTTATGTGGCTTGTTTGTGTGAGAATCAAAGAGGAAGAAGTACAAAAGTGTGAGTATGAGAAAGTATTTTATATACACATAAATACCTATAACTGATGGGATCAGTAGAGAGGCACTGCTTTGGTGGCTAATCCCTGACTGCATCTTTCACACTGTACAGTTATTGCTTGATCGTACAACAAAGTCTGTTCACAGGTGAGATTTCTGTATAGCTGTTTATGACACACAGCTGCTGCTGCTGCATTACAAAGTGCTCAGGGCCAGATGCTGCTGCAGTTTGGCAGAGTGGGTACAGAATAGGAATTAGGACTTTCAGAGCTATCCATTAAATTTACATGTCTGTTTCAATTCAGTTAATGGAATAAAAATCCAAGACTGAAGATTTCAACTAGGAATCCCTAGAGAAATACAAGGCAAGATTTAGGTAGCTTAGAAAAGAGTAGATATTGTCTGCAGTTCTCAGTGCAAAAATGTGCTGTAAAAATTCCGTGTTACCTAAAAGGAAAAAGAAAAAAAAAAAGAACAACCCAGAAAAAGAACAACCCAAACATTTTTATGAGAAGCAGCACTAATGGGGAGACATGTTAACAGGAGTGCTGATTCATATCATTAATGTGGGCAGGCACTAACCGTGGAGAGGGAAAGATCTGTTGGAACATGCTTTTCTTGAGAACATGCCTAAATTAAGAGGCTGTCAGAGACATGTGGTGTTGGCAACCCAGGTGTAACAAATTTCCAAGATGACTATTAGTGAGTACTAACAGCTAAGAAAGCACTTCTAATTTCTTGCTGAATATGGAGGCTTAACTGGAAGTGGGAACTGGAAGCAGAAGTGAAGAACATTTAGGATATGCATGCAGAATAATGGCCATTAGCAGGGAACATGAAAATGACACAAAGGGGTCCAAATAATGTGATTTGATTTAAGAAGAACCAGGAATGATGAGAGTGGAAAGACCACCTCACACTTTCCTAGTGCAGAACTTTTTGCTTTCTGTGTCAAGCATTCGTCTTTGACACCAGATTTTGGATCTGGATTGTTATGGCAATTCCTGAATTCCTTTATTTGCTTTTCATTTGTTATGTTTTAGAATAATTATAATTGCCCTGGGAAAAAAATGCATATGCTCTCTTACCACTTTTATTTTTGGAGTGCTGCATTTCTTTTAATTCCTTGACCAGTTTTTTTTACTGCAATGGAACCAAAGACGTGATAGGATTTTATTTCCTGAATGTGACCAATGCCTGAGAAAACTACTTTTCTATTTCAGTAGGGCTGCTTTAAGAAGCAGAAATGGGAATTAAGCATGACTTTCAAGAATTCTGGTCTTCAACTTCACTAATCTCTTCTTATAGTTAGTGGGCAATGATCTGCAGTGGCAGAAAATTTAAGCACATGGCGTAAAGGAAAACAATTATTTGCATATTTTAATAACCTTTAGGTATCTTGCTAGTAAAATATTCAGTCCTTTCACCTTTGAAACTTTAAGTAAGGGTGGAAGAGAAAAGGTAAAAATTTTGATGCTAAACACTGAGGCAGGGTTCAAAGATGTTTATTTTACCTATTGGCTTATTATTGGCAATATTTATCATGAAAAGCTTAAAGTGACAGTTTCTCTACTTTCTTTTCAACAAACAATCCCACTCCTAGCTGTACTTATGGCATCTAAATATGTGAGATTAATTCATGATACTGAAGAGTGAAAAACATTTTCTAGTACCTTAAAGAAGTGTTTTCATGATAATTATAAAGTGCTGACTCATTCACAAAGCAGAACATCAAGGCAGGTGAAAATGGTGCAATTCAGACTTCGAAAATGGAAGATCCCCAGATGACATCTGAAAGGCATGAAGTGTTTTTTCTAGAAAGCACTCTGTCAATCACTGGTGCTGGTAGCAGAACACTGCCAGCCAAGCAGATCAGGTGATATCAGCTCCATGGTAATCAGCCTTGAACAAATGCTGGTGGGCTTTTTTGTTATTGCTTTTTTAAACAATCGTTCTGTACTCCACACTTAAGTAATTCTACAGGTTTATTAATTTATTATTTTATTGATTTTATGTATCTGATTTATAGCGTTAATTAACATTGTGTCTGGGAACTGTTTGGAAATGCACCTTATTTAGGAATTGTGTGAAAAATCTCTGAAGGACATGGGAACATTAATTCCCACGAGTTTTCCATCTGTCTTTCACATGATTGTTTGCAATATGAAGGAATCTATAGCACCTATATCTGTGTTTTTTTCTGGGGAAGAGACAGCATCAGAAATTAAATTACACTCCACGGTGTTGCATTGGTTGGTAGGGGGAATGTGGGGTGGTGTTTTGGGGGTATCTTCCCTGAGAAGGTGCTGGAAGCTTCTTTGGAGCCAATGCCAGCCACCACCAAGACTGATCTGGTGCTGGCTGAGGGCAAGCCCATCAGCAACAGTGGTAGTGCCTCTGGGATAATATATTTGGAAAGGGGGGGAAACTGTGCAGTTGCATAAGGAGAGAGGAGAAAGGAGTGAGGTATGTGAGAGAAGCAGCTCTGCAGACAGTGAGGTCAGTGAGGAAGGAGGGGCAGGACGTGCCCCAGGCACTCGAGCAGATTCCTGCCCCTGGTGCAGCCCATGGTGAGGCAGCTGTGCCCCTGCAGCCCAGGGAGGTCACGGGGGGCAGAGATCCACCTGCAGCCCACAGAGGACCCACACCAGAGCAAGTGGATGCCCAAAAGAGGCCATGGCCTCATAGAAAGCCCACACTGGGGCAGGCTCCTGGCAGGACCTGTGTCCCCATGGGGAGAGGAGCCCACACAGGAGCAGGTTTGCTGACAGGAGTTTTGAACCCCCTGAGAACCCGCACTGGAGCAACCTGTTTCTGAGGGACTGCACCCCATGGAAGGGACCCATGCTGTCATTGGGGAAGAGTGTGAGGAGTCCTGCCCCTGAAGAGGATGTAGTAGCCAAGACAACATGTGATGAACTGAAAGCAGCATCTGTTCCCCATCCCCCTGCACTGCTGGCAGGGAGGAGGTAGAGAAATAAGGAGTGAAGGGAATAAGGAAGGGCTGGGGGAAATGTGTTTGAAGACTTCTCCTCATCCTACTCCAGTTTGATTACTAACAATTTAATTTCCCCAAGTCAAGTCTCTTCTGCCTGTCACAGTGCTCACTGCTGAGTGATCTCTGTCCTTTCTCGACCCAGGAGACCTTCATTACATTTTCTCTGCCCTGCCCAGCTGAGGAGGAGAGTGACTGAGTGGCTCTGGAGGGCACCTGGTGATCAAATAGTCAACCCACCGACCACTTAAAAATGAATTTTCTAATATTGTCTCAGCTAGATAGACAGTAGAGGACTTCTGGGTCCCACTCTTTCCTCTCATATACTTTCTAGATAACATTTGTCATGGGTGACAGTTTCAGGTTTCAATGTCAGGCTTGCAAAACCTCATGATCCATGGCTTTTCTTTTAGATGGATCCACAAATCATGGTGGAACAGAACAAACTTATTTTTTGCTGCAGGATACAATTTTATGCTGGGTCTACCCTGTCCATCTCACAGAAGCTTTCTTAAAAAAAAATAAATAAAAATAAAAAAAGCTATTTATATTTGCTTTGCTATTCAGGGTATTTTGACCTTGAACTGCTTTGGGCACAGCAAGAATAAGCAGCTGGAGAAGGAGGCAAAAGGCAAGCAGAAAAATGTCTGCTTTGAGCCCCCTCAAGCAGCCTGGGCTGCCCAAAATGAAGGAAAGCCCTCACCTCCTTGTGAGGAATGAAGGCAAAAGTACATGGTCTTTGGTCTTTGACTGAAGTAAAAGCTCTTTCTTGACTATTGCCAGGAACTTTGCATCACTTGCTGATTGACATTATGTCTGCTGACTGTTTGCTCCAGGATTTCTCTCTGACTCAGAGACAACAGCTCCCAAGCAGCTGCACCAGCCTTTGCAACATTCACCTCTGCTGCAGGCACAGGCAGTCCAGGAAAGGGCTGGCAGGACACCCAGCCCCTGTTTCTGGGCAAAAAAAGGGGTCAGCAGGCAACATCTAAGTCATTCAGGAGGTGAAGGGATCAAGTCAAAGACTAGGAAAGCTGATGCAGGTTGACTGTGGAGCAAACACCATGCCTGATGTTCCCAGTGTGGATGTGTTTAGAATGCCTTACGGCTCTGAACTTAAAAGCATTTTAAAGGGATTGCATTATATATCCTTTCTAGTACTTTATGAAGCTATTTATAATAGTTGAATGCCAGGAGTTTGGGATTTAAAAAACTAAAACACCCAAACAAAAACCCCAAAGCAATTCTAGGAGTAGCCTTTCTTTTCTTCATTCTTGTGGTTTTATGTCAGATGGATAACACAGAGTTAGCCATATTACTGTTTCAAATTGGCATGTTTTATTGAAAATGAGTCAGGAGCTACCCTGTAATACCTCCTGAATCCAGCAGAGCTAATGCAGATTTACACTAACATTACTGAGAGGAGAAATTGGCCATTTTTGGACATCAATGATTTCTAAGCAAAGAGATGTGTAGTATCTCCAACAGGGCTTCATAACCCCTCATTAATGAGATTTATGAAACTTGAAGAGAAAACAGACTGCTGAGCAACAACTTTATTCTTTGCAATCTGTGCAAGCTCGTGGTACATACATTTTACATTTAATAACAAAATACCTGCCTGGAGCACCTTTTATACTTTAGCTTGTACGTGCATTGTGTCATAGTATTTTATTCCAATTTCATCAGATAACTCTACTGTCTGTACACATGAGGAGTTTTTACAAGGCTTAGTAAAGGTCTGAGTCCCTGAGACTGAATTTTTAATTCTCAACTAGGGCATTCTCTGCAATAACTTTCCATCACTGCATCCAACATTCTTTGTCTCTTTTGGAAATCATGGCTGATTAAAAGTCTAATGCAGCAGCTGTTTGTGATCATACGATTGATATGTTTTCTAGACAGATGCTGGGTATTAGACGCAGAGACATTTTTGTAGTGCTCAAGAAATTTGGAATTGGTATTTTTTAAAGTCACAGTAGGACAGAGCTGCTAGACAATGCAGATTCTTAACAGACATAATTAAGAATTGGTGTAACTCAAAAGTTTGATCACACCACTCAAAAAAACTGCCCCCACTGGCATGGTTTCAGGAGGAAAAATTATAAAATTATTTTCATGAATCCAAAAGTACTCTGAAAACTTTTAACAACTCACTATGCCCATAAATTATTGCACAATGCAATTTCTTTTTGCTGTTTAATATCAGAAGTGAACTCTCCTTGTGAAAAAGCTTACTTGTTAGCTCCCATTAGCTGGCCACTATGAGAACAGCTGCTCCTGGCAAGACCAGGTGGAGCACAAATAGGGATGTGGCAGCTAAACAGTTTGCAGTATAGGAGACATTAGGTTTTGTAATTGTCTTTCAGATATAAAAAAATATCTTTGTGGTCAATCAAGGGCCTGCAGCCTGACAGCTCCAGCTGGGGAGGCATCTCAGATCCTCATCCACAGCTCTGCCCTGAGCCTGGCTCTGAGTGATGCCTGGGAGAGCCTCACCTGCACCCACTGGGACCACCTGCTGTACTCATGGGGTGACTCCTGAGACCTTGTGCCTGTGAAAAGAACCTGAAGGAGCTGCAGCAGAGGTTTGCAGCGTGGCATGGCCTGGGGGAGGCTGCCTGGGTTGAGGGGCTGCACCTGGGGCTGAGAGGTTGCACCTGGCCCCGGAGGGGTGGCGCTGGGGCTCAGCCCACCCTCAGGTCCTGGTAGCAGCCGTACCAGCCCAGTCTCCAGTCAGCAGTAACTCCCTGTGGAGGGTGTGCAGGCAGTGTCCTGTGAAGAGCTGCTGCTCTCAGGTAGGCTGCTCCTGGTAGCTTTCCTCTGAGCCCTGTCTTGTGCTGGAATATCTGCGTGGGCAATGGGAGCAGGGGAGGGCAAGGTTTCCTTTCTCCTTGAAGAGAGTTGGAGCCTGAGCTTTTAAAGGCTCTGGCTTCACACTCAGACAAGGCTGCTGCTGTGTGTGTTTGGGAGAGCTTTCCTGGGTAAGCCCAGTCTCTGCTCTCTTGCCCACAGGCTCTCTTTTTCTTCAACTGTGGTGTGGAATGCCTGTGTTTGACACAGAGAAGAGGTTTGGGCTTTTAAAGGGTGTGGACAGGGAAAGATTTTGTCAAAGCAAATTGCAGGCTGAGGTGTTTCCTAACAAACGTTCACGAGGGAAGTTTGAATGTGCCCCTATCTCCTGTATGGGCTCTTGGTATCTCTGGCTTCTCACAAGGATTTGTTTTTCTGGTGCTGTCACAGATCCTGAGCTCTGGTAAGATATTCATTCTTTCATTCTTATGCCAAACTGGGCTCAGAAAAGTAGATAAAAGTGTTTAATGCTTTTGAAGGAGGAGAAATCTTCAGTGGTGTGACTTTCCTTCTGTGTTCTGTTGACAATCCAATTATACACACAATTTTTCTTGGTACTAGTAAGATTTTCTTTTTTTTTTTTTTCCCTTACTAGTTCTACTCTAAATCAAAAGTTTTTATCACTTTTTTATCACTTCCCTCTGCTTCATGGACAAAGAAAGAGAATGTGAATGTGCAATTACTTTACATCAGAGCTGCACCTGAGACCAGTTAGTGGCAGTTCCTTGGATTGAGAGTGATGGGGAGGGGGAAGCAAGTTTATTCTAATTTGTGAAGTTGAAGTCTGTCTACGGAATTTTTATACACTGAGACTAAGGTCTAAATGAAGTGAAGTTCAAGAACCTAGTCTTGAAATAATCAAAAGCTTGAATAGGTGATGTTTATCCATGTCTTACTATTTTCCCATGAAGATTACTTTCTCTTGATAGAGGAATTTGGTTACAGAATGAATTGGTGAAGCAAAAACAACATGGTAGTTACTGGCATAGGCAGGGAACTCTGAGTCTGAGAAAACTGCAGTAATTCATGCTCTTGGCCATCAGTGTGTGCGTATACCATGGGAACAAATAAAAACCAGCATATGAAATAGGCATTCAAAAAAGGCCTTGCTCTGTGTAACATGCAAGACAAACAACCTCTGTGTGTTAAGTCTGTGGGTCTTTAATGTAAAACTTACAGAAAATACATGTTGGGAATCTACTTTTATTTAGTGTTGAGCTCACTTTGGCAATTATGGCTTTAAAGAGACTTTTAAAGACCCAAATGCAGAGCCAAATTAATTCTTTTCCCACTTAGCAGAACTTGGCACCTGAAAAAGGTTCTGAAAATATGGGGGACAAATAGGCCAATTGAGTATTTAGGTTTTTTTGAAAGGATGTTTTTGGGACAGAAAAGGTTCTGTTTCTTCCATAACTGTTGTTAGTTTTCCTTCAACTAGAAACTGTACAAAATAAGCACAGAGGAAATGATATGCATTCATTGTGTGCCGGCTTGCAAGCCCCTTGTAGTAAATGGGGGTCAAAAAGCTTCAACCAGGAAGTTGAACCAATCTATCATGTACAAAAATAGTATCAATCAAGCATCATGTATTGTTATTTGCTATAAAGGAAAGCAATATATTTCATTCATTTCAGATTATCTCAGTTACTAGCTACAAAATATATATGAACTACAAGTACCCATATATTAATTAGCTCTTGTGATACCTGTTCTTAAGTTGCCTATTGCATTATATAAATTGGGAATATTTGTACAGATTCCTAAACTACAAAACATTCTCAAGCTTTTGCCTAAGCGATACTTTTATTGAACTATATGTATTAAGCATAAGATTTGTTTAGCTGATCTATGTTCTATTTTCTTTAGGTATTTCTGCTTGCATTAGTAATGTAAAGTAAGGTTATTACTCCATTAGATCACACTTGTTTTGCCTTTAATACCAGGAACTAAGAAAACGGGCAGCTTTGTGACCTCAGCAGTGTCACAGAGTTTGGGCTGTCTGTCTGGAATAGTGTGATCGTAGTCCCTGTAAAGCCAGCAGAGAAGTGCCTGTCTTGGGGTTGAGAAACCCCTTTGGAAAAAAACAGGAGGTCACGCTGTAAAATAACTTACAGGGAGCATAACTTCCCTGAAAAAATTTCAACAACTTCATTTTGTATTCTTCCATACTTCATTGGGATTATTTCATTTAAGCATGGATGCAACTGTAATTTTTACAATTTGATGGGATTAGTGTGATGAAATACAATAATTTGGGTGTTGTTTTCTATATGGAGTATCCACTAATTGTAGAATTCTCATAACACAATCAGGATTGATTGGCTGGTTGATGATTTATCTGTGAAAGGAGCATGTAAACATCTGGCCAAACAGGTGGTGCCTCTCCTAAGTGCATCTGCAAGGAGTGGAAAGCTTCAATGCATGTCTGCCCTGCTGAATCCAGACTGCTCATCAGCATCTTCCTGTAGCTGGTTCCAGCTTCTGACTCAGGACTGTGTCCATGTCTGATATTGTGACTCTTTAATATGCCACCTATGAGAGCTCAAGCAGTTGAAACTTGAAAGGATCTTCCTAAGAGCTCTCTTAACCTCTAGTGGACTAAATACAGCATGATTGAAAGCAGGTGTTGGATTTAGAATATGGATGGAGAAACTAAAGAGAAACAAGAGATCGACAGCCGTGTCCCTATGGGGTAGATGGCTAAACTGAAATCAAGCATTGTATCACAAGGCTTGTGAATATGCATTTATAGTTTCCAATTTGTATATGCATATTCTGGTAGTATGGGTGCAGATATACTCTGCCACACAGTTTTCTTATTAAGCAAATGTGGTTTTAGAAGGAGACCTAACACTGTTTTCCTAAGGACAGCTTTGCTATAAAGCTGACTCTGGGAATTTAGGGTATATGTTTGTTTATTAATAGTGTACTTTACTCTATGTATATAAAGAAAGGTCATCAAAAAGTGCATTTCTGGTTTGCAGTTTGAAATGCAGATCTCTGCTAAAGCTTATTTCTGTTCCAAATAACTGCTCATAAAGATATATGGGTATGTGTGCAGTTTAGACATTGTGAGATTAAACTCTTAGAGGCAAGCTTTGCTGCTCTGTTTATTAACAGGCAAAAGCACTGTCTGAAAATTTTACAATAGAGGAGCAGTCCTAGACAGACAGTAAGGCACCACCGTGGGGACTGATTGCTCATTATATTTATAGATAAGCACAGAAGCAATGTGTGAAAGATTGCTTTAAGGGCTGAAGTTTTCTAGAATAGGATACAAAGTACCAGTGGCTGTTTCTAAGAGATGTTGAGAACACAGATTTAGAAACGGGACCCCATTTTTAACAGCTGCCTAAAGACACCAAGTGAGAATTCTCAATTCTCTCTTCTTAAACTTTTTTTGAAGTTTTGAAGTAACACTTCTTGTTGTGCTAGTGACAACTTTCTTGACTATCACCTAACTCAGAATGCCTGATGAGGAACCAGTGAGCCCTTAAATAAAGCTTTATCAGTATGTTGCATAACCTAATATCTGGGGTTGATAATAATCAGCAGTCCTTTGACTTAACATAATTATTTTTTGATTTACTTTAAAAAATGCTCATTTGAATCCTGGTGGGGAATTTGATAAAGAGCTGGCTTCCCACTTGACCAGTTCAACCCACCATGTATTTAGATAATACTTAAAAGCTGGGTTATCAGAATTAAATCTGTGTTTTAACAGGGTCATTTTCTTGCTTGGGAAGTTCTTAGACTTATCAAAGAGCAGTAATATATTTTTTAAGAGAAAGCCTTATGTATCATTAAGTATGATTTGAGACTTGAATTTCCATACCCCATTGAACCTAATATAACTAATTCAACTTAGAAATTGAACTTTTCCCCCCTAAACCTTGCATAGCATTAAAATTGCTGTAGCTGATACTTAAAAAAACCCCCAAACTTATTATCTCTTTTCAACTTTGCTTACCATGTGTATTTTTTAGCTCCTTCTGTAAAGACAGACTATTTGGGACCATTTTTCTCCAATAACATGTCAAAATATAGGATTAAGAATAGTGTATGCCACAGGTACTGTGTTTCCAGAATTGGTATTCAGAATTTGCTATTTGCTCTTTTTTCAAGAGGCCTATGACTTATTTGAGGTTCACAATAACATCATCTATGCTATACAATTGTGCAGCTTCTGCTTGAAAAGCTTTGGAGACTCTGTAGTCTGGAGTGCAAGCTGGCAGCTTTCTCACCCTCACCTCTTGTGGTTTGAGAGCTGGCTGGAAGGTGAGCACCCCCCAAGGTGTTGAGGCACCACTGATGGACTGAAACAGTGGCTCTGCACAAGCCTTTCCTGTTTTCGTGTGGGAGCTGTGATAGAGCTAAAGGATGCCTGTTATCAACATCCTGCATCAGGTTCTTTCAGGCTCTCATTCATAAGGTCACTGCTTGCTGTAATCCCAGGTGATGCTTTTTTCTTTTCCTTTGCAAATTCATAAACTGCAAACTTAGACCCCTAAGACCCCTGGATGCCCAGAGTGTTTGGGTGCTGACTTGCTCAGTCAGGGTGAGCTCTCAAATGATGCAGCTGCCTCAGGTGAAACCAGTGCAGGCATTCTCACTCACTCCTGGGGCTACTCTAGGAGTCTCAGCCATGAACAAAATCAGTGTTTTAAAGATGTTATCCTGTGTCAGTTTGGAGAACCTTACAACTAATTTAATGACCTATTATACAACAATTGTGCATGATAACTCTTCATTGCCACTTGGATTCATGTCTGACTTCTGCCAGGTTATGTATATCTTATCTGTAAGGATGTGTTAAGAAACTAAGATTTCTTATTTTCATATGAACCATTGTGTGTTTTCATTTCCAAAGAATCTTTACCTGCAGTCTCATGTTCATTCATTCCTTAATCCTAAAACACACCAACTTCTTACCCTCCCCACCCCCCCTGCAAATTCATATCCCGAAAAATTGAACTGCAAGTTACATTAACCAAGATGTAAATTCCAGTCTGGGTTTCTAATGCCAATCCATGGTTCTTCTGTTGTGCAGATTTAGTTATTCTGTGCTCATGTGCGCTATCATTTGGCAATTTTATATCAAACATATCCAGATAGAATATTGAATTGCATATTACACATAAGAAGCACAGTGAAAAGATGCTATGTTTTTGATCAGGTTACTCAGATTTTATGTAGATTCCCCCTGCCTGGAAATTTTCAGGAGAGAGAGCTGTAATTAGTGAGAAGTGGGGTATGATTGAGTGCCATCATGTATAGTGATATCTTCACCTTTCCTGCACATTTTTCTTGGACTCCATTATGATTAAATACTATTTTGTGTGTAGAACAAAACCCTATCGATTCTGGTTATGCCTCAGACTGAAGGAAAGTTGAAGCAGTGCAGGAAATGCTTTCTGTGTGGACACTGTATCTTTTTGCTCGTGTTCCTGTGCTTGTATGTAATGTTTATAAATCAGACATCTATTTCCCTTTGCTCAGCTGTAGCCCTTGGATCCAATGAAACAGCTTGTGGACTATAGTATTTAGTTTTTCTAAATGGGGAAAGCAGCAGTCAAGCTTACTGGAGTGCAAGGTGTGTAGAGGAAGCAAGAAAGTGACTCAGGTCTGTGAATTTTGCAACAGGTCCCTGAAATGGTTTGTCCCTCAATCTTTTTCTTCAGTGGTGTCTACAGAAGATGAGTATGGATTCTGTCCCCAGCCTATCAGTTTGGTGTGTGACCTCTGACAACAGCTAATAAAATCCTAACAAATTTAAAGATGTTCTTTGCAATATAAACACTGCTTAGCAAAAAGCTTTACAATTCTCCAGTTATATGTGTGCATCAGAGCACAGATGTTCAATAAAGCCAGACCTTTACAGTTCAGTGATTGAATTAATGCATTTGAAAGGAGGAGAGGGGAAATGGTTTCAGGACAAACCAAACCAGATGGAAGAAGATGGGGGTTTAGCTTTCCTATCAGTTTCTTTTGGGTGAACTTAAATACATGGTCTGAAGTTAATGTATTAATTTAAGTATTTTATATTTGTTTAATCTGTATTAGAAAAGAGCTTTTTAGATTAACATGTTCAATGTATTTCCATGAAAATACTGAATGAAATTATTCTGAGATCTCAGTTTCCCCCTATTTTGATCCGTTGAGGATGCGGTTTAGCTGCAAATCACAAAAGACTTGTTCTACTATTTTATGGTTAATCCATTATTTCACTGGGGGGGAACAAGACAGGGAAAGTTATACAAAATGTTTGGACTTCATGTTTAAGTGTTGCAATAGGCTCTTCAAGATAGAGGATCTGAGGGAAGAATTATTTCTAAACCCAAGTTGCATGGAATGTCAGATCTGTCCATATAAAACAATATGAAAAATGAACCTGTCATGCAACTTTTTAAAAATTTTCTCCAGTGTCTCATTGGTGAGTATTGAGTTTTTTGGCTCAATATTATTTTAAAAAATTTATTGAGATACCAAATTACTGTCTCTTTCCTACATTGTGTACAGTATTACTAGATTTAGGAGCATTAATTTTTTATTTCATATAGAATTTTTTATGAGCAAAGAGATGTTAAATCTTTCAGATCAGCAGAAATACCCACTGTAATTCTAATTCTGGAGTCTTGGTTATATGATAAAGGCAATATTCACACATACAAGTTGAGGGAGCTATTTTGATCGCAGTCATAAAAAATCCCTGCACAGACTGCTGCTATATATGAGTGTTTACCCAGAGCATGATGTGTGTGGACAGTTGGAAAGGTTAGTGCTGTGGTTGTGCACTGACTTTTGTACAGGGCACTGCAAACAGGGATGTAAAAAACCTACACAGATTGTTTCAAATAGTGGTGAATGCTGTGCTTTTCTAGATGAAAGTAGAACATAAGTTTGCTAGAAGCCAGAAGATTTTTTTATGAACTCTAACAGTGTGGGAAAACAAGAAGTTGGCTCAAAGAAAGGAGAACTGAGATGAAAAAAATTAACTCCCAGAAAACAGTTTTTGCTGCTTGTAAGAAAATCACAAATGCTTTTGTTGTTCATGTGTTTCTATGTTTTTCCTAAGTTTTGAGGCAGAAAGCAAAAGCAGTCTGAATATGACTGTCTTAGGACAAAACCACTTCAAAATAGTATTTCAAGAGGATGAAAGAATTTAGCCACGTACTACTGTGACTTGTTGTCTAAAACCTTCTAGATGAGGCACATCTTGTGCATATAAAAACATCACACGCTTGTGTGAAGAGTTGCTATAGCATAAGTATAACTTTGAACATTTCTTAAAACAAAAGAAGTGCAAAATCTTGATTAACCAAAATGGAGAATGAAAATTTGACTATTTGTTTTGATATGGCAGTGCAGGCAACTGCATGGTGAGACCTGGGATCAGCAGCTGTGCATGGGGATGGCTGGCTGAACAAGTTGACAGGAAAAACTCCACCCAGAGACAAAACTTTTCATTAAATAAATAGAGCAATGAAAAGTTTAAGGCTTTTTATCTTGGTCTGGCTACAAAAGAACTAATACTGATTTGCCAGAATTCACAATGGATTTCTCAGATGTTTTCCTTCAAAACTCCTTCAAATTTGAAAAATACCTGCAAGGAGGGGAAGAAAACTGGGTAGTTGTACAAGCAAAATGTATTTACATTTTTGATCATTCTAACTCTCAGTTCCTATTGCTGTGCTAGAAGTAGAAAAGCTTATTTTGAGAGTGAGCTAGCAAAGATTCTATGTGCAACATCACTAATCTTATCCAGGGAGCAGGACAGGTGCCTTTAGGTGTGTTTAAGGGAACAAAGCCAGTGATGTGCTAGATACTGCTAGTCTCTGGTCCAGTATAAACCTACCTTTGAGTGGACTCCAGTGTAGAGTCACAGCAAGACAATGGGACCAGATTGCTGACTTAAAAAATGAAGGTCTGGAAAAGATGGGTATCTGGGTTCATAGGGCTGTTGCTGCAGAGGTAAGCCCAGCTAGCTGTCATTATGCCATCTTTGTCTAAACCAAGGGAATTAATGATTTCAAAGGGCTTTTATCAAATATAGAAGTGAGCAGGAAAGGCTGCATGCCAGTTATTGGTGTCCCTACATGACCCTTTTTCTGGACCTTTTTTGGCCTGTTTTCCTCATTCCTGCAAAATGTCTCGCTTCCTTTTGTTGAATTTTATTTTTCAATCTATGCTGAGACACTGTCTAATGCTTCTTTATTCTTTTTCTTTTTTTTTCCAAGTTTTCATTTCATGTGACCATTCTAAACTTTTCTCACTGAAATCTATCTGTAAATGATCTTTCTTTTCTCTATCAATACTGCAATTTCTTAATCCTCCCCCCATTCCTACCTGACCTAATCTACACCATCATCCCCAATTGGTGGCCATTGGTGTCCACAGTGCCTGGGTCACTCAAGCGCATTCTTGCTGTCCCAAAGCATGGCTGCCTAGGGACCAGCAATGATGCCTGCAGGCTTGACCCTGGGATATGTTGCTTGTTCCATTCCACTATTGGCCTGCAGTGAGAAAGTGGTATGTGTATTTTTCTCTACAAGTCCTTCTTCAGTTCTCTTAAACTTCTGCTCAAGTAGTTTTTATTTTCTACCACCAAGTGTCCTGTGCTGACAGTGTCAATCATATGTGAAATTCTCTAATTTCTCTTGCAAACTTTTTCCTGAAAAAATGCCTGAAAGATGTGCTTCAAAGGAAAGATTGAAAAGGTTTGTGGAGGACTGGTGATGCCTGGAAAGAGAACCAATCTTTGGCATCTTTACGTGGGAAGAGAGTAAGGGGAGTTCACACCATTGTCTGTTGCTGAAGTTAAATTCCTTGGATTAATATTGGAATAAATGGTTCAACTTTTAAAAAATCTCCTTGGATGTGAGGAGAATGAATTTTATTGAGGATTTGTAGGAGTAAACTGTAACATTTCCTGTACAATGGGATAATTGGTCTTGTAGAAAACAGAGAAGTAATAATGTACCCCTGTACTAGTAAGGTTCAAGGCAGTTGTCAGTTATTTGCCCTCCAAATAAAAAGCTGAGCAGTAGGGGTGTGCAAAAAATAAAAAGCTATTGAGTGGGGGTGTGCAAGCTTCTGTCCCAAGTCAGGACTATTCAACAAGTTCACTGAGGACCTGATGTTGAATTTGAGTGTCTTGGCTAGCTTTACAACTAAGGATAAAATTGAGGAAAGAGCAAGTATGGCAAGTGTGTTGGGGAAACATATGGCCCTTCCGCCATCTTTAATGGACTAATCTTTGGGACGGTCCTTTGCAAATTAACGTCAGAAATTTGGTACTGCTCGCTTGTGCTATAAAACAATTTCATTTTACATAATCAAAATGTTTGTCTTTATACAGGCCTGTGAAGCTCTAATAAATTTAATTGACCCAAACTAATTTTTCATGATACTTTTTTCTCTCCTTTTAAAAAAAATCCTAAGAAATAGTGAGGTGATGTGAGGTTAAAGAGATAACATAGGAATTGATACTAGTGCTTGTCCCAATAGGAGGACATTTCACATCTGTTATTTATGATGTAAAGCACTGGGGACAGCTTCAGTAACTATGTACATGTTAATACCTTTAATTAGACTAACAGAATAAATATTGCACACAGGATTTACGGATCTCATAAAAGCTCTACCCTGATGGAGAGGAAATTGGTGCAACTGGAGAATGATAATTGTAAACTGGGAAGATCACTATCTCCTAACTTCTTGTGCAGCAAGATCCTTGCAGCACTTATAGATAAGGTTCCTCTATGACCTTTCAGACAAAACCTTCCTCTGAACTTGGAAAGCTTCGGAGTAAAATTTACTTGTCAGTCAAATGACAAATGTCAGATGACCTCCTGCTACCACTATGCTTATATTTAGGATTAACTGCCCCCCTTTCTCCCAAAATCTCTTGTAAGTACTACAGAGATTACATTATTAGAGCAGAAAAATATCTTTACCTGAGACCATGCTTCTCTTCTGGGCTGCAATGCCTGAGGTATAGAGCTGAAGCTTGGGGTATGAGGCTTTGAAGTTAAAGCATAACAGGCTCTTTGTTTTCTCTGTTTTCCTTGCCATAAAGAGCACATAACTGCAGTGACAGAGTTCAGTGAATAAGTGCTTTACATGGCTGCCCAGTGCAACACCTGCTGGCAGCTGAGTGTGACACCCCTGCAAACCTCTACCTATGGCACAGGAAGGGACACAGAAACCCCTTGTTCGGCCTCATGTTTTATAATAGTCAGAAATATACATGTGCTGGGTTGCATTTTCCTCCTTGGAGCCAGTTTTTCCATGTGTTTCAGCCAATGCAAGACCTGCAAACAGAAGGAATAATTTTCCAGTTCAGGACTTTAGAAGTAACTATGGCAATGCTACAATTGGATTGTGACATCTTTAGCTTGTGGGGCTGCCTTCAGTGGTCTGCAAGCATAAGTGGACAGGGTGTTTTAATAATCTGTGGCTGTGGATTGTGGTTTGGATCTATCTTGAAAAAAAGCCAATGGTTCAGTCTCCAGAAGAAAAAATAAAATGGGATTTTAAAATTGAACCTTTTTGCACAGTTGTCACAAATGAAGACTTTCATATGAATGTTTACTGGAGGCAAGGGAACTAAGGTAACAAAAAGTGCATTGCACTTTGTGGATGCAGAATATCTGCTCAAAACATGGAATAGCAATAGCTGTTGTGGAGCAATAAGTGAAAACACATGAATTACCAGACTGGCTTGAACTTGTGTTCTTTCTGTTATCATTTGTATGCCTCAGTCCATTAACATTACTGCATATCTTCTTACAGTACCTATCTAAATTTCTGTGTTTGTGGGTTTGGTTTTAGTTTAGTGTGCTGTTGGGTTTTTTGTTTTTTTTTTTATGAAGTACTGTTTGTCCCTTGAAGAATTATGGGATCTGCTCTTACAAAGAATGTGTCTTATAGCCCCTGCCAGATCTTTTTCTGACTTATTAAATGTTAATTTCTAAATGCAAGGTTTGAAAAGTGGCAAAGCTATGTATTTTTTACAAAATGGATGCCTCTGAACCATGTTTGATATGAAAGTTTTTTAACATTCCAATTTTATGTCAAGAGTTAATAATTTATCCACAAAAATTCCACATAAAGTGAAAATTAGTGTCCTTATTTTGCTGTTTAAAGTTTTATCTGAAACAGCACTAGGCTGTTGCCTGAGATGCAGGCTAAAACCTTATTAAAAGCTGAGCATCTACTACAATATTTAATTCTCTATTTAGTTTTATTGATAGTTGAACGCTTTCTTAGTGGGAGATGTTTTGTTAACCATAAGAAAAAATTCTATACGCATATAAATAAAACTTGGTGATGAAAAGTAGGTCAGTCCTTCAGTATGGCTTTTAGCTACATCTTAAAGATTTTCTCTGCAGTGATTTGCTGATCCAGTTATTCTTAATATCATAATCCTTAAATTTATAATCCTCAGTGATAGTTAATGATTGCTAACATGCATAATTTTCCTCATCCAGTGTCATCAGTGGCAGTGATACATTTGGTCACGTGTTTATAAGTGGCTGTCTGTTTCAGAATCTGGTTATTTAAAGTGTATCTAATTTAATTACCAAACAGTGAATACACTGCCTGCAAAAGTCACTGACCTAGAATGTTGCCTCTAAGCTTTTGAGCATGGCTGATAGTGGAATGATGTAAAATGACATGAAAGCTGAAGACATAATTGCTCATTGTGAATTTTTTTTCAGTAGCTAACATTATTCCAAAGATGAAAAGTGACAGTTATATATTTTTGGCAATGTTTCCCTGTAGGAAAGGAACAGGCAACCTACTTATTTTTTCTACTGTTAGGGCTGACTAAAAATTATATTCATAAGAAGTTTATTTACTGACATTATAGACTGAATTTTTGAGCAGTCTGTACCCAAGTACTAATTTAGGGCTCTTATAGTCTAGGTATGTAGGAATGAAAAATGAGCTGCTGGAGGTTTAGCCACAGAATATCACAAAACTATTTCTAGGAGCAAATGCTATGTTTTGGGAGTTTTTAAGAAAATTAAAAAAAATAAAAATGAAGCATTCAAAATTCAGATGCTGCTTCTGAATATCTGGCTCTACAAAACTTAAAAAATGCCATCTGGTGACAGCTTTACCTTCTCTACAGATTCCATCAGACCACGTGTGTGTTGTTCCCATTGCTTGCAAATTTACACTTGTAGCTGATGGGAATTGTACATATGTGAAAGCTTGGAAAGCAGTTACTGAGCAGCCTTATTTCCAAAAGAGCTGACAAAATGTAGCAGCCAACAGTCTTAAAGTGAACACAGAGCTGAGCTCACACTGCAGTGCTCTGTGCAGACTCTGTTCACTTTAACAGTGGCTCTTACAGCTCCTGATGATGATGAAGGTACATCAACTGCAGCCAGCTCAGGAACCATCCAATGTCTGAGTGCCATGCAGAGTACCAAGTTCTTTTTTCAGCAAGTGTGAAGGATCTGCCTGTTCAACTCTTAAAGTAGGATTGTGGCTCCAGCACCTGGGAGCTCAAGTGCAGCAAGCTGCTCATGTGATCTTACTGATTTGGGATCCAAGTCAAAATTTCTTTGTAGACTTGATATATATATACATATATATATAAAACTTGTTATATATAACATTTGATTTATGGTAAAAAGAGGGAAAAATCATCTGTTTTGATAACTACAAATAGTCCTTAAAACATGGTCTATTATTTGTAGACACTTCAATTAAATTAATTTTTAATTGCAGTTTATCAAAGGATGGTACATCCTCCTGGCAAATAATTCTGTCATCAGTATCCTGAGCTACTCTGCTCGTGTCCTCACAGAAAATGAATAAGGTAGAAAGACTTCTGTTTTGGGAAAATGTAACTCTGGTACTCACCTAAGTAGAGAGGAGCCACTAGTGCTAGATATTAAGGCTGGAAAGGCACACACCTAAGTTCAAGCAACAAACCCTTCTGCACAGGCATGCATGTCTCAGGCTTGGGTTACTCCTCAGCAATGCTCCTGTCTATTAGCAATAGGCACAGTAGTGCCTTAGAATCTTAATACAAGGTTTAAAGCAGAAATCCCATTCCCATATAGATAGGAATCTCTATAAGGAGGAAGGAAATTTAATGTTTTGTTTGCTTTTAATTTGGCTTATTTTTCTCCTGCAAGGATGACATGTCTTAAGTGCTTTTCTGCATCCACAAAAGGCATTGATGGGATGGGTGGTGTAGCAATGGAGAAATGAAGAAGGGGAGGTGTTTTTGGTTGGTTGGTTTTGTTTTTAGAATTCACTCTTAACAGTCCGTTTGTGGTATTCACTTTGAGCAGACCTGTGGTTTGGTTATCTTGCTCTTGATACGTGTCAGCTAGTTCCAGAAAGCACTTCCAGCCAGCTCTTACCAGCATTTGTACATGTACCTGCATAGCCTAAATTGTGCAGAACATAAATCTTGTCTTGTAAAGGCTGATATACATCTGAAGTCCGTATGTAGCGCTAGGTCAAAGAGGGATGCCAATAAGCAGGCAAACCCTTGGCTATTGTGACAGGAGGTATTTGAAAAGATGTGATAATGTTTTGCCTAGATGTTCCCCCCCAAATAACCAGTGAATGGCTCACTTTGCTAGCTCTGTGTCAGAATAATGGGAAATGATAGGAAGTGCACAATGTGAAAGGAGAGAGAGGAAACAGGCTGCCGTTGCTTCAGATATATACATTTGTACTGTGGGAGCCATCGTCAGCCAAAAATAAGCTGTGAGCTCTTTCCCTCCCACATAGCTCAAGCTTTATGAAGAGAAGGATACTGTCATGTGGTGGCAAAGGCCAGATTATCATAATGTGGGTGAGATGTTTCTGCCCAAAAATACTCTCCTGCATGTTCTGAAGCTCCTTATTTGTACCTGCAAAGCAGTAACTGCACCAATGGAGTAGTGAATGTCCAGGTGCTGTCTGTGTGGGGCACCCACAGTTTGTCTGTGGGCAGAAATGCTCTCTCTGTAGCTGGTAACATGTTTTTTCAAGTACATGTTCTTTTGTTTCTTCTCTTCCCCCTCCCCCAAGAGTGACATCTACCTCTGCAATTTTCTTGTAGTGTAGGATGTGTGGGACCATACTTCTTTTACAGTTCTCTTGTGTGTTGGCTTACCAAATCCTCAGCTTGTACAAACTGCCATAATTCACTGAAACTGATAGAAATATGTTGACTCCAAAACCAGCAGAGAATCTGAATTCATTAGTAGTGGACCATGATCCACATGAACTTCTGAAACAATCTATTGCAGTTGTTGTGGGGATGTACAGAGATATTCTTGGAGAGTCTACTAAGATTTCTTTTAAGATTTGCTGTAGGACACAGCTGGCTGCTGTCTATAGTGATGTCTTTTTTTTCCTTTTTCCTCCTGTTGTCTTCTACAGTTATATCCTGAATGTCTCTCAAATTTCCTTTAGTTTTGTTACCCCTCTAGCAGTTTGTGGCCTCCCTGAAGCATATTCACTGTCCCTGTCTGTGGGAGAGCCTAATTTCATCATGTCTGTCAGTCTGGTAACCAGCAGCATATTGATACTGAGTGAACTGCATGGCATTTAAATGTAAATCTACTGTCATGAACTCTAGGCTTATCATGGCTCATTATTTTGAGGCAAGCACAGTAATTAGCACGGGGTGTACTCCATAATAATTAGGAATGTTTTACGCATCAGATGGTGATGTTGAGTTTTGAGGGCAACCACCTGGACTCAACTCTCACTAGCTAAAACAAATATTTTTGTATTTATTTTTGTTTCAGTGTTTCAAAATGCCTGTGGTAAAAAACTTTAACTGTTTAACCACTAAATAATAGATCAATGCAATCACTTAGCTGAACAATATGATTATTGGGACAAGCTGCTGGTATCCAGAGGTGACACTGTAGCTGAGATACATAGTTTGTGTATTGTAATTTCTCTTGAGCACAAGGTGAAACTTCCACTATCTTGAAAGCCAGGCACACGTTGCTTTCCAGCTCTCTCTCCTCTTTACTTGGCCTGGTATTTGAACCTTCTGAACAATGGTGTCACAGATTGGTTGTATCAGGTCCATTTTTTACTTGTTTTTCTTCATGAAGATGTAGGGTGACATTTCTAGCAGAGAAAATAATGATGATTAAAAAAACACCCACAGAAAACCCTACCAAACAAAACACAACCCAGAAATTTATATAATCAGGTCTCATTATAATCTCTTTGTGAACTTGTTGGATTAAAGCAGATTTGTTAAAACATCAAAATTTTTAGGCTATCTTGGAAGCAGCTGTATTTCATGAAGTAAAATCAGAAAAGATCAGAATATGTACCATGGACCTATATTCTGTCTGCAGAACTTGGGGGCTTTTTTCTGATTTGCTGTAGAATATAGACTGTTTCTGTTCTAACTCATGGCTTGTGTGGATTAGGTTCTGTACTTGAAGCTTTCCCTAAATTTTTGGTATTAGCTCATATCCAAACTTAGGAGGAGGAGGGTATTTTCATTTCCAGTGGCAATGCGAAGGCAGTCTCCTAAGAAGATGTAGAAGCTGGGTGTTTGTCAGTTTTCATAAGAAGTATATTTGAAAGCTGTGTAATTTGAAGACTTGCCCTGTTTCCTCCTCAGATCAGTAATTGCTAAACTCAAACATAAACCTTCCCTTACGTGCATTTGTCAGACATATTTGTATTCAGTGTGTGATTACTGGTTGTTATGAAGGGAAGGCTCTTCCCCAGCCATGGAAATACTGAGCTTGTAAATACCCTTTAGGTGCAGACAGCAGGAAAAGTTAAACATCATGCTTCTGCTGCTTTTTTTGCAGTTTGTACTCCTAAAATAATGTGGGGGAAATGCAGTACAATGGAAAGTATAGGTTTTTAAAATTATATCATTGTAGGCTTCTGCTTGTATTCAAAATTCATTCCCACTACTATGTGTTGCCATGTAATTTCTGACACTAATTTTCAAAACATTAGTGATTTTGGGGAGGGAAGGAGGAGCTATATTTGGAAAAAAAAAATCTCTTAAGTTCAAAAAATTGTGAGAGTTGCATTTCAAGGGGATGAAATAATCTATTTTAAACTAGGCAAGAACTTGTGAACACTGTATCTATGGAATAATGTCAGAAAAATTTAAATGTGTTAACTGTGTGGTGCCATTACAAATGCTTTTTTTGGCTGAAAAGGATCAGTGATACTTGTAAATAGACATCAGATTATTTCAGCTAGCCCTTGCTGGGCTCTTTGGAATTTGGTCTAAGTTTCTGGCATTTGCACTTAAAGGAGGATGTATGGAAGAAAAAAAAAAGTAAAGATCAAACAAAATTATACAAACATAAATAAAAGAGAAGGCAAGATGTAAAAATTTGTTCTGTAGAGGGTGTCACCATGCAACTGCTTGGAAAAATAACTGGTTACCATTATAAATCTGGCAAGCAACAAAGATATACATTAATAGAGGGGAAAAAAAGGTGGTTGGCAAGAAAAACAGGTATTTACACGAGGTCAAAGTCAGGATTACAATTTTTTCCCAGAAAGACATGGTTGGAGTCTGAAATTGTCTAGATACTGCTTCCTTTTCATCTATAAATGACTTCTGTGTTTAACTCTTTAACATACTGTGTCACTTCACCATCTGTAAAGCAAGAGATGTTAGTGTGGTGGAGTCAGCTGTGCCAAAAAGCAAGTCTATCATATTCATCCTGCCATGGTCCTGAGCATCACAGACTATTTCTATCATAGGAATTCTTTGACTTGTAGTTTTAGAGATAAAACTGAGTGTGTTTCTGTACTTGCTAAGCAGAAGTTATAGAGTTCATACAGAAGCTGTTGGATTGGATGTTTTAAATCATCTTACTCCAGAAGCCAGGGAGAAAAAAAATAACTTAGAGGTAAATTAAAAAAACCAACAACTCTACCTCATAACACACCCTAAGTACTGATGTGCATGCTGGGGAACAGCAACTGATCTCTCATGGAGGGAATGCATTCCCTGTCCTCTTCCTCCACTGCTGTAAAAGCACTGCTCCTATTATGTCAAGGTCCATCGCATTTACTGCAACTTTGATATGCTTGACCTAAAAATATTGCTGTGAGTGAATTATTTACAGTGACTATGAGGAGCAATTTTCTGGAATGTTTCTATGGCTTGTGGGCATTGTACTGAGTACATACGTATGATATTAACAAAAAACATGAAAATTACCATGAAAATTTTCCACAGTATATCACAGTTATCATTGCCAAATTGGGATTGTTCTGTTGCCTTACAGCATAAGGAAACACATGTGCAAGCCAACATTTCGTGTGGAGTGTGGAATAATGGTGCTGGTTTCCAATGAATATTATTAAATAACTACTCTGTAGAGGTTGGTTTCAAGTTGTATGAAGTCCTATATATCTGTGCACTAAGGAGACATTTTTCTATTTCTGTACAAAAACATGGTGTAAGTAAAATTACTGATAAATTCCCATGCTGGGCACCATTAAAAAGACAACTGCTGCAGATTCTCCTCTTCAGAAACTAGTAAAAACTTGCAGTCCAGGTGGAAATACTTGTTTTATATTTGTAATGAGAGTGGACTATGTGTGCCTAGGTCAATGCTGGCTGAGGTTTCTGCACCCCAACCTCATAGGGCATGGATAGCTATTCTTCCATTAGTAAGTGTGTGGACCAAAATGATGATCAAAATCACGAGAGATGTGTATTTTAAGGAAAAGTACTGCCTTAAAGGATGTAGTTTTTTCTTGTAGTGGAGTCTGGCCTTCCTCAATACTAATCATTCCAATATTATCAGTTAGCAGAGAAAACATATACAGAAACCACTCATGTTCCAGGACATTAGTTCTTCCAGTGTTGAGAAATTCCAGATTCTTCTGTTTTGATAAGTATTTTGATAAGTCTGTTAAAAACACATAACATATCTATAACTAGTGTTAATAATTGTTTTGCAAAATGAAGATCGGGTTTTTTAGGTTTCAGTAAAGAACTTTGTTTTGTAGCAAAAACATACTAGCTACAGCTTAATTTGAAATTTTCTCCTAGGCAGAATGTATACCTCTGAGTCTTGCTTTTAGTATGATCTTTACCTGAAATATGTAAGCCTGTAGTAATTCAAATTCCCGTTTTTGTAGAAATGGGTAAGCCCAAAGATACAGGCTTATCTCTGAACAGCGTTGGTGAGAAATCATTTATCCATAGCAACTCTTCCTTTTAATACTTTACTCTTCTGTCTCTGACCATAATATTCAGTGAGCAACAGACCATGTGGGTTCTCCAGACAACATCGGAGTGAAAAAAGATAATCTTCCCTAACACCAATTTTAAATAATGTCCAAATAATTTCAGGATTTATTTTGCTAGTGTGGCCATGTACTTTGAGGAACTGAGGGAGGGGAGGTGGGGGTGGTAGGGTTGATGTCTATCAATATTAGTTTCACATGTGAAAGAGGACTGATCTCTTTCATGATTGAAATACATTTCTACCATTTTTAATTAGACTGATAACAGTTGAAGAAGTGACTATAAGTGACTATGTATTGTCCCATGATAGCCTTGACACTTTTATGCTGTTCAGTTCCTACACAGTGAAATGTGGATAGACCAAGAAGGTCCAGTACACAAGATAACTTGTGTGACTGATGTGCTGAGGAAACTGTAAATAATCAGAATAAAGTATCATTTGTAAACACTCCCATAATGAAAAGAATTATATGAGTGATATGATGATATGCTGTGGGTTTTCCTGATTTTTGTAAGCCATTCGTGCTGCAGAGTATTTGAGTTGCACTGAGTCTAAAGGCTGAACTTACCTTGGATGATTGTGTTAGGTGAGAAATGTAGACTGGTCCTTCTGTGTGTCTGACCAGGTTAATACAGGGTTTTAAAGGAATAAGGACACAATTGTGGGCTTATTTGCACTTTATTTTCTCATCGCAAAACTCAGAGCATGACATAGGTACTCAGTTTACAGTAACTTTACAATTTAACTACTTTTCCATTATTATTTCTGGATATAAATTTCTGTCATCTTTCAGATCCCCAAAAAGAGCAAATGCAATAGTATTTGTTTTCCTAAAATCAGTTCAATGTAAAATTAATTTTTTTATATATAACACTTTTAACCATAACTCTTAAATCCCATTTCTTCCCAGCTGTATTTGTCATGACAAGCATAGGATAAACTTTTGAACTCTTCAACAATGCCTAGTTAAATGGCAATAAAATATTCTTTCCTCTTATGTCAGTCCTTAGGAGTGGATATACAGAGCATCCTGTCCTGTTATTTTTTCTGCATACATACTAAATAAGAATTTTCACATTTTCAATGGTACTGAAGCTTGTGAGGACAATATCCCAGAAAAAGGCAATGGGCTTTCTTTTCTAAATTAAACACACTCAAAACCAAGCAAGTAAAAAGTGGATACTCCCAACTATTTTTCTGACCAGAAAACTGTAGAGACTTATAAGAAGTGTTTGCTTCTCACTATTGCCATTGGAGCTGCTGCTGCTCTCAACAGCAACTGTACAATGTGGGGCCACAGTTGCATTCATTGTTCAGTGAGCTTGTCCACATAGTTAAACCCACCGACAGCAATGAATGTTGATTGTGACCTTTTTGTAAAGCTTGGCAGGGTGAGGGAGAAACATCCTATGATGGTTAGGTGGCTATCTTCGGTGTTAAGGCCTGAAAGCATGAAGTAAGGAGGAGGATGGTTAGCTGGAGGGTACAATCAACGGTCGATGGTTTTCACTTTAATTCCAAACTCACCGACAGCGTTGAATGTTCACTGAAGCAACCACTACAACAGAACTCCATTGACTTGACTGCATCCTCAAATGTCTGAAAGTAGGGGGGGAAATCAAAATTCACATAATGAATTTAATCAGACAGATGATGCAACTTCAATCATTTTTGTCTTACCGACACCAACATCCTTCTCTGCCCATCATCTTTCAGTCTTTTCTGCAAGGAGCTGGCAATTTCCCAGGCTTCTTTCTATGAAAAGAAAATATGTTTCAGTTATTCAGGCTTTAAAAATAGGTTAGAGATCCAGGCACAAGTGGATTAATGTTGTCTGTTATTTCACAAGACTGAACTTCACAATAAAACAAAACATGAGATCCCATAAATGAACAGAGCTGGCTAAGAGTTTTAAAAATTAGTGCTGCCAATTAGAGATTGCTCAATTTAGCAAAATTTCTTCTATTGACGTGGTTCAATTGGATTAAAACTTGTTCAGGATTGATGAAAAATAAATTTCCTTTAAAGAAGGCTTAATTTTTAAAAAAACTCAGAGAGAGATGCCTTTTTTCCCTTACAAATTTTTACACATGCAGAACCTGTTGTGTTAGTTTTCAGGAGGAAAAAAGGGTGAGTGTATATCAAGGCTTGACCTATATTTATCTTCATTTTTTAAATGTGTCAGCATGCTGTGCACATCTAGCTGATCATCACACAGTAAAGTCCTTATTCTTAAAAATTTCCACAGTAACACAGCACTTTTTCCTAAACTTCTGAGCTTTCCAACTCAATTGTCCTAATTATAATAAAAAGAAATAATAATTTTTAAAATAATTAAGGCTGTAATTTTTGTGTTGTAGAAGGGGTTTAGAGACTGGATAAGGAGGCAAAACATAGTAATCCAGAAATTTTACCTTATTTTCATTTGAGAGCAGAGTTCTTATGCAGAAGGTGTTCTTGAAGCTCAGCATGTCAGAATTCTTTTCTGCTAGGTCTGCTCTTAACTGTGCTGAAATTACGTGACTGATTCATTGACTTATATGAATTGCTGTTTGTTTACCTTATCCTTTGGTTAAAGATGCCCTCTACTCTTTCTCACCTATCTGTTGTTATTTATAAGACTTTATAAATGTTTGTGGTTTTGTGTCTGTACTTGTATTAAGGGAACCCCGAGTTCATCAGTATGCTGCCCGGGCTTATTGTGTAAACAAACACTATGACAAGGACTTTGTCCTGTTTCTTTCAACTAGTTGCCCTGCCTATAGAGGTATTCATTACATAATTTAACTCAACTGTATTTTCCATCTAAAGTAACTAAAAGCAAGTCATTAATACAGCCTACTGGAGAACTAGACGAGAATAGAATCAACTAATTTTCTTCTTTATGGTAGATTAGGTGTGTTTTATTTATGAAGGCCACTGTGATTATGAATATAGCTAAATCAAACAGATTTTAATTAAATCTGGCAGCCCACCTTTCTTTCCCAATACGGCAGCACAAGATATTTGCTGCCAATACTTTAGCTTTGATTATTTTTATTTCTCCATTTATTTGTACTGAAATTTCAAAGGTTTAATTTCATGGATGTTAGGAGAAGACCTCTGCATATTGGCATGAGTGATGAGAGAGTAAGCCTCTCCAACTTAGTCTTATGTGCATGTGCATCTGTTCATCATTGTTCTAGCCAAATGAATTACCTTGATGGTTTAGGGTTGCTCATATTTAAGATTTGCCCCATTATTAGCTTGTTTTCTGTATGTCATTTCTTTTAGTACTGATTCCTATGCCCTTATTCCCTGCTTCCATCTGTCACTTCATATGTCAGTATGGGGGCTTGCCTGGCTGATATCTGGCGATTGGAATGGGGTGCAGGAGAAGGAGAGGAGCTGTGTATAGAGTTTGTGGCCGGGTAGATTACATCTTAGAAGGAATTGCTTTCACAGGTTGTTATTATTGCCTCCCCACCCCCCATCATGGAAAACCTCAGTATTTCCTTGGTCACCTAGCCTCTGAAATGGGCTGAAACGTCTAAGTACAAAAGGTATTTCTGGGTTCCAGCCTTGATTCGTGATGTGTGAAGGTTATGCAGGGTAAATATGCTTTCATCTTCTTTCATCTGGTTTTTATTTTTTTTTTTTAAATCCCTTACCAGGCTTAGCTAGCTGTTACAAATGCCAGCTTTATTTTAAATTTTATTTCAGATCTGCAGGCTTATGTGAACATTCAGATTGAATGTATTTTTTTTATTTAAGGTTAGTAGGTCATAAATAAACCAAAGCACTTTCCTTGCTTTGAGCAATAGGGTCATGATGTACATGAAATATCGCTTTAAAAAAATTGGAACCTAACGTGAATTGACAGAGGAACATGAGGAAGTAGTTCATCGTGTCGCTGCAAAGGCCATAGGGATTTGGACTGCTAGAGCTGCCTGTCTTAGGAATAGATTAGATATCTTCTCTGATGACCTGTACTTAATTTAAGTGACTGCCTTTGCAAGTCCTTCCAGAGGGCAACTGTGTGAAGTAGAGCATCTCATCTTCAGTCTTCAGTCCTTTTCCTCTTGATGGCCTGACCTAAATTGAAGATATGGTTGTTGTGCTGCACAAATAGACAATTACTTCAATACTATGTGAACTGCATTCTCAGTTCTAATTAATTACCTTTTCCATTTTGACCTTGCTATGTTGAATCAAAAGACCAACATTCCGACTTCATTGTACTGATTAATACTGGGCAGCTGTTATACAATGCACTCATGTTAACAGCTGCCTTTTGAAAAAATAAGGCAAAAGCTCCCTCTCCCTGCTTAGATATGGTGGAGCTGTCAAGTAATACTGTGCCTTGCTTATTGCCCCACCTTTTCCTTTCTTGCTCCTCTCTTGCCCACACCATTGCTAGATGAGATATGAAAGATGTCAGCCAGATAGAAGTCTGGCTTGCAGGCCACTTCAAACAGCTGCCTTAGAACTGCTACCAATCTTAATGATGGTACAGCAGGGAGATTGCTTAGGAACAAATACTTAGGTGAAGACACAGAACTCAGCCTTGAGGCTCTTGTAGCTTTAAGTACTTTTCCTAATGGTGCATTAAACAATCTATCCAGATTGTATAATGGTTAAAAATACCATGTAACAAATTTGTAAAGTAGATACCCCACGTGGTCTACCACATAATTTTTCTTTTTGCTGATATGGAATTGTTTGTTAGCGGAAGGTGGAGTTAAAACTTTTTGAAGCCAAATATTTGTTTGTATAAAAGGAAGACAACAGAACAGTGTTCATACTGATACTGCAAAGTTATCTCATGATAACAACAGACTTCCAGTTATACACTTGGGGACAGGAAGAAATGCAATGTGTGGATGTGTTTTTTTTAATTGCCTTCCTTCCAAAAGTGAATTCTAGTGGCAGGGTCTAAAATTGGCAGCAGCACACTTGGGATAAGACTCTTAGCTAGAGCAAACTGACACAGCTCCATTGATGTCAGTGGCATCTGCGTTGAACCAGCTGACACCAGACGCTCATCTGGAAAAAAGTGAATTAGAATGATCAGTTATTGGTTCTTATATTTTCAATTTTTTGTGTTGTGTTCATCTTTTTTTATTAAACCTTTCTAAAATGACAGATTTTCATGTTGTATTGACATTTTACTTTCAATAAATCAGGTGTAATACTAAATCTCAGTAAGTATTGACACGGCTGTGCTTCCACTGAAAGGAATTAAATCCAGTTGACTGTAGTTATTAGAAATTCAATTTGTTCTTTGATGACCTCGAGTTATATGCTGAAAGTAAAAAATCTGTGCAGCTCTCAAGACAAGAAAATGCAAAGTATTTGTTTCTTCCATGATCTTAAAAACTACAAGAACAGAGTCAAATAACAATCACTGTAATCTAAGATGCACTGTATTCTACAGACACTAACTGCAGTTGTTTCTGCAGTGTGTTGGAGTGTAGCATCAGCTCCTAATTACTGATGCTGTAAATCTAAGGCTAGTATTTTTCAAGAAATCCAACCATGCAATCACCATGTTTTCATGTTGCCTTAGACCTATGGAAACATCTCTGTTCCCTCTGCTGGGAAAAAAAAAAACAGAAAAACTCCTATGTTTGAGGGAGTATTTCACCATTTACTGGAGTACAGCCATCTATGGGGAAAAGTAGCAGCTGCATAACATCTTGAAGCACTAATGCATGCCAGCCTGAGACAGGAGCAGAAAGTTGTGCCTTGTTTAAATTCTGCATTCTACAAAGCTGCTTTTTTGTACATTCCTCATAGAATAAGGGGGTGGAAAACCAGAAAACACTGTGAGGTGAAATACAGTCCACAAAACTGGTTTTTTAAACTAAATCAAAACTTGTTTGACATGCATAGCCATCACAGAGTGATCTGAAGTTCACTCAGTCTTATCAGAGTTCTGATGGCCCAGGAACTGTGACATCTCCAAACATGCTGCTTCATGTGTTTGTAGGCTTTGACTAAATTTTTGAGTAAGTTTGTTGTCAAAAAATTGACTGTGCTCTTGAAATGAAACCCATCAGCTAATATTACATGTTTACAACATAGGCTATGAGGTGGGATACTGATTAGCCAAGCTAATTTAGGAACAGAACAAATGTGAGGAGCAGCAGTGATATTAGTTCAATCAAATATTTGATTGCGCTTCCAAAAATAATTTAATTGCAGAGCTCAAAACTATGCTTTGCCCATTAGAATGTTACCTGATTAGTATTTTATTAAATCTTGATACTAAAGAAAATTCCAAGCCCAAATTTAATGTGAAAGTACACACAGTAATATTGGCTTTTTGCTTACTGTTTAGATTTATTGAGTCTCAATCAATAGAAATTGTTACTCTTATTTAACAGACCAGAGGTGCACTCATCTTCTAAAATGGACTTTTATATCTGCCCTTTTGAGCCCAACTGCAGTTTATTACTTCATGTTGTTAGTCCTATTTGAAATTGTAAGCACTTTTCCAGCATACAGGATTCAGGCCCTGGCTCTATGAGATTTGCATTTTATTTAAAGCCAAAAAATTGGTACATAAAGTCTAATACTGCCTACAATTTCCTAGTCTTTTGGATCACAATTCTCCACTCTTTGTTACTGGAACACATTACTATTTATGGAAGATACGCACATATTTCAGTGTCCATAAATCATATGTAAGTCAACATCTGCTCTGTAGATCAGTAGATGGAGTATGGTAACTGGTTCTTACATTAATGCCCATGAAGTAATGCTCACCTATTGATGTTATACTTAAACTTTATTATTTTAGCAAATATATCAGTAATTTAACTTTTCAGGCAATGTTAGTCAAAGCAATAGAAATTGCAAGCATAGTCTGGCATAGAGTTAGTTCTTTGTGGCCTGTACCTGAAAAATGCCCAGCGAAAGTTGTAAGATAGAGGGAAAATACTCATAGTAACAGGATCAACCTGGCTAGAACACAAGAGGTTATGTTAGTAATTCTCTCTGCACTCATTTCTTTGAAGAGAATTTCTTTCCCTCCCCCTTCCTGTGATAGCTTTAAACAGGCATCCTTTTCTTATGTGATGAATCTGAACTGTGTGGTCTACATTTTTATCTTATTAGTATGATCCATTTCCTACGTGGTTCTGCAGGCAAGCTTCTAAGGCCAATAACTGTGAAGCTGTGCTCCGAAAACATACTGTGTGTGTGGAAACCAGAGCTGTGTATGAGGCAAAATGTAAGAGGTGGGAAAGACAATACTGTAGAATAGGATGGGCACAGGATGGAAAGGCAGAGGATAAGAGTTTTCTTATTCTGTCTTCAATCTCAGAGTTAGGATTTCTGGATAAAGTGATTTCACTTGTAAAGAGAAGAACCTTCAGCATCTATCCTGTTTAGCATTTATGTCGCCTTTAGTTGGTTGTCATATGTCCTATGGATACACTGGTTGTTTTTCAACATTTCCTTTGTGTTTGTATCTTTTTTTTCAGGAACAGGGACTTGATACTTCAAGACTAGCAATATAAATGTCAGCCCAGTTAACTTTTCATGGGAAGAACGTATGTAAAAAAAATGAAGAGCAAAAACATTCTATATTTTAAAAAGTTGAGTCCTACTGTGTCAGCCATAAGACATGAGACTGTAATTCTTTTTCTGCAGAAAATGGACTTGCTTTAAAGCTGCCTACTAATCTTCATATAAAAACTCCCAAACTGCTTTGAATTAATTCAGAATGCCCTTTTAGGATTTCTGGAGTACTTCAGTACTGTTTGCATGTTGTCTTTTATGTTATTCACAGTGAATATGTGAAATAGATACATTTAGAAAAAAATTGCTTGTGGGCTTTCAAAGCCTTTTGTTTAATTTTTGCTCCTTATTTTTAAAATAATTTTCCAGAATTTTCTATAAAAAGTGCTGTGAGTGTAGGTTTACTTAAGAGATCCTTCACGCGTCCATCTCGCTGCCAGAGCAGAGAGCAATAGCAATTGGCTTTAATATCCCATCCCCCTCTTCATTCTGTGTTGCCATAGGAATGGTCTGCGAGAATTACCAAATTCAAATAATTATGGTCCTGCTGCACAAAGTTTCTTTTGATCAAGAGCAAGTCATTTGAACCCTGATGTTTAGTGGGTAATACTTACAACCTCATAAAAGTGTAGTGATGGCTGATATCTCATAGTGCTTTGAACATGTGAAGTGCTATATAAACAATATGGGGCTATTGCACACAGCTCAAGCTATTAGCATGTGAGGCACAGTGCCCCAGGCCCTTGGAGGGGAAGTCACATCTTCCCTGGAAAAGAGGCACCTTTTTGAGTTCTGTCTGCTTCCAGATTAGGCATCAGGAGCTCTCAAGGTAGCATAGAGATATGAAAGACTTGTTTTTTCAAATATTGTGTCTACTACACTGGATTCTAACAATTAGAACCGTGATTCTGAAAATGTGAGGATGGTAAATCATTGCCCGGTTGCATTATTTTCTTTACTGTAATTGTATTTTGGCATTTCTGCGTTTTTTTCCTTTGTGAAATTTCTGTATGTAAATCTATTTCTTAATAATATCCTCAGTATTTTTCATGTGTAATTTGAAACAGATGAGAAATTATGCTTCATCTTTTTTCCCAAAAATGTCACCACACTTTACAGAATTTAGACCACAAATGCAATTTGAGAATGTGCAGAACGCTCCATGAGTGTCTGTGGGTAAATGTTGGTGAAGTCTTGTTTTTAAGGTAGCAATACAAGTTAAGAAAATAGGCCAGGGGCTTTTGCTACATAGTTGATGTAACTGCCTGTTAGAGCTGAAGGTACTGCTCAGATGGGAACAGTTTTCCTAGGATTGATGGAATTGCCTGATTTGCTTTGTTTTGGCTCTTTGACATTTTTGACATTTTACACACTCTGATAAGCAAGGGCTTCTGCTTAGGACCCACAAGGTGTACCTGTCCTTGCAGTCACTGCAACATGAAGTCTGGGGCACTAGAAAGGCTCATGACTATCTTCAGGGAGAGGAGGAAGCTCCTTGAAGTCTTTTCAGCCAGTCGTTGCTCCAGTTTAAAAACAAAGTAATTCTTGGTCCAGAGTTGGCAAAACATTCTTTTTGCTTTTTGGTATAACTTCTTTTCACCAGTAGAGACTATTCTAAAGGATTGCATTTTTCTGCTTGCTTGTTGTGTGGCTTTTTTTAATGTCTCAAGCTAAGCTCTTAGGCATGATAAATGATGTAAACAAGTTTTGGATTTTTGTTACTGTTATCTAGGAGCAGCCATTCAAAACAAATATGCTATTGACTCAACTCTAAAAAGCTCTGAACACAGAATAAGCTCAGACTTTGAAGGACTGGGCACACAGTTTAAATATTTAGCATAGCAAAACCCATTGCAGTACAATTACTTGTACAGGATCCAATGATTTACAGCACAAATGTGAAGTATAATCCCATGTATTCAGGGAGCAAATGCCTAGTTTGTTTACTATTTTCTGGTGGCTCTTTTTTATCAAGACCAAACATAAAATACCTTTTCTTGCTCTGGCAGGTTTTTTTTTTTTTTTTAAGTAATATATACTTTTCTAAAGAAAAGTAGCCCACAATAAATAGAAATTACCAGAACTGTTCTAAAGGCATTATCCGTATTATTGAAAAACGGCATGGCCTTTAATGGTCTGTAATCTGCCTGTGTTTTTAGTGGCTTTCTCAACATCCTCCTCCTTGTCCTTGTTGAGCTCAGCTACCCTTTGAAAAGCTTTGTGCTCCAGTGACCACTTTAAACTTTCTATTGACAAAATAAAGCTGGACTCCTAATTTATTTTTCCAACAGAAGGTGTGAGTTGAAAGTGGTCATTGGTCCAAAAACCTATCATGAAGACAAAGTTGATTTTAGCAGGAAAGGGACTGATGTCAGGCTTCCTTTTCTCTGTCCTTCAATCCCAACCTCCCAGAGTCCCAAGTAAACTGCAGTTCCCACACCTTTCTCTGAAGTCTCCCTTTTCCAACCTCACAGCAGCAAGGTTTTCCTTTTCTGCTGCCGTTTGCTGCAGCAAGGAAAGGTGGCCATGAAATTCTATTTGACTCCTCAACTCAAATTGGTTTGTGACTCCAAATTCTGTTTATTAAAACTCTGGGAAGACTGACTGGGAGATGGACAATGAAGTAAATGAGTGAATGGGATGAAGGAAAGCATGTACAGCCAAATAAGTTAATAAACTAAACCATTCTCTTCACTTCATGTGCACATATGTATAGCTTAAAAATACATGCAAGCGCATTTGCAGACAGTTTAATGTGAAATAAGCAAGGGAAATATCTCTTTGTTTTGGAGGTTTAAACAGATCAATACATCTGTACACCCAGAAGCCTCAAACATTATCAAAATGCATTTTTCCACTACAGGGTATTGCTTTTCTGCAGTACCCAATACATTTAAATACAAACCCTGTAATGAATTAGTAGGTTTAGGAGTAAGTGGATGGCATCTTACACAGTCAGGACTTTCTGTGAAAGTCTCAAGAGATCCCCTATCACCATCCCAGTAACCACTACTGATCACAAATCATAATCTGATCAATCATAAGTGATATTGGCTATTCTGAGGAGTTTTGTGTCTGCCTCAGAATCTCCCTGGATTTATAAACTCATCTTGTGTCAGTACTTGCCTCTTTTCTTGCTAAAGGTAATCAGGGAGCTTGAGGCTCACAGATTACATTTTCTGTGCTGTTCAGAGGTGTTCTATTTGTATTTTTATTTAGAAATATCTGGATGAAATTCCATTTGGAGGGAAGTTCCATCCCTTAAGCCCTATGGTAACTTTATCTTCTGAACACCTAAAGCAGAGACATTGTGCTGGCTCTTAGCAGATAGGATGAATTTCATTCTTACTGAATACAACCCAGGTGCTAAAAAGCTTTAGCTGAAAGTGCTGGGTTAAAAGCACAAGTCAGCTAGGTGCATAAATATTACATGGCTATATCTTTAATGGGTTCCTGTCATAGACTTGCTTTTGTTTAAAGATTTCCATAACCCTGCTGATTTATTACATCTTTTCTAGAAGTATGCTGTTAGCAGGAAACTCAGTTGAAGCACTTTCAATCACGTTGGAGGATCATTATGCTTTCACTTGAATAACTAATTAGTTGCAAGAAATTAACCACTGCTGTTTAGCACAAAAACACTTTCAAGAAGGGCTTTCATTTTTGTTGTGGAAAATGACCTCAGGCACTTGAGGAGGTGGGGCAGAAAGGAGAAATAATGATCCTGCTGTCTTTTAATATAACTTTTGTTTTCAATTCCACCTGATAACTGGCAGGCTACATAGCTGTCTGAATAAGGCACTGCACTTGGACTTTGGATAAATGTGTTCTGATCTTTCTGATCCCATGGATCTGACAGCTGACCTCAACCTATCGATTGAGACTGGTTTAAGGTTCCAAAAGCTGTCACTGGAGGCTTGGGAGATGAAGTACAAGACTGAGGAAGAAATAAATTAGTGAATAGGATGGAAAGTAGGATAGAACATGGCCAAAGAAAGGATATAAGCAGTCTCATGTTTCTGGAACTTAATTTTCTTGTTGTGAAATGTAGATTTTTTTTTTTTTTCTTGGCACATTAGGGTCCTGTTTTGAGCTCAGTATTATTGTCACATGGTGAGCACAGCAGTGTTAATCTAACGTCAAACACAGTGAGGTGAGAAAGGAGAGCAAACAGCTGAAATACGTAGTGATTCACCATACTTCTGAGGTAAAAACTGGGAGGAACTTGAAGACAAATGATTTGTGAGATCTAGATTCCTCTCTAATATAAAATTCATTTAACAAGCCAGTAAAAGTAGCAAATCCTAGACTTTTTTTTGTATAGAACCTCAATTTTGCCTGTTATTGGAGAAATATATACATAGAATCGATTTTTAAATTATAAAATAAAAGCACAATAGGATGCACATACAAATCAGTTACCTCCTTTCAGTCTTCTCCTCTGCCTAGGAGAATTCCTCAGGTATTAAATAAAAACAAGAAGTATTGGTCAGTAAGGTGAGGACAAGGGGGGAAGGGGGAGTTTATTGGTATTGTTTACTCTCCTCTTTCTTCTCTCTAAGCGCACTTGCAAGATTAGAAAGTTGTCTTTGATATGTGTATCTGAGATGTGATATGAAAATGCTGGGAATTATTCAGTGCAAAAAAGGGAGTGGGCTGCTCATGACAAACTCCACCTGAATATAAAATATAAAGGTTCCTATAATGCTTTTAGCACTTTTACTGTCTTCTGTTTTTTGCCTTCTTTCCAATCCTTAAGCACCTATTTTGGGTACATGGATGTCAGGATTAGAATGTCATTCAGCTCTTTATGATTATATTGGATTACCTGCAAAACGTGTCTTCTGCAAATACTTACATAAATGCAGTACATTCTAAAGGCTATGGGTTTGACTTCTTTTTTTCCTTTTTTTTTTTTTCTTTTTCTAAATTTGCGACATTTTGGTACATGAGACTGCAGGAGACAGAGGTGTGCACGTGTACATATCAGGAGATTTAACTTTTTGCTTTCTAGAGAATTTCCTACCAGGCTTTTTAAAACAATGTATTACCCTGAAACTGCATGCAGAGAGTTTCAAAAGGTCTGAGAAATTAAAAAAGTTCTCTCTCCTTGACACTCAGGGAAATTGCTGCTGAAAATCCCAGTGCTTTTCTTTTGTGCATCACTGAAGATTGAAATCTGAGTGTAAGAATATCACCAAAATCTTCGTGATAAATTCCTTGGAGTTTGTCTCTCAAGTGAACACTGTGCAACAGGCCAAGATGCTTTAGTTCTAGACATGGTGAGAGTGATCCTTGTGGGCCCCTTCCAATCCAGAACATTCTGAAATTTAAAAACTCATTCTTTGTAGTAATTACAGTTGAATAACAAAGAACTGAATATAAACCCATTAAGAGACATCCAAGTCAGATGTTAATGACAGATGTCTCAATTTCCCTTTCCCCTCTATGAACATGTTCTCAGCTTTGCTCTCATTACCTCATTATGCTTTGCTTGCTCTTTCGTTTTGATCTGTAACTGCTCAGTAAGTATAAAGTGTCTTCAAATAACGGGTGCTGACTTTGAGGGTAGTTTCAAATTTTGGTTAAGACTTCTGCCTCCGGTTCAGATTGGGTGTATTTGAGCTCTTAGATGTAAATCTTGAAATTCCTTTCCACTTGGATACTCTTATTCATGCCACACCAAATACTGACTTACTAATCTTCAGTCATCACATGTCCCTATGGTATGGAAAATATATGGTCCTTCTTAGTATAACCAAAAGGGGTGGGAAATGTGGAGTCTAAAAAACCTGCATATCTAGGGAGAAGAGAATGTAAGACTCTTCTTTAAATAAAAAAACCTTTGAAATGCATTAAAACATACAGACAGCTATGCCTCCCTTTCATTTACACTTTAGTTATTGGATGGTATCACAAAACCAGAGCTGATCATGAATCAATCAACAGCAGAATAGGCCTAGACCTCCTTACTGAGAAACTGCCTTAACTGACTACATTACCATCCTGAGGGAGAAGAGTATTACTTTAAGTGGATCATAGGAAAAAGCATGTAATTATGTTCCATTTTTTTCCATCTAGGAGACTCCTATGTATTACTTGTGTGTAAATGTAGCTAATTTTCTATTTTCAGTAGCTGTGGTCACATGCAGTTGAAAAGACGAAGTGAGAAAGTGGGTTGGGTTTGTAATGCATTTGAGAATCCTTGCTTTCATTGGGCCTTTGCCGAATAAACCAAGAGTGTGGGGATTAGCTCCTGAAGCACATTACAGGCGATTTCAGGCAAATGGAAAGAAAGTTACACTGTGGGAATTGGAAAAAAAGTTCTGAATTGGAGAGACTGTGCCTGCTTGTCTGGTATAGTCCAGAAAGATATTTCTTTTCCCTCCTTTTTCTCTGCTATTCCCTCCTCTACTGAGGATATAAACCAACCTTATTTGTCTTCCTTGCTGATTTACCAGTGTGTGAGTCTGTAAACATGTCGTCATGCTGACAAGTAAATACATTTCCACGAAATTTTGCAGAGCACAAGCATCCAAAGGCTGTGTATCTCATCATTAATGAGTTTTGACATTCAGCACAAAACATGGCTGCTTTTCTCAAATGGTCACAATAGCTCTCCATACAGAGGTGGTGGGGATGGATTGAAGTTTCTAATGTCCAAAATCCCTTAAGGGCAATGAATGAGTATAAATCTACTATCTTTATAGTTACAAACTATTGTTGGAATTTTGCAGTTCCTGAGTGGAATTAGGAATAGTTCCACTGGTCAAAACAAATCTGTTCTTTTTAGATTATGCTTTGTCTCATGAAAATGAACAATTAGTAGTCTTGCTTGCATTATGGCTTCTTTGTGTCTAATACTTTCATATATATTATAGATATTTGGCAGAGTTGCATAGTCAGAAGCTGAATGATGAACAGAGCCTGCATTCTCTTGGCTTTGGTATGCTGCCCAAGATTTTTACCTCATGATCTTTATTGGGGAGAGGTAAAAACAAAAAAAAAGAGTCAGTCTTAAACCCCAAAACTACTTTATTTCTTATTCTTTCTTCTGCTGTCTTGAGCCTTTGTATAGCACTAGTATCAATTATTCAATCAGTGTCTTTGAAAAGCACCTTCCAGGCTGCCAGATTCCTGTTGCAGAGAGGCTAGATGGTGCCAGAAATCAGTCACTCTGTGCTAAATATTGCTGCTGGCTCCACTCCCCGTCTCTCAGAGTTGGTAGAAATCTAATCTTCTGTTCTTCAGTGAAAAGATGGCAGGATGTAAAAATGCCATGTGAAGTTGCTGTTATGTAACAAATGTTTTGCCATCCTGCACAGTTAAGGAGTTAAACTGGTCTCTGGTCTCAAAGTGTGGGTATCTTCTATGACATGGAAGGCTTTTATGCTCAGTTGATGTGGTATCTGTCATTTAGTTCTTCACTTGCTAGACCTTTAGCTCTGTGAATTTAGTAATTCCTCTGTTTTAAAGAACTGGTTTGCTTGCAGTCAGTTCTAAGCCCTGATATCACACTGCCTCACACGTGCACAGAACGTCACCCAGCAGAGTTCCTGTAATGCAGTTCAGCTACCCCCAGCATTCACCACCCAGATGATGTTTGTGCACAGTTGCCGAGGATTAAAATGGCGAAATATTAAACTCGGAAAAAGTAATGCTGATGGTAAATGTGCAAACAAATTCATTCATAATTGCGAATGTATCTTCATGGCACTTCCAGTTTTTATAGAATCCAGGGACCTATCTAAAAATGCTAAGAGCCATTTGTTTGTATAAGAAATAGAATTTTTCAATCACACTTAAAATATGCAGTTAATTTTTAGTAGGTATTTAAAACAATCATAACAAAATTAACCTAGTGTAAGACTGATCAAGCTGCTGTATTTCTGTTAAATGTGTTCCACAGCTGGGTTAAGGTGCTTAATTAGCCCACAGTATCAAAATATCTGAATTCTCACTGGCCCATTCAGTGCTTGTCTCACCATGGAGGAGCCCAAAGCCACCAGCCACAAAATATCTGCCAGACAACTTCTCTGTTGCTTGAACCAGGCTGAAGCTGAGCCCCCTCTGCAGAAGTGCCCCAGTGGCCTCACTTCAGTGTGTCCTGCACAGGACAGTGTGTGCTGCTCCCCTTCCCTCTGCTTTCTGCTCCTCTGAGCAGGCATCACAGCAAATCCTAAACATCAGGGAAGATGGTGTCATGATTATCAGGTCTATTCTCTATTGCCAAACCAATGTTTAAATTGTTCTTTACTTCTTGAGGAAACATTTGGGAGCATCCCTCAATCACAATATCTTCTTGTAGCTGGGGGTGGGTTTAGGTTTGAAATCCAAGGTCTGTGCCCTGTGTGGCTAAGCAGTTTCTTCAGAGAGAAGCAGTACAAGTGCCTGCTCCTTTGTCAGTTGGCAGAAGAGTGTTTTCAAGGTCAAATTCCAGGAGAGTTTCTGGCCATATTATTGTAACGCCAGCAAAGGCTGCAGTTCTAGGCCTGTGGCTTTCATTATTCCCCCATATAGTTTATGAGGACTATCTTCAACCTGTAGAATTCTGAGAGTATTTTTGTGTGTGCAGTTCCTTAGACAGCTCTATGTATTGCCTAGATATAAATCTCTATGGATATTTTGGGTATCGATGCTTGGAAAATAACTACAGCATTTAGCTGAGCTGTGAGTTCAGACCTTTGGTTGCTCTAACCTATTTTCAGTACTCATCTCCTTTGCCTTTTAATTAGGAAATGGTTGCAATGATTGTGGGTTATGGTTGACTCCTCTTGTCCTTAACTAAGAAGCTAATGTATTCTTTGCTGGATATTCTGCTTTCCTCATAGGCCTAAGCTGATATTGCTCCTTCTGCTGAAGTGACAGCTCCTGGGTGATGGGTGACACTGCACAGCCAAGAAATCTGCATGCAGGATGTGCTTTCTCCAGCTCCACAATTTTCCAGGAAGAGGTTTAGCAGGTAAACCAGAGTCCCAAAGTCTGTTTTCATTATCAAAAAGCTTAGCTTCAACTGCTAATTCTATAATGATGAATGTATGAACCCAGTATTTATGCATATGACTTTCATAGCTGAAAACGTTAGTATATGAATTTGAGGGTCTGAAAAGGACTTTTAGAATGCAAATTAACTTTTTGTTAAATCTTACACTGAAAGTTAAACCTGAGAATATAAAAGAAAGTAATCTTTATATGTGGCAAACTGTAAGGTTTATTAATCTGTCAACAAGACAGACACAACAAGCCTTCTGTTTTTATCTTACAAGCTCTTTTCTGGAGATAAAATGTTGGAAAACGGCTCTCAGAAATTTCTTGTTTAAAGATTATTAATATGGAGAATTACTAGTGGGAGCAACCTATAATCTTTAAGGCAGTTTTTCTCCTTTGATAACCTTTATTTTGGGTGCTATGATTCACCTTCTGTGTAAGAGAGTTTTAGCTTTTCCTATCTGAAAAGCTGAACTTTAAAAAGTGCTATGCAGTTTTCTTCTACTCTGTGTATGCCAACTTGAGTTGGTCTAATAAAGGAGTACTTTCCTTTTCAGGTGGGGATTTCCTAAAGTATTTTCCTTTTAAATTGACTTTGAAAGAATGAACTGAGTTTTGAGCTTTCTTACTCATGTTTGACTGCTTTATTACTGAAACTTTATGCTGATTTTTGTTTATTGTTCAGAAGATCAGGTAATTGAAATTAGTTTAGTTACTCTTCTCTAGATGCCTTTTGGGCATACTTGGAAAAGCTACTTGTACAAATGTGCTATAGTATGAATCTTGCTGACTATCACTTGATTTTTTTTATTCGTTACTTTGAGACAAGGAGAACAAAAGTTTCTTGTGTAAAATGAGAGCATAGAAACATTGCAAACATGCCTATTCTTGTGAGAGGTGTGGTCTGTAATAGCTTATGATGAGGTGCATTTGAAGAGTTATTATGACTAAAAAGATGCTGCCTAATACACAAGTCTGGTAGAACTACTGCTTCTACTGCTTCTGATGATATTTTCCCCCTTTACTTTCCTGCTTCTCCCACCACTGCACCGCTGCTCTGCATTTTCCCTTCATGAGCGAGGGAGTTTATAGGGGAAAACCAGCTGGCAACAGCCTGTGCTTCCAGCTGGACTCTAAAGATAAAACTAAAAAATGTTGCAAAAATGCACTGGAAAAAGGGAAATAATAGCCTTGGGAGCTTTCTTTTTGTTGTGAACTGTGGCAGCTGGGCAATTGCATTGCAAGGGGTTATGTGTCTGTGGCTTATGACTAGTTAGTAATTATAAACTGAAGATAATTCAGTGCACTATTTATATAATTTCGTGTTAAAATTTTCATGGATATTCACTTGTGATTCTATTTAGGTTTGGCATTTTCATCATACTGTATTTACATAGTTTACTGCTTTTCTTATGTTTGGGAAAATTATGATCAGAAATATTTTATGTTAGGTGACAGAGGTATTTTTTCAGGAGCAGAATGCAGGCATAGATGTTTCGGTGGGTTTGGAAAGTCTCTCTTCTTTGGAGTTGGTTTTGGTTTCTTTGCTCTTCAAGTACTCTCTCCATATTTCCTCAATTCAAACATAGGCACTTAATAATAATGAAAACTTGATAATGTTTCATCGGCCAGGTATGCGATTAAAAATGTTTGTCGAAACCTGCAGCTTTAAAAGATGTGTCTGCATGAGCTCAGCAAAACAGTGCCCAGATTATGCAAATTCATGTTCCACTCCAGAGGGTACTTAATCATCTGATTTAAAAAGTAATTAATAATTGAACAGATAGGCAAACTCTTTCTAGTGTGGTAGCTTAAATTTTACTCCAATTCAGTTGATTTTCATATAATTAAATCCATAACTATTTAAAAATCATAGATATGGTAGGCCTGTTGCAAGTTTCTCTACAACCCTATGTATTTGAGTGACAATGAGCAGTGAAAAGTATGGACAGGAGGAAGTTTCTACCTCCTTATGTCCCCTTCATCTCATCACATGTCCCTGAACACAGGTGGTTGATACTTGACTGCACAAGGAAATGATTTAAATATGTGCAGCTGGATTTTGTCGTAGAAATTAAGTATTCCAGACGTCCCTACTATCATTGTATGCAAGTTGAAATTGGAAGATATAGTTGAAGGAGTTTATCTGGAGAAACTAGGGAAATGGCTGAAATATTTATAACTCCTGAATACACAGAAATATTTTATCAGGAAATTAAAAGTTTGGTCACCATGAACATGAATGAGAGCAAACAGATATGAATAAAAGAGGATCTTTGAGACACCATACAACAGACTTCTCTGATAGTCAAGAGTGGAAAAGGATTTTACAGCGTCAAATATTTTTGTTTGTTTGCTGGACTTCACAGAGCAAAAAATTTCTATGTAGTTGAGAAGGCAACCAAAATATTTTTGTATTGATTTTTGTAAAGGCTTATTTCTACCAGCACTCTACTAATAATATCTGCTAGAAAATATACTGAAATAAACATTTAATTTTATGTTGTTCTATACAAGTATTGAAGACTGCATGTATTAGAAAAGTAGCATGCCCATCTCTTTGTGATACGTCCTAAATTGAATAATAAAATGTTGTTTTCTTTTGATTTAAAAGGAAAAGATATGAAAACATATAACAAGGTGTAAAATTGAATGCATTCAACCACTAATACCCCTGAAAATCTTGGAAATGTGTAGTCTAACATGAGACTTGTGATTTGTAAGAGGGAATGCAGAGGGTACTGATCATTCTCACTTTGGTTTGTGTTCAGATGCAGTCCCCTTCCTATTCTGTCAGTGAATTTCCTGTTGCCTCAGCAGTAGGACATATCAGTAAGTTTAAAAATGGACCTGGTATCCCAGTTTGGAGCACAGGGTAGAGTAAAAGGTATTCTACATTTTCCCGAGTAATGTCTGTGCCATTCTACACCTGAAATACAATCTGAAACTGGTTTCAGCCTGCTGGTTCTGAGTAAGAATGAAATGTTTGTCAGGCAATGCCACATCTTTTCAAGAAGATGTCTGAAGAGAATATCTGGTATTTTAACCCTTATTTAAAGGTCAGAGATAAAGTTTACTGAATCAACTAAAGGAAGCAAACTCTATGCAGAACTATCTCCAGTTTTTGAGAATTCAAAGTGGGTATCTTTTAAGAGATTCTTTGGGGGGATTGTCACATTCACTTATAAACAGTGAGTTGTTCCAGGACTAGCTCTGGGCTAAACAGTATGTCGTCAAAGTAGGTTTTGAAAAGGGCCTGATATTACTTTACTTTCCTCTTAGTGAAGTTAAATGGAAATCTTTGTGCTGACTTTTAAAGCTGAGTTTAGGAAAGGATGATTGCTTCTGTGCAAAGAGGATTTTCTGTTTGAATTGTCAGAACAAACGATCAGTACTTGGAATGAATCTAGTTCAGGCTGACTCCTTAAGAGCCTTTGGGGCAGTTGTAGTGAATGACATTAATTGATTGATAAGAAATTAAATATTAGTGGGACATTGATAAATATGGTCAGATTAAAATGATTCAAAAACTAAAAGTATCTGCAAAGGATCATCCATATCAAGATTCAGTGTTCATACCAAGTCACCTAATACATCATTATCTAGTGGTCTAGTCTAAACTGAGTGCATTTAGCAGTAGTTAGTGTGGGTAGTTTATGACATTCCACAGCTGTTTCTTCTCACAAAGAAGAAAGAATATGTCACAAAGAATAGTTAAATGTTACAGCTAAAATGTACCTTTCTTCCAATTCACTCATTGGCTAATATAAGCTTCTATGTACATTTTTAATCAGATAAATATATAAACTCTTGCCTTGTATTATTGCTGACATGTGAAGGAAGGCTGGTATCTTTTGTCTTGCTGATACTTCAAATTTGGACAAGTTGCCCAGCACAGGGTAATGCCACGTTTTTCTCTGGTTTGAGCAGCACACTGGACTAGGTGAGGGACTAAGGTCCCTTCCAACCTCACTTATTTCCAGTGTCTCTGATTTCAGTCATGCTGCATATGGATTGATAAGTTTTGACTGAACTGCAGAGGCCCTTCTGTTGATAGTTCAGACAGCAGAAGACTTTAGAGTAGATTTACTTAAAAATGCTTGAGAAGAACTTCTGTATCTGAATGATACTGAGCTTTCTGTCATAAAGGTCAGGAATAATGAATATATCCTTTTGACCACTGAGACTTGGAAAAAACCCCAAACATTTGGGATCTTCCTATGTATGCATGACTTTGTCCTTGCTTATAGTGTGGTGGCCTTTTGCTGTGGTTTGACTGTGAAAAAGGATGAGTAAAAATCTGGGTGGAGTTTTGTTATGCTTCCACAGTCCTCTGTTCAATGCCAAATCATTGTAATCTGGGATGATGTTGAAAATGGAGTGTGGGAGGAGATAAATCACATGACATTAGAGGGGAAAACAGAAATAAGAAGCTACTTCACTAAGATAGTAGAAGTTTTTTTTCATTTAGAAAAAAAGTAAGATAATGTCAAGATTTCAAAAGAAAATTGTAGGCTGATTTCTGACTTCCCCTACTCAGTGGAAACAATGTTAAAAGTTGAGTTGAACTGTTAAATATATTCAGCTGCCTTAGATGTTCTTGACAAGTTTAGAAAATGCACAAAAGTTTTCAAGAATTCCTGATATTTAGCCTTTCTGAGTTGAGACTATGCCTTTATTAATCAAAAAGCACTGTCATTTTGCATATGGCATTAAAAATAAGCCAATACAGAATAAAATTAGCTGGCTAACTTAATATTGTGAATTTTTTTTCTTAATGTGAATACTTTGAGAATCTGAGTGCATGAAATGATGAACTGCACATGCACAAAGCAGGAAATCATGGAATCCTGAAGATTGTTCCATATATAAATCTTTCATCTTAAGTGGAGTTGTCCATTTGAGGGCTACAAGCAGCAGACCAGCTTATAGGAGCAGATGTCCCCCTCCACGCTCCCCAGGAGTTTGGTGACCTTGAAGTAGCTTGCTTGAGGCTTTTGAGATTAAAAAAAGTTTTAAATGCTAGCTAAAATTCTGAGATTGGTACCTAGCTCTTTAGTGACTTGCTATGACCAGTTTAGCTTTTTAGTAGCATAATTTAGAAAAAGAAATGTTTCAGATTTAGTCATGCAATTGTTTAGAAATATCAATATATTTTCTTTTAAGATGCTGTCAAAGGATTATTTGTTGTTTAATCAATATTTGTCATTGTGAGTAACTGTATGTAAAGGTCAATACATACAGTATTATGCTTCTGGAAAACAGTATTTCAGTAAATATGAAATACTTTACTGAAAGTAAATACAAAAAATACCTAATACTCAAAGTAACCCAAAAGAAACAAGAAATCCCACCTGATGTAGTTTAGAAATTGGTTTGCTTTGAAGCATATTACTTCTGACTCCCTAGCCATGTCATGTATTTTGATTTTAAATTCTCCATGATTTTTTTTATCCGCCTCTGTACTATTTGTACGTCTAAAAATTTCATTGCTGTAAACAGGGGACTTGGATATGTGATGAATGAAGTGTTGCAGCTGCCTGAGTAAGAAATTTTTGTGGAGCTAAAGATAGACTTGTCTCTTGTATCTATTCTTTGGCAGAGAAAAGGGTGATTGAAGAGAAGTAGAGTATATGAAAGCACAGCTAAAGCACAGATACACTGACATTATAATACAGTGTCTCGTCGGGTGATGTGGTGTTTTGACTACATGGCTGCAGCAGGTCTATAATTTAAATGTCATTAATGGCACAGAAAACAATAGCATGGAGACAGGAATACTGTAAAGTCTCTGGGTCTGTACTTACAATGCAGATGAAATAGCCCTTTGAACTTGTGGTGCCAAATGTTGTCCAAAGTTACCATTCTTCCATGAGGAAAGCAGTTTGTTTTTGTGGTGTCTTGTTTCTTTCTCTCCTAGCACAGACAGACATTTTCTGTTTAGATTGCTTGGCTTGTGTCACTACAAAAATCCCAGGCAAAGGGGGCTGTTTCTATTCTGCCTCACTCATGTCCCGTTCACACATTCCGTACAGAATTCGCTATTGTCAATAGTCATGACTGTGTTTTCTTTGTGCTTGTTGTCTTTTGAATGTGCTTCTTTATATTTTTCCTGAAGTCACACACAGAACTAGTTTCACCAGAAGCTCTTGGTGTTCAGCTGTAAGAGAGTTACACGCAGTCCTGTGACTGCACCCCAGCTATAATATCTCATTTGTTTCCACTTGGCTGTTGTAATGTTTTCTGCTGCTCAGACTTCTCCTTACCCTTGCTCTCTTTTTTCCTTTTTCTTTCTTGCCCCATTTAAAATTATATCTGATTTCATTTTTCTTATTGAAGCTAACCGTGTGTAAGTGCATGTTTCTGTACCCTCACAGATGTCAAACGTTTAATGCACCTTGGTGTAATGTATGCTCTAATTATTTGCCAAATCAGAGTGAGTCTTTCCAGAAACAGCTCCTGATCTTTGAAAACCTTGCAAAATGTGTACAATATGTTAATTGTGAAGCTTTTTTTAGAACATATTTCAAAGGAAAAGAAGAAATGCTGTGCAAATAAAACTTGTTTAAAGTGTTCCACCACTTCTAGCAGGGGACTGTTACAATAGTTGCATTATTTCTTTATCCTGATAGAATGCCTTTGCAAATCTCACTTAGGCTTTTCCCCCCCTTTAAACTAGTTCACGGTGTGTAGGTCTGGTTCTATATACTATGTTAATACTTTGCTGTTTCCAATTTTGACTCTTGTCAAAATATTCATGTAATGTTAACAAAACTTAAGCCATCTTATACTCCATGAACTATAATGAAATATTAAAAGTTGCTAAAGGGATAGGTATGAAGTTTCAGGAAAGTAGTTTCTCTTTATAGTACAAGTCTCTCATTCAAAGTGTGGTAAATGTGGGTATTTAGATATGCCTTTCTTTTCTCACTTTAAAACAAATAATACCTAAAATTCAAAGCTTATGGAGTAGACATGGATCTACTTAATACTGAAGGTAAATAGAATTGAGGAAGAATAATTAGTTTATTATTATTAATTTTATATTAACGTAGAAATTTTGGATCTTAGCAGAAGTAATTTATTGAGCATCTTCTTTATTTAATGTGTCTCAAGTGTATAGAAACAGGGTCTTTAAAATCTGTGATCATCAAAATGCCATTCTACGAAATCTGTGCATTCATAGAACAATTCAGGTTCTTCCAAAATATTGATGCCAATATGTGCAAGAAAGGAGTTGTCTGAATGTTTTGATCTTGGAAGGAATCTTGATCAGAGCAGTCAATAAAATACAAAACAGTACAACTGGCCAAATGAAAACAATTGTCTATTTCTTTCCCAATGTAGTGGGTTAAGTGCTGGCCTGGCCTGCTTGTTTTTTCCCTTAACCAAAATCTAAGCCACTTCAAACCACCGTATTCAATAATATTAATAAAGAAAGATTTTGTGTAGGCCACTATTCCTGGCTACTGCAATCAGTACTCTTCAATTTTGTCTGAAGAGAAATTAATAATTTGTCTTGCACTTGTTGCCACAAACTCTGAAGAGTAACATGAAACCAAAGCAGAACTTGAGAGAAGGACTAGCTAGCATTTACCCAAACTTGTTTCTAGTTAGACCAGAATATGAGTTAGTGAAAAAACTCTTCTTAGTGGCAGGTTTGGTAAAATCAGTCTTTAGCTATCACACTATTTTTCTACTTAGGAAATAATTTCTGAAATGAGAGGGAGCTATTCACACTCAATGGGATTTAAATATAGAGTGAATCTGCACAATTTCTCCATGTCAAAAAAACACAATATGTGCTTTGACAAACTTTTCCTAGTAAGTGCCTTGTACACAAGTAATTTCTTCAATGCCAGGATGGTTGTTACTTTTCTGTGAACAGCCCCAAATATATTTTATAACCTGAGCACAGTTCATTTCCTGATGGAGCAATGTAGTCCCAGCTGCCCTCACAAGAGCAGAATTCCAGATGTTCCTGTTTTGCTGTATGGAGCGGTGCTGTAATTGTTGGACAGCAAGGATACAATTTGGCTCTCTGATAATGTTGTATCTGCAGAAATACTTTCACTGTGCCTGTAGGAATGTGTATATACATTGGGAAGGAAACTATATTATGGATTTCAGTCTTTAAATGGATTCATATGGCCCAGGTGATTGTAAGAACCACTTGGATTTGAGAATATACTTATGGCATTTTAAGTATCATGTAAGGAAGGAATTAGCCATTATTTAAAGCAGCATACATGGTAACACAGCCAGTGATTTGAACCTGTCATTCATTTAATAATTCAGGATGGAAAAGGAACATGAGATCATTATGTCCAACAGCAAACCTAACACTTTCAGGTCTACTACCTAAATCTTCTCCCAGAGTACCATGTGTACATGTCTTTTAAGTATCTCCAGTGACTTCATCACTTCTTTGGGAACCCTTTTCCAATGCTTGACAAGGTTTTTGGTGGAGAATTTTTTCCTAATAACAAGTCTAAATGGCCCCTGGTGCAATTTGAGGCCATTTTCTCTTACCCTATCACTCGTTACTTGGGAAAAAAGGTATACTTGACACTCAGACACACTCTGCTGTAGCCTCCTGTGAGGTAGTTATAGAAAGTGATAAATTCTCCCCTGAGCCTTCAGACTTCATAACCTCACTTCCCTCTGTTCCTGGATGGACTTGGGTTCTAGACCCTCCACTTCAGTCATGCAACTTCTTACTCTAGTCATGGTTGCAGTTTGTGTATAAGCCTATCTATGAAAGAGTTTCTAGATGTTCAGCTTCAGTTTCTTTAAGTTTCTCCCACTGTTTTTATAAGACACTAAAACCTTAATAAAGCTTGGAGTCAGTAAAAACAAAGAATGTGAGAACAACTTTAGTTGTGGTTGTTCCCATATTTTTGGTATTATTTCAGAATATGTCCTACTATGGTCAAATGTGCATTTGTTCAAATTTCTTGAATGTGTGAGTTGGGGGCTGATCCCAAGTTCTCCCACATTAATAGCTCCATTAAATACTGTTGATATTCTTATTGTGGGTTATCCCATTTTAAATCATCTTTACAGATAATTTAAATGCCTTAGTGATCAGTCGGTTAGGGCAAAAAGCATCTCACATACCAACTACAGCTGCCACTTGTGGCAGAAAAGTTCAAATGTGAATCTTTTTTTCTATCCTGAAACCCTCTGTGGCCATTTCTATTTTCCGAATTGGCTTAGGCTGAAAATGACTTTTTTTTAACAAGATGTAGCAGGACAGATCATTGATTTAATGTGATGATACTGATATTTTATTGTAAAAGAAATCTGTAATCAAGATTATTAAAACGGTTAACAGTATGTAGTTCTGCCTTCACGATAATCAAAATGGAGATGATTCCTGGAATTCTACTTTGTGGGAGAAAGATTGGAGGGGCTAACAACATGGGTTTAGGAGTAAAGGATCTTCTCTCCCTTCTGGGCACATAGAGTTGAACATGCAGTTTGCTTTGTGGTCTAGGTTTATTACTAAACTCTTGAGCCTGGAGCCATTTCCTAAATGAGGCTGCAGCTACCAGCTTTTAAACTCAATTAGCCCTCTCTCCTGTGTTCTGCATGCCTGACAGTTCTAATGGACTTTGCTTGGCTCTGTGAGAAAGGGAAGGTGTGGGCGTCTCCAGAACCAGCCTCCTCCTTCCCCCAGACTGGGTGGAATGGCCACATCTTATTGTGGCCCTTGGTCAACAACAACTTAAAGGTTCTCCGGATTATTAAAATGTGAATTGTGCCTAACAGGGGAAGGCTGGGGGGAAAAAAGGATAGTCAGTTAGTAGTCATTCAACAGCAGAGAAATCTTAGCTTCTACTACCTGATGTGAGTCCTTCAGAGTGGGAAGAGTACCAAACTGGGCTGTACTTTGTGTCATATCAACAGGATGGGTTGGCCCAGGGTCTTTTTTCCAAGGGATCTTCTGAGGCTTGTGGTCTGCAAAATGCAAACATGAGAGAAAGCAATCCTATCACAACTAATAGCAACAGAAATGTCTTAAGAAAGTCGCTATTCCCAGGAATACAGATTAGAGTGTATTTAATAGAGGAGTAGAAATTATATTTTACCATTAAAAAAAGAAGTAACAATAATACAGACAAAACACCTAATGACTGCCTTAAGGAAAAACCCCTTTGTTAGTCTTCAAGCACAAGAAAATACTTGACCTGTTTTGAACAGCAGTGTTTTATAACATGCGTTTGTTGGATCACAATCTTTTTTCTCTTCTCTGTTTGATCTAAAAGTCCAACTGTGTTAATTTAAAAAATTAATGTAATGCATTAAGCTTGTAATATGATTAAAGGTATTACTAGAACTTTATAGAAGTGGGGTGGTTTTTGTTTTGTTGGTTTTTTTAAATTCTGTTAGTTTTCCCCTGCAATTGCAGTTCTATGCAAAACTGTAACTAGATCTGGTTAAAATTTATATCTTTTTCTTCCTCTGTGGGGAAAATGCAGAAGGCTTTCAAGAGATACATATTTCAATGGAGATTTTTCTGGGAAGGCCTTTTGTGTTAGGGAAAAAAAAAAAGCTCCCTTGCTGCCCTAGAAGGGTTGATGGCCTGGTGTTCTGGTGTGCCTCTGGAATGTCAGAGCTCTGTCGTCGTTGGAGAAGGGCCTGGAAACCTGGATTTCTGGATACTTTGTGTGAAAGTGTTAATGATGAGATTATCTATCTGGAAAGGGATCGTGCTGCCTACTTTTTTTCTCTACTTTCTTTTATGATATGTGCCTTTTCCCAAAAGATAATTGAAAGAACTTAGACATGCCTCTCTTTAGTCTAATAATAAAATTTCAAAAATATTTTTATCTCTTTGAGAAAGGAATATTATTTTCTGATCAGTCTTAACAGTAATGTACAGATCCATTGTTCATATTGTCTAGTAATGAAAGAAGTATAAGAATGATATAGTTCAATCTTAGTAATGAAATTAAAGCAACTGTATGCATATGTAAGGAGGACGGTGTGGCTGAAGAGCTCTGGAGCCATGGCAAATTCTTGTGTTTATTCTACTGAGTATTGCAAAGAAACACCTTGCTGTCTGTGCACTTGTACGTGTAGTTTTTTTCCTTTATTTCTACATAGTGAAAAACTGGAGCTAATGTCGAAAATGTGAGGGCTTCGTTAAAAATTCAAACCCAACTGAAGCAAAGAAGTTTGAGGGAAAAAATCCTTTTCATAAGGCCATAGTGACTCTACAGAAGAATATAAAATAATCAGTCTGATATGTCTGGATCTCTTTTCTATTCATACAAAAACATGAAAAAATTGACTATTGCATCATCTCTTTTGAAGTACAAATGCTAATTGAAATCAGTCAAATGTCTGTCTAAAAGCATGTGTGCTAAGATACTACAGATTTTTTTCATGTACTTGCATACAGGTATATATATCTCATTTTCCCTACAGCTTCTACCAGTGAGGGAAGAAAAGTGGTCCTTGGATCATGCTCCCATGATCCTCATTTTTAGTACTTCATGTTTTAATGTTTACCAGTTAAATGTGGTTTTGAATGTGCTTCTGAATGACTACTTTACAGAAAGAAACAGACACTGCAGTCCATCTCCAGCTGAGTTTCCACCTTCTTTAAAGATTGGTGCTTTTCTCCTTATTCTTTACAAAAGATAATTTTTAATTAGGTTCTGCTTTCCAAATAAGCTGCTCTTCACTTTTGAGGGAACAAGAGGTAGCCATTGGTGTGTATGCTTGATCTCTCTGAAATATCTCAGTCTGCTGTGTTATTCAGATGTTTGTTGGATGGACTTGAAAGTATGCTTTGGCTGCTGTTTTGAAAAATCTAGTGCCCTGCAAGTGCAATACACAATAAAAGGAATTAATGCTCAAGACCTATTTTGTGTGGATTGCTGCAAACTGCTTTTTCTTTTACTGCTTTTAGCTTGCTGACCTGCAGAAAAGGTTGTCTCCGTGTTTTCTTCCTGTTATCGATGTGAAATTCTTCATTTCAAGTACTTTTTCATTTTGCTTTGACCTGATTTTATAGTTTTTAGTGCTGCCTGTTTAACACAAACTGCTGCACTACTGAGTTCCTGCAGATGTTGTGAACTAGTATGACTTTTATAACTGCCTCTATGATGGTCAGTCATGGAAGCCTTGATTTAGGAAGAAGAAACCCAGTTCAGTCATAGATGTCTTCAGATGTCCTGACCTACAACTGGAAAAAACAGTATGGCATTTTCTTGCACTGTGTGCTGAGCCCTCTGGGATGGTTTACTTTTGTGGCTTTAAACACTTTAGGTAAAGTTTGGAGCCATCCAGTAATTGTATATTCCGAGTTCCTTTTTGAATCTACAGCAATCCTGTTAATGTTACCTTTTAAAAACCCTTTGTTAGTAAATATCATCAGACAAAAGGCTTTTGTACTCTGGATTTCTACTCTGAAAAAGTCCATGACATAAACACAGTATTGGCAGCTAACTGACTTCTGAGTTTAGGTTTACTGGGGGTTTTTAGCAGGCTGTTAACAACTACATGTATGGCATTTTTTACCTCCTGATTTGGGGGGAATTTTGCTTAGCAGATCACCTCTGCTTTCCTGATTCCTTTGTGTATAAACTTGCCCTAAAAGAGAGCCCTCTCTGACTACATTTTGTTAGTTAGGGTTTCAAAATACCTGCAAATCTGAAAATAACTTAAGCAAGAGTATTCCACTGTTGAAATAGTGACCAGGAAGTACTATTTTTAATCGGTATTTTGATATAATAATCCCATGTATTTAACAAATCATAATTTTCAATTTTTTCGAGATAAATTTCAGAAAGACAAAGCTTAAACAGCATCATATCAGTGCATTTATCTGGGAGCAAAGTCAGGCGTCAGGACTGTGTCCCAGCCTGTGTCTGCTTGTGCCTGGACGGGGGAGTTAAACTGTAGGGCAAAACCTTTCACATGAGTGTGCTAGGCAGTGTTTGCAGGACATAGCATCATTCCTTCTATGTTTCAGCTGGGTTTTTTCTTCCTGCTCTGGAAAATAGTGTTTTCTGTGATGTATCTTACATCTTTCTCATTCCTCTCATCTCTGCCATCAAAGCATCATATCATAGGCATAAATGCAAGATTTTTCTTTGTTTTTTAATGGCAGTTTCTAAGTAATGCTGATGAGTTTGTCAAGTCAGATATGTAACCAATATTGTACACAGTTTTTTAGAAAGTGAGATTGAGAAGGAAATAATTAAAACAGCACTACTGGTCAAAAGTTGCACTGAGGTGTTTTCTAAGGGAAAGAATTTTAACAGTAAAGCCAGGACCCATTGGTCCTATTGTCTATGCTGGTTCACAGCACTGGTTTTGTCTCCTAAGTTGCACCAAAAACCTTGGCTGCAGGCCCCTCCAGTCTGGGGTGAGGAAGAATTCAAAATATAAAGATTGAGAATCTTTAAAGCTGAAATTCTAGCTCTTTTCCTTGCTAAGGTAGAATGAAAACCATAAACTATTGGTAAATGTCAACTAACCGCTAGACTTGAAAGCACCAGCAGCTGCTTTCTGCTTATGAAGCAGAGAAACTGTGTGGGAGGAGATGTAAAGAACCTCCTCAAATACCCACTATAACAGAGGGGCGGGGGAGAGACTCTACTGAATATGGGGTTTAACCTTTAGAATTCTTGTTCTGTTCTCTCATGCTCTTTGACTTGCATGAAAATGCAAAATGGCAATTGATTTGTTTCAGGTAAAAGCACCAGACAAAGGCCCCATGCCATCTAAAACTAATTTCTGATAAAAAATGGAGTACCCAGCTTGCCTGTATCAATTTTGTGTCTGTTAAAGATTTATGGCATGAATTTCATAAACAGTTTTCAAATGTATTTAATGAATAATTGTTTGCAAAGGGTTTGAAGTGTGCCTCAAATCAGATGCAATGTTTCAATGCAGCAGTATTATTAACAGCATTGTTAATGTAGTATTGAAATGGCAACACTTAGAAATTCATCTACCACAAATCTGAAATGATGAGTTTGTCTTGAATGCAAATAAACATGGAGGAAATAGATTGGGAGGTATTCATTCATGATGTATAAAATGAGATAAAAAATAGGCCACAGGTTTATGTTAATATAAATTGAGACAAATTCTAGCTTGGCAACACTAACCAAAAGCTGTCTAAACAAAGCAACTAATGTTTATTCTGCTTCTAAAAGGAAGTCCATATCTGCTGTTAAGAAAAGACAAAGGCTTGTCCTGGGATGGTTTTTGGGGTCTTTAAATAACTTATTTATGCAAAAATTCATAGATCTTTCATCACTTTCTGATATGTAAAAAATATGTATAGCTTTAGTAGCTCATGGCAAAACTATTTCTAGCCCTTGTAAAAATATTTGTGAAAGCATACTAGAAAATGTAGAAAGAAAAAGGGTTGGATTGTTTGGGTTTTTTTCCCCTGAAAAGAGTCAATTACAAGACAATAAATGTATCTGGAAAGTGTGGTGACAATCTGGCTTTTTTATTTGGACACCTTTCTATGTAGATGCTGACTGTACTGGGCAGATGAAACAGCTCTCAAGGAATGATAAATATTGATCAGTATGAGAAGACTGTTTTTACATTTAAAAACTCTCATATAAAGAAAAAGAACAGAACTTCAACTCTGTTATTTCACCTGCTCTTCTTTTAAACATGTCCTTTCTTGTTTGCTGACTACTCCCACTATGGAGCACTTGTCCGCAGTCCCAGGAATTACTACTAACTCCCTAAGATGGGGGTGGGGAACTAGAACTGGTGAACAAGGGCTGGAAGGGTACCAGCTGGAGGATATTTGTGACAGATCAGAATAACAGGAAGAGAGAGAGTAAAAAAGAAACGGTCAGCACTTTTGGCTTTTTAAAAGTGGGGTGCAGAGGACTTGCTGTTATGTTTTTGCAATGTCTTGTTTCCAGACTGCTGGCTTAGTCAGCCACATCTTTAATTTACCCAGTCTTTGGCTGCTACCACAGAAAAAGAAATTATAATTTCCAAGCCTTTATTTCATCCCTCGTACCTATAATCCTCAAGTTCCAGTCTGTCTGACCACTTGACTAGGCTTTTTAATTAACAGATCTTCTTGGGGGCCCTTAAATGTGTTTTGCATATACAGGAGCTCTAAACAGCCTTGGAAACTCTTGATGAGATGAAAAACATCCTGCTGGGAATATAAAATGGCATATAGTGCCTAGAATAATGATTTCCATAATTGAAATTTTCATGTGCTGTATTAAAAGGCATCATTTACCTGGGGTCCTGTTCTTTTGAAAAGAAAAAGGTTTTAGTTTCAAGAACTTGTCTATTTAACACTATCTTTACGTGGTTCTGTTGATTCCTCAGAAGAAGGCTCATGGGCTCAGCAGAAAAAGCACAAAGCTGAAGATGAAAACTAGCATTTGGATATTTTTGTTCAGTTGGTGATTCAGAGGTACTTACTTGATTTGCTCAAATGAGGCAGGTGGTGGAGTTCTGTAATGATCTTTACTTTGTACCTGAGACCACTGATCATTTGGCTGAGGTGGCACATTGTTAATGACGTGTTAATAAACTATGTAATTTGGGAAGGTAGACTCTTCAATGGAAGGTAATAGCCCTCCCTGCTGCCAGTATCTTAATGTAATCGAAGAAAACATCTTGTTTTAATCATTTACTAATTGAATGCACAGCAACTAATCTCTGGGATGTACCTTGGAGACCCGATTACATGTTTCATCGACTTCTGGGGAGCGAACACAGATGATGTTGGTCAGATTGCCCTCAGCTCTCTTCATTGCTGGTCTGCAGCCCTGTGGTGGTTTGTCTAGAAGACAAAGAAAGAATTTTGTTTGATACTTTAGGATATGTGCAATAGATGAGCCAATAATTGATCTTGGCATTCCCCAAGGAAAAATCGCTAGTGTCACTCTAAAGGTCTTAGTGCAGATTGTACAAAACCACTAACTTTTTCTTCAGGTTTTCAGATAAAATAAATTTTGCTTCAAGCTCTAAGTGAAGTTAGATTATTCAGAATATTAAGATGTGACACAATACTGTCAATAAGCCTTATATTTTCAATAGTTTAAACATCATAAATAGTTACATCAGTGGTATTTTTTCCATGCTGTTCTGACTTGCTGTTCATGTAGGATCATTCAGACATATAAATAAAAAATTGCCAGAAAATGAACTCCAGGATTATTTTGCAGTGCTGCAGATCAGTTGTCAAGATCAGTTTCTGAAAAATCAAATACTAAACCTGAGTGTGTTGTTTTTTTTCCATAGTGTATTTCTGAATTAATTTTCTCTTACAGAAAATTAGTCCTGCTTAACTACCGAAACACAGGTCTAGGTAATAGTCTGATCTTTATTGCTGACATGCACCAATCCTAATGAAACTTGTACCACTCCTGCACTTTTTTAGTAGCTCTGAATATTATTCCGGTCTCAGCCTGTAATATTCAAAAGCACATGAGGAACTGCGTAAATGCCTCCCCCTGTCCCTGAAGTTCAGTGCATTAGGTGATGGGATTCTCAAAGCCTTCTAAATTCAGGGAAGAAAATGCCAGGGCTCAAGTAACAAATATTTGAGTTGCTTCTCAAAGCCACTTTATTAAATTGGACGCGTTTAAACAAGTTTAGTGCCAAGTAAGTATGGTATATTCGATCTAAAAATATTTTTTTTCAAATCTGTACTTTTCAGTGATCTAATGGTTACTTTTTGAAGAACTTGTGGCCTTGCAAAATATTGTAATTACACAGCATGTTCTCAAAAAACCTGGTGTCTAGTATTAACCATCTTGTGGGGTCATGGAAGACATTTTGAGAATTTCGGATCCATCTTGTTCAGCTACGCCTTCTCTGTTATGGTTACTGGAGGAATACGCACATTTGAGTTCTTTGAATAGCTTTAAAAACTCTCACATTTTTTATTTGTCTATTTTATAGGACATGAAAAAAGCTCCATCACCCCTCAGGGCATTAAAGCACAGTGCTTTAATTACACAATGCCCATTAATGCTAATAAATTTCATGCTAAAGACCTATGCTGTACCAGTGCCAAGTCAAACATGTCTCCTTCCTTTCCAAGCCCTGTGCCATGCGCTGCCTGGACATGCGGCCATTACAACGAGCTCAGTTCCAACAACAGACATTAGACACAGATGCAAGACTTCATGTTGACTTTCAACAGCTTCTATAGGTTGAAATAATGCTCACATTTGATTTTCAAGTCATCTTTGCAAGTATTTAGATAGGGATGGTGTTAGGTGAGGGATGGAACATATGTGAAAGCAAGTGATAATATGATAGTATTTTTCCCTGTTGCACTTTTTCTATTATCTGATATAACTTGAGTTTTCTCTCTAAAGATTATTTTGTAATGATACTCTGAAGAATGAGTTTACCAGCTGTGTAAGATAAAGCATGTTTGTAACTGTTCATGAATCTTATTTCATTCTCTGTTTCTCTTACCTTAGTCATTAGCTGCAGCCCCCCCCTTTTTTTCATATAGCTCTGCTGTTAGCATTTCTAGAATTTGTCCTCAGAACAAAATCTCCTTTTATCTTGGAATATTCCTGGAAATCAGGTACTCATATTACTTTTGATCTATGTGTACAAGTACAGCAGTTTTACTTTCAGGATGGATGGGTGTCTTGGGGGGACTTCATGATGCTTGTATCCCCAAATCATCTATTCTGTTTCCTAGAGGGACCCCAGTCAGAGGTTTCCTCTCAAATTTGCCCTGAATCCTAGGACAGTGGGGTAGAGGAATAATTTGGGATTCAGCTTATGAGAATTTTGGAGTGAGGGGAATGTGTCAGTAGGTGTATCAGAATGGGAGATGCAGACGTTTTTTCATCTCTGCAGTAAGATAACATCTGGATCTCTTTGTACTAACAAAATGAAAATGGATTGGTCTGGTTGAGAACGGAGACCAAATGGACTCAGCTATGCATTTAGGAGGGGCTGAGTGATGGTTGGATGGTAAAATGCATAAAAAAAAAATCCCGAAACAATTTAGATACTGACGGGCTGTGAAGTGTTTAAATATGCCTAGACTTAGCAAGTGGGAGTATAGTGGGATCAGCTAAAGGAATGTGAGGAAATTTCATGAAGAAGAAATGTGGATTTGTAACCAAATGGGCAGTGTTCAAGTTTCCTGATGTTTCTGATACTTCACCTCAGGTGCAATGTGGAGAATAGGGTTGGGTTTTGGTTTGGGGTTTGTTTAATAAATAGTTCTGGACTATTCCCAAATTCCTCTGTAACAATCAGTGTTGATATCCTGACAGGGATTTATTAGTTAGTCAAAGGATTACCAGCCCTTTCTTTCTTAAGTCTTTTGCAGAGCAGTCTTCAGGAGCAGACAGAAGGGAAGAGAGGCAACACCTGGGTTCAGAGTCAGAAATGTGCCACATCCTCATGATGAAGGAACATGATGGTGAGCCCAGCAGAGATCTGAGCTCTTCCTGCAGGGCTGAGGGCCCTTGGGGGTCTTTTTAGAGTGCTCTCAGCAGTTGTTTATCCTCAGTCACAAACCTGTCTATTCAGGGCGTTAATCACGTTTTTTGGAATGTTTATTATATAACATTTTCTATGTTGTGTTTATTCTGTGTTAGTGTTCTGCTCAAAGACTGGAAGACTTTGGCTGAATTTGAGTGCCTCTGTAGAAGCAGCCTCCTATAAGGCAAAGAAAAGGTATATTGCAAGCAGAGAGTTTGTAAGAATGCTGCATGTTGATGAGCACTACTTAGAAGAGCTGGGAGCACTTTGAAAACCTTTCTGATGACTAAAACTCCACTTTACACCTCTACTTCCGAAACTGCCTGTCTAGTGGGAGCTTATGTTATTTTTAACAGTAGCTTCTTTTGCCACTGAGTCCTAAAGGACTGGAATCACACTTAAAACAATAATTTCTAATCTTATATGCTGTTGTGAATGTCCTTTTTATTTTTAAATTAGTGAGAATCTTGAGTTGTCCCAAAACATCTCACCATAAATTGGGCTTTCCCCCAGCTTTGACTAGTTTCAAAGAGAAATCCTGTTGTTGCTTTTTCTCCTGCTCTGCTTGCCTGTGTTCACCTCACTGCTGCTCTCTCTGCTCAGAGGCAGACCTGTTCCAGCTCAGTGAGGAGTGCCAGTCATGAAAGTAGTAAACTTGTTATGAAAAGCTTGAAAACTTGGATGTGCCTAGGTGCCAGGCTTTTAAACTCATTGTAACTTTATTAATGATACCCTGGGGGAAGCATCCTTTAGTAGTAAACAGAGCCAAACAGATTTGAGCTAAAAAGCTAGGTTTACTTTGTTCTGGTTGTGTACTACAGCATTATCAGGAGATGATTCAGAGCAACAGCCATGAACTCTTAGCTTGATCATGTTAAACTGAAGGTTCTCCATGACTGAAAATGTTTTTCTGACTCTATGGGAGCTCCCTCTCCTACCCCCTGTAGCACTTTGCAGTTTAAAAAGAGCCGTGTGTTAAATTGCTGAGCTTACTCAATAAGCAAATATAATGTCACTTTTTCCTTGAAACATTCATTCCTGCTCTGCTTTTGAGATTACACACGTGCCAGTGTGCTATTCTTCTCCCTAGTAGTTTCTACATGAAATCTATTCTCCCCGAAAAAATGGAATCTTTGTGTCTTTGTCTCCTCACTAGCTTTCAGGCATGTTTTGGCAGGGGCTCTGACTGTTGAGCACTGGAGAGGAGGGGCCTTGCACTCATTTGTCAGCTTTTCTTGCATCTGTAATTTTTGCCCACTCAGCAGTACTGGAGGGGCTTAAAAAAGGGGGAGAATTTGCAGTTGTTGAAAGTCAAACTCTTGAAATAATTGCTGGACTGTAACAGTTTGGGAAAGAGGTGTATGTGAGAGAACAAATGCTTTGGCTAAAACCAACTTTAGCTTTAAGGTTTTAGCAACTCTCCGTTTCATGTAATTGCATGCCTTTTCCCCACAGATCCTTTACAGGCAATGATACTGTGTTTTTATAGATTTGTTCATTATGTTTTGATAAACTGGATTTTCTTAATGATGATGAAAATAATTTCACTGGTGTTCAAGACTTGGCTGTTTCCAACCAATAGTTTAATTTAAAATGCTTAAGTCTTCTCTAACTTTTGTCCTAATCCTTTACTGCAATCTCCCTTTGCAAGCTGGGTGCTTTCATCTCCTCATGTAATGTAACCAAACAGAAATTAGTTAATTTTTTTTTATTATTAGAAGACAGATCCCTTCATAGTAAGGAAAGCATTTTTCCTCTTCAGCTTTTTATGGAATATTAACGTTGATCTCTCCTCCTCGTTTCAGTAGGCTATTTAAGCTCAGGGCTCATACTGTGAGCTGTTAATTAATCAGTGTGACAGATGAAGAAAGTATCCAACTATGAAAGGAAACCTTACTTCAGTGACTAACAATAAGGATGTGAGCCCGAGTGATTTAAAGGATTTTTTTTTTTTGTGAACGTGTGATAAGGAGCCTTAAGCTGTTTGAGGTAACGATGGGGGTTTTTTTGCTCAGATTGTGTCACTGCACAAACATTAAAGGGCTCATCAATATTTTGTCTTGAAAAGTCTAGACAGGAGTTAAAAGAACCTCTCCTACAGTTTGAAGAGATCCTGTTTCCCATAATTAATAACAGGAAGCAAGTAAATAAGGCTTTACTGACAAATGAAACAGAAACAGCAACATGTACCCAGAAACATTAGCTCCTGGCTGAGAAATGTAGCTGAGGTCTGTTGGTTTTAGTATACAGGAAAAGATCACTGTTGAGGCACATTAGAGCTTTGCTCATGTCAGTTATTGACATTAATTCAGTTATGTTATAGCAGACTAAAAGTCAAAAAGTAATGATAATGCATTTTAATTATTGAGAGTGATTAGTGACCTTTGTTTACATCTGTGTTACAGTCCAAGAACTCTTCCCCCATCATTATTTGAAATTCTTTGAACTCAAAAGGAGATTTTCATGTTTATTTAAAAGCTACCAGAAGGCATTTCAGACATTTCCTGGAACAAACTGTATATATGTATTTTAGGAAGATAAGAAATGAAAGGAAACTTGAGGAAAAGCTTTCCATTTTCTTCCTTTTTGAAGATTGCATTTTCCCTTCAAAGATACCTTTTCAGAAAGTAGTTGGAAACCCTTCTCTCCCCCTCCCAATTCCTCTCATTAAAATCAGTTAAACAACAAAAGGGGAGTTCGACCCTCTCTTCTGTAGCAATGTAAAACCAGAGCAGTGCTATTTATCTCACTGTTAAGTGAGCTGTTAGGTTCATTTCAGTAACTCCACATGGCACAGACAAAGATTCAGCCTTGCCTGCCATATTTCTGGTTTCTTTGGTTTTGGGGTTACACTGGAGGGGGAGGTTGGAGGCACAGGAAAAGGAGGAGGTTTCTGTCTGTGTGGCTGGGGGATTGGTTGTTTTCCTAGGAGCAGCAATGACTGAATGCAATATTCAGAAGTACTGGGAAGCACATTTAACTCTGTGTTTGTGCTGGACCTTAAGTCTGGGCTTGTTGAATTATGGGTTCATCGTCTGGCCTGCTGACTATATGATACAACTGTGTAATACAGACAGTTTGTCATCTTGGTGCTGACCTTGAAAAGAGAAGAAAAGTGAATTCGTTTCACTGATTCTTAGATACACTGGACAGTAAATTCCTGCTTTAGCTATTTAATTTTTCCCCGTAGGTGAGCTGTTGGGCTTTCTGCTAAATATGACAAGATAGGACAAAATAAGCTTGTTTGTAGAGCTGATGTTTTTTCCTTTTCTGTATATTTTAGAAGATTAACAGCCGTTGCTCCACAGAAGCATGGTGATGAATACTAAATAGTCCACCATAAGGCATTTTGGAAGGAATTCAGTAAATTCAAAGACACCCCAAGACTGTATTCCATAACTTTCTCCACTGACTGTAGCTTGTACTAAGAAAGCAACAGACTATATCCTAAAAGAGGACCATGCTGTTTACAATACCTTGTCAGGTTAAAATGTTTCCTGGCAGTTTTTCGTTTATTGTTGACTGATTAAGTGAGATTTTTGAGCACATGCATCTAACCTTAAGCACAGACTTCTCCCATTTTCCTCAACGAGTTTCTATATTTTCACAGTTCATAACTGGGCTTCTATTATCTTCTAAATGCCTGTCCATCCCCTGCTAAGTACTGAGTTCTGTCCCCTTGAATCATGCATGCCAATATCTAGCTAGACTTACAGCTTTTAAATGAGACAACCTGTGGAATGTGGTGCTACTTGACACAAGTGCTTGGCTTCTTACTTAAATAGCTCAGATGTCAATTCAAATGCCTATTGTAACAGGGACAAGTCAGAGACAACTGTTGAAGGTGCACTTTCAGGTTACCTATAAGGTATTTTATCAATTTTTTTCCCTAGCTCAGAGCTGTAATAACTCATGAGTTCCCAATGGAGTTTACTGTGGAAACAGGGCATTTTCTGTACCACAAAAAAGTTACCCCACACAGCAAAGCTGTGGACAAAATTGCATTACTTTTTCATTTATTTTGGACCTTTGAAAGTCATTTGTCTAGATCTATTATGTGCAGCATACAGGGTTAGAAATTTTTCTAATTAAAAAGGAAACAATATGAAAGTCTTTTTAATACCAAACTCGGGTGTCTTCAATGTCATGTCCCAGAAAAAAATCTTATATTGAGCCTGATCCTAGTATTCAGTTTTTGATGTGGTTTTGCATTAAAAAAAGGAGGCAATTTCCATGTTTAGGGTGCTTCCTTTAGAAGGAAAGGTGATCCATCAGTGAACAGTTTGAATTCTTTGAATTGTCAGATTATATATTACCAGAGCTGTGTGCACTGGTATATGTAGGTTGTTTAAATGCATATTTCAGAGAGATTAATGACTACAGTAAGTACTAGACTAATGTAGAGTAAGATTCCTGATATTACCTCAGTTCAATCTAGAAGGTGCTGATATGAAAAGCTACAGTTCTAACAGGACTGGGGAGGTATCGGTGGCAACATTTTGTTATCTTTAATCTTATAGTACATAGTTTCCAAGTGGAACTCTTTATAACTAGCAGTTTCCAGGATATTATCTAGATTTCCTGTTTATTTTATGTGGTATTGTAAGGGTCGTCTTGTGCCTTTTTTCCAAAAGAATGAAGACTCTCTTTCTGATAAGGTATTATCTAAACCCTACTCTGTTAAAGTCACAAGGTTCAAAGTAACTGTAGGTACCCTGATTATACCTCACCTTTTAATAAAATAATTCTTTTTGTCCTGTAAGATTTTTAATTACTTTTAACATACTTTTCTTGCTGTGTGTGCTTATGATTTGACCTGGTTCATCTGTTCTCCATCATTTTAAAATATTGTCTTCTTTAAAGGTAAAGATTTCTTTCTGATTCAACAGAAAGCTCCTTATAAGAAACCCAACTAGAAGAAAGTAAAGGAAAATTAATTTTCATTCAACTTCAAATATTAAAGTTTCTAATTGCATTCCAGACCATTATTTAAATATGTTAAGGATCTATTTTTTTGATGCTTCACATTTACTGTAGGAAGTCTTTGAAAATCCCTTTAATTCATAGAATTTGGGAAGCTCTGCTTATTTCTTTTAAGCAATAAACTTACTTTGACATACAATTTAAAGAAGATATTCCTATTCATCCTCCTTTTAAATTAAATAATGATTGTACAGGTGAAAATACTGTAAATTGCTGTGAAGGTGTTAAAGTAGAAGCAAGCAGATGGATTAAGACTTAAAGAATTTGCCCCAAAGTTCCTTTTAACAAGACTGCTATTGGCTGCCTCTGGGAAGTTTGGCCTGCTGTGTGCAAAAGCTCTCCAGGCTGTCAGGGAGCAGAACAGAAGTGAAATATAAAAACTGTTCTGACCTGCCATCAGGTAATAAAATCCAACGATAGCCAATAGGATATATGAGTTCAGGCATTAATTTTCAAAGGTGTTCACATTGGAGATTCAATTAAAAAAGAGGTTTAGACTTTCAGTTTCATCTTTGTAAAACAGGGAACAGAAGATTCCTGCTAGCATTAGAAAAGATTTTTGAAAGGGCCAGACCCTTACTGCTGCATTTATTTCAGTGATGCTGTAGAGTGGAGAGGCATCCTGGCTCTCCCAAATCTTTCTGTCCTGCATCCTACAAGGGGTTAAGACGGAGGGGAAATTCCCTGAGAGCCCTCATTGTGCTCTTGCTATTGTGACAGTCATTGGGAATCAAAAATGCAGAGAAATTTCAGTACTTTACATGCAGGTTCTGGAAGTTAAAACTTCTGCTTCACACAGAACAGTAATTGGAAAAAAAAAAAGGAGTAAAATTTCCTGTAATGCCCTCTTCAACCACTAGAAACTCAAGTGCACCACTGTAATCAGAGGAAGAAATAGTAGAGTTGCATCTTTTTTGGCAGCAGAGGAGTAAGGGAATACCTGCAGCTATTATTTCTTGATGTCCTAGTTTAAGTTCAGACTCACTAAATCAATGTGCCTCATGTTTTCACTCCTTTAAACACAGTTACTTGTATTTTTTGAAAAGCCAGGAGATAGGAATATGAAAGGATGAAACAGGATTTTTCTCTCTTTACTTAAATGTTCTCATAAAGGATTTTGTAGCTACCTTGGACTGCACCTTTCTAGAAGCATTATTTCTCCCAGGTGGCCTTAAATGTAAAGTGACCAGTTAAATAAATGAATTTTTGGGTTTTTTATAATAAAGCATATAGGGATGTAGAACAAAAGACAGTGATGCTTTCCTCTTCCATTGCTTTTCTCCCAAAAGGAGATAGTTTTCTATTCTCATAACGAAGAAGTACTACTCTCATTTTTAAGTATCCAGTGCTTTTTCTTTTTTACTTTTTTAAACTTCTCATTTTTCACTAGACTATATTATTGACACAGGTGTAGTAGAAGCCTTCAGTTATGGTATAGGAAGGGAGTTGTTAAACAAGTTTTATCCTTTTTTTGCCAGGCTCTGTACATTACTTCTTCCCTGAAGTCATTATAGAAAGTGGGACAGATATGGCAAACTTGTTTCATATGTATTATATACTTATGAAATAAGTATTATATATAACATATAATAATATTACATTATATATATAATACATAATAATATTTTGGTGTATGCCATACCTCACTTTGATAATTAAATTAGCATATGTAGACATTAACATTTAAATGTTTCTTGCCTTCAAGTTAGGGCGGGTCATACTTGTCAAAGTTTCTTCTCCATCTTGTTTCACTTTGAGTTTCAATCTGCTTCTCAAGTGCAGTAAGGCCATGGCTGGGACACTCTGGGGGTGCTTCTGGCTGGCTGAAACAATTTGGCCTTTTGTTTGTTCCTCCACCAAGAGCTGCACCATTAAAGGCAGCAGAGCAGTGCATGGCCTGGGCAGTGCTGCTGCTGTGCGGATACTACAGCCTGGCCAGTGGTGCTCTGGTTCACTGAAGTGGTTTCAACAGTACATTTTAATTCTTTTCAACTAGGAGGAAAACTGTTAAATCACTGTCTATCCAGCAAAAACATTTTGCCTCATGACACTGAGTTCTGACATTGCAGAAGAGTGCTTTGACTCTGCATTTTGAATGCTTCTAGACAAAATTTCTCTTTGCAAAGACAAGCAGTACTTAGTGAACTGAGACCTTCTTTGTGTTCCTTTTGTTACTCTTTTTGATTGACTGTTAAAACCATTTTTCCTCTTAATCACTAAACGATGTAGAATTGCATATTCATTTCTTTTAAACTGTTAACACTGATCCTTCTGCTTTAAAATGTGTAGAGAACCTTCTGTAAAAATTCATGTAAAGAAAAAAATCAACAGCCTAAAGTACCAGAATTATTTGAAGCATATAAAATAGTGTGCATTAAGGTTTCACTGGTGTTTATCTTTGTTTTTTGGAGAGGCTTTTGTGGGGGTTGTTGTTGTTGCTGTTGTTTTTAATCTGGAGATCTCTAACCTTGATGAGAATCCATTGAAAGAAGAAATTTTGGTCATCCCCTCCACCTTTTAATCCCAAGCATGCTGCCATGTACTTGGCTTCCACTTGATAAAGGAAGATATATATTTGTTAAATATTTGTTTGTCTCTCTTTTAATTATATAAACCTTTCTAACTGAATGGTATTGTCTTTGTGAAGAAATAACTACATCTTTTGTGGGATAGTATTTTTTTAATAATACTGCAATAAACAAACCTGCATTTTAACTTGGGAGGCAACTTCCTGGTGTTTAATAACCAACAAAAGCAAGTCCAGCACATGATTCACAGTGAGAAATTTCTCTTAAGCAATTTGCCCTAAATTTGATGGTATCTCAAAATTCCTAAAGGTTTTTCAACTTGTATGTTTTATTAGTTCCCCAACTCAGACAAAAATTTGAAGTCCCTCTGAAACATTCCCCTCTCCTTTTAAAATTTTTTTAAGTGTATACTTGCCCTCTTCATAGCCTTAAAACGAAAGATGAAGGCTCTTGGTTAAAGGCTCTTCTGCTGAATTCCTGTGAAACATGGAGTTTTCTCCATGACAAGTCCCCTGCAATCAGTACCAAATACCACACTAGTATGGCTTGGAAAATGGCAGCCTGCTATAACTTTGATAAAGGCTGAAGCTGTCTCTCAAGAAGAGAAGAATCTCTTTAACATTCTTATCTACAATAGCATGATGAAGGTTTCAAGGGCCCTGCAAAAGGGTTTCAGGTACCTTTGTCAGCTGCACATTTGCTTAGCTTTGGTCATAAGCAGAGGCTGAAAAGATCTTTATCTTCTCTGGCTTGTTATAGGTATCACCTATTTTGTGGTGGTGGAATCTTCTGGCAGCAGAATTATTTTTAAAACAGAGCTGAATCTCATTTCTTTTCCTCTTCTCCCCCAAACTGCACTAATCAAAGTCCAAAAGTCATCTTTCCCCTATCCTGAATAAATCTGCATAACTCATAGCAATTGCAATTCTCTGTTAAAACACCTGAAAAGTAGATTTGAATCTGGGATTGTGATAAATATGCTTTATCTGGAGGACTGGTCTAGGGTGTTGTTGTGTTTCATTAAACGGCTTTACTGGATATTTTATTGGAAAAGTTGGCATAAGTAGTTGCACTTGTCCAAAATGGACTAAAAACTTTTTACTAGAAATTTAGGTTGGTACTGTTGCACATAGGATTGTTTTCAAATTTCCCCACAAATTTTGTATTTAGCTCTATCTTGAGTTCTTAACTATGCCAAACAACTTTGAGGTACTTCTGGCCCACGACATTGAGCACTAAGTAACTTAGTGGGAGGCCACGTTGTTGAGGGTGAGATAAAGTAGCATTACTCAGTATGTTGAATGCATGTGACCACTGAATGCTAGATTGCTAATTTATATGAAGTCCTTCATATAAAGAAATGAATCACTATATACCATTCATTGCTGTATTTTTTAACTGGCAAACTGATAAATATTTCATGACCACAGGTAAGCAAGAAAACTCACTTTTTCCAGCCCACAAAACTTTGAGTTCAAAACTAGTCCTGTTCTACTTTGAATTTCAGTGAAATTTAGGTAGACTGAAGAGATCTGTCTGAAATATTCGATTTACTGCTAAATACGAAACAGCTATTTTGGAGTCAGTGTGTCTGTTTTTTGACTATAAATTCCCTTTTAATCCCTGGAAATGTTTTCTGAAGGAGTTTTCTTTAAAAATGGTAGCACTCCATATGAAGTTTAACTTTATGAATCACCATCCTCCAGCTTGACAGAAAAGCCGATATTCAAAGACTGCACTTGTGAATTAGGAGTCAAACATGAAGTGAAATCTTCTTACGTTTTTGGTGAGAAGTGACACTTGATCCTTGAGGCAAAGAAATTCACTTCAACCTACGTGACACATCACATTACGAGCAAGTGCACTGGCAGGGCTATAGGATGAAATGCCATTTTCTGTTAAGTTAAAAGTAGGACATGTTTTTTCCATTTCTGAGAGTTCTATCACATATAGTTGCTTTTGGAAATTAAAAATGGCAATGGCCCTGTACAGAAGTGGCCTATGAATTACAGAAAAGCAGCTTATGCTGAGAAGTGTGGCACAAGATGATGCCAGGCATTTCATGAAGAGAGAATGCAGCACAGTCATGTGGAGATTACAGAGGCCACAAAATTTAGTTATGTTGTCTCTTTTTCTTAAATAGAGAGGAGAATAAATAAAATATAATTAGTTATGTTTTATTAGAAGATTTATAGATGATCAATATACTTCTAGAACTTGTACAGTAAGTGCAGAGAGGAAAGAGATAATATGGGGGGTTTTAGGCTTGTTGACTTCAGTATCCTGATCTAAATTACTGCTGCTAGGGTTTGAGGGTGCTGTACAACTCTGTATCATATACCATACAGAACTACCTAGATTTCTCTGTTACGCTGTAGCAACGTCCAAAAGATTGTCTGCTTTGGTTTATAGTAGGATGAATAAAGGGAATAATCCAAACACAGCTTCTCAGAGCTTGAGACTCAGGAAATAAACAAAGAGGAGTTTCTCATATTACATCATTCTGATTCTGGAACAGGAGCCCAGCTGAACCTGAGTGTCCTGCTGGCTTCACCAGTAGCTTGGTTTTTCCTTAAGGGAGTTTATAAAAATGTTTTAATCTACACTAATAGGTTTTGTTTAATTGTCATACTGGCATTGATGTTGGAATTGTGTTCTACATATGGATAAAAACAGCTATAAGGCCATAGAGTTGATGGAATGAATGAAGAGAATTTTATTATTTGCACTATAGCTTGATAAATTGCCTTGTTTTTACATTTTTGTTGTTGTTTTAATAGCTTTGAGACAATTTTATTTTCAAGAGTTTGAATCAGTGGAAAAAGAATAACAAAGACTTAAAAACAAGAAATATACTGCAGTGAGGACTGTAACCCTAGCTCACAAAAGCTTTTGCTTATAATAATAAAGACTGGAGTTGTAATTAGCTTTTTTGGAGTGTTTTTCACTCCAGCTGCACTAGACAATACTCTGACTTGTAGTTAATGCATACAGACATATCTACTTATTTTCCTTTGCATTGCAGCATGTGTACTTCCCTAATTGGCAGCTTGCCATTTATATGTGGAAAACAAGATTTGGTTAGCAAGAGGGAGAGAGTGAGATATCAGATGTCTGCAGTGCACAAATATCTGAGTTAGATTACTGAAAGAAGAGATTTAAGTTTGAATTTATTTTTTTGGATCATAATGCACTTAGATCTTTTGTTAGGCTAAACATGAGTTACAAATAACCAACGTCCAAGTTAGAGTGCCACTGTGCGATTTCACTTTAGGACCACCTGTTACTTTCATTTAATGTGGAATCTATGTAGATATCCAGAAAGAGTAGATAGATTCAATAAACCTACTCAAGTTTTCTCATAATACTGAAACTTATGTCAAACTGCTAAGATCCTCTTTTCCCCTAATGAAGGCTGGGATTTTGAAGGCATTCTGCTCTACTTTTGGGAAGTTAATCATCACGGGTAGGAACAAGATGACTGAATACAATGTTCTAGGAAATAAATGCTCCTTACACCATACAAGAACTAAGAAATTAGCACTAATATCCCACACAGTTTTGTAAATTAGAGAAGTGATGTAACAACAAGAGCTCTATCAGGCACTGTTTCACTGCCCTTTTAAATGGATGTATTTCTAATCTGATTGAGGATCACTTGGCACCAATTTCATATGGTCTAGCTAGGCCAGCACAGTCTATCTTGAAGTAAAGCATTAAAATCAATTTTATCTCCCTGGGAAAGTCTTGCTATGTCTTCAAATTTCTCTTGCTACATCTTAAGTGAAATTGATCATGAGTAGAACCAACTGTAATTCTGGATCCTGTCTGAGAATTCAAACTTTCCACTAGTACAAAATACTTATATAGAACCAACAAGTTTTAACTAGCTACCTAAATTCTAGAAGACAGGATTTCAGCTCTTTTAAAGTATGGATCTTGCATGTTTTAAGACATTCATAGCTTAAGGGCACAGGAAAAAATAATTTTTAAAAATTCTTTCAGGAAGATTGAGTTTAGGACTTCAGTTTTCTTACATTCCTCTTGTCAGCATCCCTTTCTCTCCTCAGTGTATGACAAGTGCTTGTAGTAATTCAGGTGTTGCAGATAGATTACAAACTGAGAAGCATTGTGTGTTTTGTGCCTGCTAATATAAGGAAATGAATGAAGAGGTTTTGAGTACTCAGAAGCGATGCCTTTCTAGACAGAGTACTTGAATTAGACAAACAGACTCTGAAGACTTTCTGACACAGGCTGTCTGCTATAGCTTGCATAAATCTGTGCTGAATGAAAACTCTACCAGAATTACTTGAAAAGAGTCGACAGAAGTAGTGCCAAATGAAACAAACAATTCTCTTAGTTCTGTAAAATCTAAGGTGGTCATCAATGAACATAGTCACTACTGTATTAATGATTTAGTTACTAGAGGTGATAGGAACAGTGGAACAGTTAAAATCAGCAAAGTTTGCCATCTCTATTCCAATCTTGCATTTTATAGTTCTCATCGTGGATTTAGGGAGTTCAGTAGCTTCCCTGACATAACCAGCTAGAAGTGACTCTGTTCAATGCATATAATCCACTGTCTTAACAGTCTGTATGATCTCCACAGATTTTAAAGGAATTTCCAACTGATGGAGCTAGCCTTCAACTCAGCATTGCTGGGACTTCCAGTTTGTCACACCAGAATTCATTCACTTCCATACATTTGAGCAGATCTTTTCTTTCTTTGCCCTTTCTCTTCATTCAATATGGTAGCTCCTATCCTCTAAATACGTTTTGTCAACTGAAATACAGCAGGTAAAACAGGTAAAGAATTTTTCCAGACAACACAAAATGATCATTTAAGCACCAACAGTAGCCTCTTAAATACTTTTGATTTAGGTGTTTCTGTGAAAATCCTGATGTTATGTGATCCACACATCTAACTAACTTCAACCTTTGAGCTGGCTGGCTGGTAAAATGATTCTAAATACAACGTTGACTCTACTAAACAAAAACCCTGACTCTGGCCTCACAGTTTTGAGGATAAACTAGTCACTCTTCATGATCCAGTTCCAGAGATGTAAAGCCTGTTGCCCTGCTTCATTCCACTAAAAAGGTATTTCCCTCCAAAATATCTATATTTTCCTCATCTTCTCACCCTTGCAGGTAAAACCAGTCATTTTCCCAAGAGCTCTAATGAAGCAACATTGTTTTATTAGGTGGCTTAAAGGACAGATAGAAAATATTTAAATACCTGCTTACACTTGAAGTTTATATAAGTCACTTCTAGTCTGAAATAAGTTTTTATTAAGTTTTCATAATAAAACACTTATTGAACATTTGTTCCTACTAGGCATCCTTTAAGAAATACAATAAATATATTAACATCAGTGTTACAGGACCACTAGTCAATTATCCTTATGAAGAAATAAAGTGAAAGAATTGTTTGAATAAAAAATGTTATTAACTGAAAATTGAATATTAATTCAAGAGTATATAGAGAAAAGAGATGTTCTTTCAGTATCACTGAGATAAAGTAGTGCTGATCTATTGAGGAAAGCCCTTACAGTTTGTTTTGGAGAGACGTTTTTAGATTTTGCTAATGTCAGTGAAAGGTAGAGTTACCAGTTCTGGAAAGAACAAGTGCCCAACTTCTATTTGCCTCAGTAAACTTCTGCTTTTGTTTTTAATCAATCTCGAAGTATTTTGAGTAAGAAAATAATGAGTATTCTCATGAAAAATCTGTTTTAATGCTGCTGTTAACTGTCACATTTAGGAAATGTCTTCTTGATTCATCAAGATAGGTATTCTGGTAGGTAACAATAGGAATGGCACTGTAGGAGGGAGACATTGTCTCCTTGTTTCTTAGAGAGGGATAAAATGTGAGGCTTCTGAGGCTGTGGGAAATGAGTTTTCAGTACATGAAATGTTTTGACTTTTAACTAAACGATTGAGTTTTACAGTGCCACCATCTTTTAAAGATTAAATCCACATGGCACTATATGGAATACAATATCCATTGTTCATACTTCTTGAATGACTTGGAATCATGTGTTAACATGATGAAACCAGATGGGATGTTCAAACATTAAACTCCATTCAGTGGTAGCCAGATGTCTCTCCTGGAGAATGGGGGAGGGATCCTCCACATAGAAATTTCAGAAGAGATAGCAACTGTCAAATTTTGAGTAATTTATTCAAGTATAAATGTTCTATTTGTCATTCAGTAATTGCTTATATATTTTTAGGCAAGTTTGATCTCTCATCTTTGCTCCTGTCCTCAGATATGGATGTGTCACCTGATCCAAAATGTTCACTCCTAGCCCCCCTTTTCCCCTTAAATGAGGAAGTAAAAGTAAAATTAACTTGGCAAGTGTGCTGGGAGATGCAGGGTTTGCTTTTGTGGCTTAACTAACATCTTACAAACAAAAAAAGTGGAAACAGGGCAGCAGAGAACAAAGAAGGTAAGTCAAAAGCAAACTGCAGAATGTACTGCTAAGTTTTCAAAAAATTTATTGAATGTTTATCAGCCACTCAGAGTTTGTATCTCTACATTAGATTAACAAATATTTCTATTATGAGCCAGTTATATCTGCAACTAGATTTGCAGAAATTCATGGATATCTTCTTGTATCTTAAAAAACAAACCAAAACAAATCCTCTTCAGTTGTGCTACCTCTGACCCTTAGAAAAATTCCACTACATTGGGCTTGCAATGTGGAGAGCCGTGTGGAGAGACTGTAAATATGTTTAGACAGGTGGTGTGTGTCTGAGGCCTTCTTTAAGGAAATGGAAAACAATACAGAAGGTCTTCATTTGGAAATATTCTTGTATAAATAAGTATGCCCAGTATCTTTCAGCACAGAATGCCTTTTCCAGTGAATCTTGCTGCTTGTCATGAAATAAAGTACAAGTTTTCAAACAGAACAATTGAGAAGCAGTCTCCCCCACATTTCTCTTTAATGCTATCTTGACATCACTTATTTTACATTTGTGTAGTAAAAAAAATGACAGCCAATTTAAGTTTCTAAATTTAAAGCTACTGGATGACAAATCTTTGGAAAGGAGGGGTGCACAATTCTAGTCTTCGTTATGCTTGCCACCTCCTGTTGTAGAGAGCTAAGGAAAAAAGGAGCAGGAAGCTCATTAAGATCTTGTAGCCAAAGGCCACAAACCCCTCTCCCATAAAAGTCTCAAATTTTCTTGACTGTCTCCTCTTCCTTTGCAACATCCAAAACACGCAGTGAATCCTGAGGGCATCCAGCAGGAAATCATTGCTGTCTGTTCTGTGTAAATCCCAAAGAAGGAAAGAAAAGGACAGGATATAGGCACTACATAGTGAGTTAGTCATCAGAGAAGAATTGCAGGAGCACAGAGTAGAGACCTTTTCTTAATACAATAAAAAGTTGGGAATTCAGCCCAGTCCCACTGGTCCTTTCAAAGGCCTTGATGTTCTCACAACCTGTGCATGCAAGGCAGCATTCTCCTTTCTCCAGGAGTGTGTTGCAAACTCGATGGAGGCTTACCCCACTGGAGCCTGTGGGATGAGGCTCAGTGATTCCCTGTGCTGGTTGTACAAAGGTACAAGGGAGTTGCCATCTCCTCAGAGAAACAGTGCAGTTGTGTGTCTAAGAAGTGAATTCATGAATTTGATACACGTTCAGTGTTAGTCCCTGTTCCCTCTGAACTATTTCTTAAAGTTCAGGATTTTTTTTTTTTGGTGGTATAAATTTAAACCAGTATTTCAGCAAAAACCATCTTGATTCCTTCTCAAAAAGGACAGGAACTTCATCATCTTTTTAAGTAACTTAGGTTTCACTTCCTTCGTTAGCAGGACCACAGATTTTGAAATTTTTTTTTTTATGGAAAAGGTCTTAAGTTACCCCAAATTTAATACGGAGTCTGAAAAACTCAGCTAGAAAACTGATACTGAAAGAATAGTCCTGATTAATCATTCTCTAAATGAAGTTGTATAAAATTTATTTCCTGAAGATAAGTACGAAACTGCCATAGAATAGTGGTTAGAGGGATATTTTCTCCTCTTTAAAAAAAAACAAAAAAACAACCAAATATCAAAAAAAAACCCACAAATGAATGTGTTTTGTGGATTTGACCATAAGATAAAGCAGTTAAACTACATAGTTACAAATAAATACAACTGAAAAAGAAGTTTGCTGATGAGGTGAAGAAAGAGGAAGCCTGGATTTGGAAACAAAATGTCAGATGAATCCCACAGACCGAAATACCAATGCCCTGGAAGTTGACTTGCAAAATTTCATGAGACTCTGCTGCTTGCTTTACTCTACTATTTTGTGTTGGGAGGAAATAACAGAAACTAATCAGATTGCAACCTGGGGTTTTTTTGAGGTTTCCACAATAATGAAAATGTAGATTTGAAGTCCTGATCTTGTGTCAATTTAGTGAAAGTATTTCTGTATCTCCAAACTGCTCCATAAAAAGGCAGTATTTTACTTGCATTTACGCTTTGAAATAAAACTTTAAAAGCTCTCATGATCTGTAGAGTAACACTGTGTATTTATGTAACCAGTTCCGATTTTTACATCTTTACATTTTGCTGTTTGCAGAGGAATACAGTGATTCAGGGCAGAGTTGTTTAGAGAAGCAGATTGGATGGGGGTAGAAGAGGTGGGTAAGAAGCTGCTAATCAGCAAATGGATTTCACAAGAGGAATCGGTCTCCAGTTTTAGAATTTTGTGAACTGATGCTCTGAAGCAAACCCCAACGCTGGTCCTGACATGAAGAGAATCTGGAAAGAAGGATGATTTCTCTTCCTTGTGTCTGATATATTAGGAAAGCATTTACTTGAGGAAAACTGGAGGATTTTTAAGTGTTATGCAAGACTGAACTATTACATAAGAATTATAGAAGGAGACACCTGGTTGTCTGGGGGGTTTTTTGATATGGCTTTTTTCAACTGACATGAAAAAAATATAATGAAGCACAATTCAGAGATGTTTTGCTTTAATTTCCTTTCTTCAGGTAAATTGTGTAGTGAAGGCACTAGGAATGATTGTAAACTAGAGGATGAGGGAAACGTTTCACAGGAAAAAGAAGGTTCCATGGACGACTTTTTTGTATTTTTAGTGCACGTATTGCACGTAGGAGAGACTGATAATTCACAAGAGTAAATGAATCAAAGCACAAGAACAGTATCCTATTTCTGCCATGGAGCACATGTAGTTTGCTATCTGACAATTGTAACAAATCAGTTTAGAATTTACACAGAATAAGATTGAGTCTTTTCTGAAAGCCATGATTTTGATGTTCCAAAATAGCAGAAAATTAATTTATATTTTTGGTAATCTAGTTTTTCTTAAATTAGAATCTTGATTGATTTCAGTTTTATTCATTTTTATTCTTGTAAATCATTGTAATGTCAGTCATTTGCAAATATTGCAAAACTTTCATCTCAGTTTGTAGTCCTGAAAAAAATTTAAAATAGACACTTAAAGCAAGATAAATGAAACCACTTTTTCAGACAGAGGATTCTGAAGTTCTGGGAGTGAGGGACCCAAATGGCTGTTTCCACTGATACACAGCAGACTCAAAAGTGATGATCTTGACGAGATAGTAGGTGAAAACTGTGAGAATTTACTTCATTCTGTTTATTTCAAGTCCAACTCCAGTGCTCTGTGTTTCCTTTACAGAAACAATGTCTGTTTTCAGTCTGCACAAGTAGTTGAATTCTCAGCTGTGCAAAAAATACAATTATGACAAGTACACTTGACCTTCAGTGAAATTAAGGAGAGTACCACCTGCACTAAATATGTCTTGTAAACAGTGTCAGGAGCAAAGGGATACAGTCTGGCTAGAAATCAAATCCAGTTGCATGGCTTACTGCAATAATAACTTTTCAGGTTTTTAAAGTTTTGACTTTTAATTGTACTCTACTCTTAAACAAGGAGTGTTGATGAGTTGTTAGCAGCTGCACTGTGAACAGGAGCACTCTTTGTGATGAGATAAAGCTGCCCAGCACTAGAAATAGTCTGTCATGCAACAAACAACTTTTTTTTTTTTTTCATTATTCTCTTGAAGTTGCAGTATTGCAAATTGAAAAACATAGAGGACTGTTTCAGGACCCACTTCCCAGAATATTTTAACCCCTTGACCTGTGCCTACTCCTGGAATAAACTACTATATTAAGGTCCATATTTTGTCTTAAAGAAAAATCTCCCCCAAAATCAAACCCTTTAAAAGGATCTGGGTAATAATGTTAGTGTAAGCTAATTTTTATTTAGAAATGCCATAGGAAAACACCGTAATATTCTTTTAGAGAAGTACGGTGTCCTGTAAGTAGTATAGCTGCTTAGCATATCTGAAAGGCAATCCAGTAAAATAAATGTTTTAATCCAGATGCAAACATATCTCTGTCACAGCAATTCTCTAAATAAAAACCCTCATCTGAACTCTTTCTTTATGTAAGTCTCACCTTGAAGTAATGTTGTGCATAAATGTGTTATCCTAAGTTATTCTGGCTACACTAGTAGGGCTTTCCATAAAGCCTACCTGCTGCTATTCACCTCTTTTAAACCAATCCTTTTCCTTCAATGTAATGAGCATTTCCCAGCATAGCTCAGTGAGGAAGGAATGTAGGGAAGTCAGTTATTTAAAAAATTTAAATTTCTAAATCATAGTTCTTAAGTTTTGCAGGGGCACAGTTAGCTAGTACAGATCACAAAGTGCAGGAAGCATGACTGGACAGTCTTGGATTTGCAGTAAGCTTTATGCCACTGCAGAAGGGGGAGTTTCAATACCTGGTATTACACAGTGAAGAGCACCTGCAATGCCAGGTGAAACCCAGGAGCCAGAAATCTGGCAGCATTGGGTGCATGGGGAAAATGGGTTCCTTGCCCCCAGTGGCAAGAAATGCCCCCAGTACCCTTTCCAGAAACAACAAAACATCTCTAGTGCTCTTGAAGATGATGGTACACAGATTATACTTTTTCCTCAGAAAAGTTAAATTGTAGACCTCAAAAATCTTAGCAACCATCTACTGAACATAAAGCACAGAGAAATAATTATGTGTGTACTTCTATATTACCTTCATTACTGAAAATGGTAGAATTTATAGATTTAATACACTCTTTATTTTTGTAAATCAAAATTGAAATTGTACAGACCTTATGTAACTTAGCTCTTCTTATTATTAATGTCTAAAACTGCTGTTTTTCTTTAAAATTTATATCAGTCCAAATCTAATTAATAACTGTACAAGAAATCAATTTTTTTTTTCCTGAGGAAAATGAGCTGTATTGCCTGGTCTATTTTGTAGCAATGGGTTTTGTTTTTTGTCTTCCATTTCCATAGCAAAGAGAATTAATTTAAGAGAGATCAATAGCATTGCCAGCATATGTTGCATACTCCTGGTATAATTCACAGTGCTGGGGAGCATGAGACGAGGTTATACTTAGTTTTGAATCTTGTTGTATAGAATTATGTAAATTAAATACTGTTACAAAGAACCTTTTGTTTTTATTAATTTAATGCAGTAATAGTAATAAGGGAAAATGTGTAAAACAAATCATTGTGTGTACTTAGGATAAAAAAATGTGCTAACCCTTGATATTGAGTGGGCGTAATGGATCTATAAAGTGCTCTGTGCACTTTGCAGTGTGTGAAACCTGCAAAAACTTTCCAATAATGTTAAAGCACTTGCAAAAATGTTGCACCTGGAGCAGGGAGGAGTGAAGAGGGCAAAGGTCAGCATTAGGCATTAAGACACTGACTAAACAGACTTTACACTCGGTGAAAAGTCCAGACAACCCCTGCAGTGTCATCTTACAACTCTGGTTTTCTTCTTTTCAGGACATAGTAATCCATAAATACACTCAAGTCACCAGCAGCTTAGCTCTTCCCCCGCTTCTCCCCCTTTTTAACTCTCCTTTCATTTATAATTCTTACATAAAGATCTGAATTTTTAACCCTTTCCAAGTCTTTTAATCAACCTTGGGAACTGGTTTTCTTCACTGTTGTAATTTGCTGGATTTATCTTTTTAAATCCTTTTCTTTTCAAATTTTTCTCTCACAAAAATGGTTTCAAGTAAGTGCAAAAAATAATACTGGAAAACAGTAGTACAAACTCAGTATATGGGTAAGACATTCTGGGAAATTATCAGATTTTTACTTCTAAAAAAAGGCAGTTATTAAACTCTGTAGACTACTGAAAAGCAGTCTTTGTTTCTGAAGCTTATTAACCAGACACTCTATGTAAAATATCTCATGGGATGTGGTATAAAATTTTTTCCTGCAATTACTTCTGAGCTTATTTGTTTGGATAGATGAAACTAGTTTCAGCTGGGATGCTGCAAGAAAAGAATCATCTTGTTTGCCATTGTTGTTTTTTTCAATCAGACAAACAGAGGAAAACCTCATCAATTTCCCTAAACTGGAAAAATGTGGAGGTAAAACAAAGAGGTGTTTGTACTTTTATTATGCAATTAAGTCTTTCAGTTTTGCATCTGTTACACTTAGTAGATGAAAGCGTGAGACCAAACTGATTTTAATCATTTTATCTGATCCCATTATCCACATCCCATGGCTTAAGAGACTGGATAGACTTCGAATATAGTCTGGAGCCTTGACAGTAAAAATAGGCTGGTGAAATACAGCCCATCAGTTACATGTAACTGTGCACATTTTGCTCACTTCCTCTGCTTGTTCTGAGCACTGCACAAGGCTGTATTTCCACACGGGATATTTTCCTCTCACTCACTTTTCACTTCCCTACCTTTTCTGCAAACCTGCTGAGATGTTCAGCAGCTCTGCCACTTTACCTTTTTCATTAATTTTTACATCTTGTGAGCAACACTGACACAAGACAGCTGAAAGTCTGAGTACTTCTTTCATACTGTGCATGAATATTGATTAGTGACAACATTAATAAGAAAATGTTTCAGGATTTTTTTGTTTTGCACAGACATCCCTCTTATTTCCTCAAGGAGAGAAAGCAAAGTTTCCAGTTCTATGGCTATTACTCAGTCACATGATGGTGGCCTCAAAAGGTCTCTTTTCAAGTCTCTTGGCCAGTGCAGGTTCACTGATTTCTGTTCCTGTGCAGTGATTTTTAGTGTTGGCTTTCTAACTTGGTCTCTTCAGTGGTGGCAGTCAAAGAAGCATCGATAGAAACAGAAAGGTGAACATGGGAGCGCAATTTAATGGGGGCAGAGCCCAGCAGAGGTGTTTGCTTTTCAGAACAACGTGCTCTGTAGAAATTAAAGCCCTGTTCAGCACGATGTTTTGAGCACATGCTGGACTTCGAGGGTGGCAGTGGTCTGTGAGGTGGCCTTTGGGCTCTGTGAGAAATAATGCGCTGGACGCCATTCCAGGACGAGCTCCTTGGTGCAGAACACCAGAGGCAGGTGCGTGTCCAGGGCCAGGACTGAGCTCTGGCCATGCCGTGCAGCATTTAACCTGCTCTGTCTCACTGCTACCCTGGCACAGCCTGTTCAATAAGCCATTACTGGAGTCAGTCTTTTAGATGTAGGTCTTGCAGGTGTGTTGAATCCTAGAGCATCTTTACAGAAGGAGCAGTATCTTCCATACAGTATCTTATCCTGTATTCTGATATTTTGTTGCAAGTTAGTAAAAATAAGAAATGCATGTTCAAGTACATGAAAAACTGTAGAAAATTAAGCTAGAACTGAATGACATTGATCTCTTGAGAAAGAGGTTTTATGTCTTGTCTTTTTGTATCTTTCTTGTAGAAATACTGCACCAAAAACGACCTCACTTAATAACAGAAACAAAAAACCATTGTTCTGTCTAGTATTTTATGTTGTTTTCAAGCAAGTAGAGTCTCTCCTGAATCCTTTTCTGTGGTACCTCATTGCTGACCTCATAATTATAATCACACATTCAAAACTTAAATTCTGCTAATGTGACGTAGATGAGAAGCCAGGCAGTTAAATGACTTGCCCAAGGCTATGAAACATCTTGCTGGAGAGCTGAAATCAGACCTTTCACCATGTCTGCCTGGCCAGACCAAAGGTCTGTGCTTTGTTTTATGTTCTCAGGCATGTTTCTTCATGCAAATGTTATTTGGACTGCATGCTTGACATATAGCAAAGGCCATGCTGCCCACTGAATTTTCTCCTGGATTGTTTTTCACCTTAAGTTTAAAAATGATTGGGATTTTAATGAAACCCTTATTTTCTTCAGGTTATCTTAATGAAACCATTTTCATAACTATTTTTCAGAATTTATATTCTACAGGTGTTTATTGATTTAAGCCTATAGTGATAATATGAAACCACCAACCATTCAAGCATCGTGTTAAACTAAACTGTGAGTAGAGTGAATTTGTGCAAAATAGTACAGCTATAAGTCTGTTGCTACTTTTTTTAACCAACCAAACTTGTTCTATGTTTCTCTCAGTTGGTCTTTTTCCCCACCCCCTTTTCTTCTGAAGGATTCCTTTTACCCACTTACCTTATCCATGGGCTGCATAAACACATAGGTAGGACTTCGTGCATCCTTTGCATACTCTACTTGTTAAATCTCAAATATTGTTATATTGCTTCACACACATCTCACTAAATGCAAATAAAATAGTAGGTAAGGCTGTAGTGATTCCTCTGGGTGTGTATTTCTGTAGGTAATGTCTGTGTGTGATACACACAGTTTTTATCTCTGTCTGTACCTCTCATGTAGATCACACAGATGCAACTGAGGCTGATCACAGCCAATGCAGTGTGGGTGGATTGTGTGTGGGTAAAACCTATGTGGGCAAATTTGAAGCATTTGAAGATTACAGATGTTTTAAGGGTCAATATTTTGGACAGTGGAAAAATATATAATTTTTTAGACTCTTCTAAAATATGCTTTTCAAAAATTTCTTTAAGAACCATATCCTTCAAACGTTATACCTTCATTAGAAAAGGTAAAGCAGTTCATGCTTTAATTCAGCCACACCTTTGTCTTTTTGGTCATTCCTTCCTTGAGTTTGTTTTGGGAGGTTTGTTTCCAGTTTCATGGGGTTGTTTTGTTTTGTTTTGTTTTTTAATATTTGGCCATTAAATGATATCAAGTACCTGCTTGTCTGATGTCAGACATACATTTTCCTTGTCACATGCATTTCTATAAGAGGAACTCACTATGAGTTTTGCCTGAGCGCTACTAGATTTGCTGCTGTACAAATAATATAAATTAAATATTCTTAATTATTTTAGCTCATACAAGAAAAGATTCAGGACAAAGGAGAGATTGATGCAGTGTGCCTTACAATGGTCCTACTGATTTCTCTACTGGCCTTCCTCTGCACATGGTCAATTAGAATTGAAAATCCTGTGCTGATTTCATTCGCTGGAATTTTTAAGCAGGTCAGGAAGAAAGATGTTATTGAAAGGAAAAGTCTCATCTAAATAAGAAAAGAACACGTGGCCATCTGGCCTAACTGTACCATGCTGAAAGTAGTTTTGACTTTGCTCTAGTTTGAGCTTTGCGACAGTTTGCTATAATATCAAACAGAAATATTTACATTAAAACACTCTGCGCTTTTTATCTGTAAAAATGCAATGTGCCGTTCTCTTCCTATCTGTAATGCATGAGCTCATTTGACCTCGTTACCTTATTGAGACTGTCTATGTTTCTGGTAGCTTCTCAAGTTACTTCAGCTCTGTAGAGGTATCAGTAAAACTACCAATCTTTTGAAAGTTTTGGAGGTAATTCTGAGCACTTTATTCCTAGGACTAAAAGTCACATTTCTGCTTTAACTAGGAAAGGCTCAAACAAGCCAATGCAACAGGAAGCATGGGGGGAAGAGGGGTGAGGAGAATTTTAAAAAAGAAATTAGAACTTGAAGTTTGTATGAGTAGCACCATGGGATTTGCAAAACCAAATGTAAGCCACAAGCTGAGACAATCTGTAATAGATACCAAATTTTTAAGAAATGGGGTAAAAAACATGCATGAGCTTCCATTATTGCATTATTTTAGCATCAACTATTAAAAAGTTTGAAGAAGTCAGTAAAATAATGGCGGTCAGCAATTTTCACACAAGGTAAACAAATTCTTGTAAAAAACTAAAACACACAGCTCCAAATCTCAGGTGCATGGACAACAACAGCAGGAGAGGATAATGCCATTTTTAAAGCAACACTGGTCAGGTATCTCCTCCTACTCTAGTCAGAGCTGTTGTACCCAGAACTCACAAAACCCAAGAGACCTTACTGGGAGAAGCTGAACTAAACATGGAGGCAAGGACCCTGTATTCATATTCTCCAGCTTAATGCTCATCTCTTATGTGATTAGACATTACTTTTACACTGACAAACATTGCATAAATTGCTAGTTGAAATAACCTTCTAAGACAAGATAGTGTGTAAATCACTTCTGAAGTTTAGAGGAATTGATTTGCATAGGATTTCAGCCTTTAGGAAAGGATAAAAATATGATTGCCTTGTCATTACCTTAAGAAAATGAAAGTGAGCACTTCATAATTTAGCTGCAGGCATTATTTCGAAACACATTTTTTGAAACAAGTGACAAATTTTGTTTTCAAACATAATGTGCCAGGAAAAGTAGAAAGAAAATTATCACATTAATGCTACTGAACATGTGTACATACATATAATTTACATATATACATTCCTCATATATGACCATTGTGTAGAGTTTGCTTGTATATTTCATATAAAGTGTGTAAATTGTTCATTTAGAAAAGCATTAAATCCCTTGTTTACTAAAAATTATAATGCAAGAATATAAATTTGACCACAGCTCTTGATTCATTCACTTAATTTTTCTGAAATCTCTGTTTAGGAATTTTTACATTGCTGTGGATATTGCTGCCACTACATGCAATCTTTTGTTTGCATATCCCCGCTATTTGGAAAGGAAGTTTTTTTTAAGATTAAATTATGGGATACTTATGCTTGGTTCCTTTTCTCATAGTGTTTATAAGCATTAGAAAAAAAAGCTAAAAAAAAAATCTTATCTTTCCATTAGGATACTTGCTACAGTGATTAAAATATAGTTTAAGCCTTTTCAGGGAGTAAATTAAAATCACTGTACATGTGTGCATGTGGTTGTGTGTTTTTAAATGTATTTTCTTTTAGGTCTTTTTCACACAAAGTTCATATTGAAAAGCAAATATTAGTCATCATGTTTATCACACCACGATTTGTACCGCAAGATAATGAAATTCCAAAGAATCTAGAAAATAGGTCGGTCTGCACAGCATACGTTTAAAAATTAAACAGAATCCAGGCTTTGAATCTGCCTTTCCCCTGTATGTCTCTGCTAACCCCACCCATAGCCACACCAAACGGAGAGCAACTATTTTGGGGAGCGCTGCATTCCCAAGTTTGTGGCACGGTGACACCGGGCTTTTCTGGGGCTGTGGCAGCGGCAAGGCCAGGGCTGGCAGGGCCAGCTCCGTGCCCTGCCGTGCTCCCCTTGCTGGGCTGGAACACAGCCTAGGCACAAAGCATTTCGCTACTGCCTCCTTTGAAACTATCATAAAACTGTCCAGGGGCTCCCGCTAATCCCGCTAAACACAAATATTTTGTGAGATTTCGGCTTGATGGGCACTCAGGAATGGGTATCTGTACAGTAGCTACTTGCCTTGATGTAATATATGCGCATACTAAATCTTTACATATATTTGAGAGCTACACAGCAATTATGTAAGTGATGCATGAACTTAACATAAAATACTGCATTGACTGTAAACCTAGAGTAGAAATCACAGTAAAACGGGAAACACTGGATGTCCCTAGTTACACTGTGTTGGAAAGTGTGTGCATATGTTTTGTACATTAATGTGTATGTATGTTTACAAAGTTTCTTATTTTGTATTTTTTTTGCAAATCATAACAAAGTTGAAACTGAGCCTGACCGACATAAGGAGGAAAGGCTTGTGTTTGTCTTTAATCTTTTCTGCAGCACGTTTCAGACTTCTGTCTGATCTGCACATAGCAGAGCAAGGGGCTTGCCGTGCATTGCGTGCAGGCTCCTTGATTGTGGAAGGAAAAAAAAAAAAATCTGGCTGGAATCCAGACAGGCGAGCGCAGTGCTCTGTTGATCATTGTGTCTAGCCTTCAGGTGTCTCAGCTCACAGTGGGCGGCGGGTGGGGGAGGGGGACAGAACAGGAGGGAGACAAAGAATAAAACTGTGTATTTAACAAAAAAAAAAAAAAAGAAGAAAATCATATGTAGGAGATTCATGTCAAATCCTTTTTTAAAAAATGCTTCTTTTAACGTTCCTTTCCCTGCAGTGGGAGCAAGCAAACATCTGTCCAGGAAGATTTATTTAAGCCATAATTAGTAGCGTCTGGAGTCTTTCAACAATTTCTCCTTATTGCACTTAATTTTTTTTTAATTTTTTTTTTAAAAGAAGTCTGCTCATCTTTCACTTAGAAACTGTTTTCACTTCATGCATTATTAGAGATCCAGCCCTGCCAGGACCGAGTCAGATTTCTATTGTCTTTGCTTTTTCCCTTCTGATCGTAGTTTTCAGAATCTAACTTTTGGTAGGGAAGGGGGGTGGGAGAGATCGTGCAGGCAGGGGGGAAATACCCTTATTAAAGGTCTTACGAGCATGTAGGGGGACGGGGGGGAGAGCAAAAATACAAATCAGTGTTGTGTATTATACGGTTATTCGTTTGGGTTCAATTTCTTTTCCGAGGAAGAAGAAGAAAAAAAAGCGCTGCTTTGTCTGTTGCTTCTGTTTGAGAACTCTCATAAATCTTGCCCAGAAAGCAACTTGGGCTTAAGGAGATCTGGCCAGTAAAGCTCTGGGAAACAATTTCAATGTCTCCTGCTATGGATATTCTCTTCTTTCTGCCCCCTTGGTCTCCGCTGCCCCCTCCACCCCGACCTTCTGACGTGATACCGTGCGGAGACCCACACCCTTTCCCAGCCCACCAGGAATCCGAGTGGAGGCAAGCTGCAATCGGGAGGTAAAGTTGCTTATCAAAAAGCCTCTCCTGATGCTGAGCGAGTCCAGATATCACACTAGTTGTGTGTTTTCAGTCCAGCCATAACCCTTTCCAACACTCCCCCCGCTGCCTTGCCTCTCCCCCTCCCCCCGTGGAAGGGGTGGGATGGGAACCTTGCTCGACTTCATTGTTCCAAATGGAAGAGCTATTTGCCCCAAAGTGTCTTCGCTGTCTTTCATAGCTAATTATAATAACTGTCAGATGTCTGCAAAGTCTGGGCTGCCCTTGCTGCCGGAGTTAAAGTTTGCCTTTATGTTTTCCCCTTGGGGACAGATCAGGCCTGATTAGACACAGAGTACAAATAAAAGTGAACAACATACGAGTGTAGGGCTTTTTGTCTTTGTTTTTCTTTATGAACAAAGCAGCACACTGGCTAAGTCAGGAAGCAGTGTGTCATGCAGCGTGTATGGAGGCACTGCCCTGGAGGATAACTCGCTTTTGCTTTTTTTTTTCTCTCTTTCTTTTATTGAAGCATGCAAGAAATATTTCTGAATTTGAATAACACTTTAGATACTTGTTCATCTTATAAGAAAAGTAATCACTGATTTAGGGCACGTAGCATTTTGACATTTTTAAGAGATTTGCTTTTCTGGGTGAAATTAAAAATAAATAGAGCCCGTACTCACAGTTTTGTTGTGCTGTGCAGGTCGCTGTCTCCTTTTGCAGCGACAAGGAGGGCTGGAGAATGTCAAAGGTGCAGAATCCCAGATAATTCAGGAGAAATGTACAAATGTGCTTCCTGAAGTCGCCTGGAAGTCAGCTACTTGTGCTCAGACATCCCATTGCTGCTCTGCACGCTATACTATCTGCAGTTCTGAATTGAACTAAATACTGCCCATGTGAAAGACAGGGGAAACACAGTCATGTGGGACACACAGATCCACTCTATTGGCTCTGAAGGCACAACTTCAGCATTCTTGCATTTCCACCATTGGTTAACAGTTCAAGCTGAAAGAGTCTAGGTCCTCCTAGTGAGTCCGTTTTCCCTTTATGTTGGAAGAATGACTGTAGGATTTTACAGTGACAGGATTAGTTAAGAAAGGGACTGAAGTCATCCCTTTGACTGAAGCTGGTGGGTGGGGATTGGAAGCTGTGCTTTTCTCAAGCCGACGTTTTTCCTTTTTCTGCCTGCCTTCTCAGCGTCAGGAAATGCTTGTAGTTAACTTGTAACACAGAGAAACTGAAGTGACTTTCTTGGGTTCGAGGTTAGGGACCTAACTTTTAGAGTAACAGAGTGTTACAGACAGTACAATGGTTTTCACGGGAATAACTAATCTGGTTTACTGGTTATTTTTCCCTTTTCAGATTTTTTTTTTTTAAGCTCAGAACGGGCTATATCAGTATCATTTATCCTAAACTTCTGCATCGCATAAGACAGATAAATGAATCCAGCAGTTTGAAAGCCTAGACTAATAATTTGACAACAGAAGAAAGATTTTACAGTACTATTGGATCTCTGGAGAATATTATGGTATGGTCTTAGTAATATTTTGAAAGAAGCAACAAATTCCAGAAAATCTGTAATTGCTGATATTTGAAAATAATTAAGATATAAATACTAAGTAGGAGGGAAGAAGATTGGCTGTTCCCTATTTTGGTATTCTGTCATTTGTCTGATTTAGTTATGCCAGCGTGAGCAGTAATTTGAAACGGTACTCAGTCATGTGTGACATACTTCTCCAATTAACCCTTATTAAAAAGACCTTTCCCAAATCCCACATGCATGTTTTCCTAGAACTACAGAAAACGGTGGTATGACAGATTTGCTGGATTTGTGTCCATCTTCCTCTCTGGGCAGATTTATTTCCTCTTACACACTTCCAATGCTATGTCAAGTGTAGTTCTAAATACACCCAGCGTGTGACTCCTGTTGATGGACTGTTGAACTAAGGGCCCAATTTAGCAGTTGAAGTGCTTAAATATGCTTGGAAATTTCCCAGAATAATTAATCTGGAATAGTAAATTCATTATATGTGTGTGGTGTACACAAGGCCAAGCCCAGACTGCTCTGCTGGCAATCGTAGTGTGTACGAGATCCTTTTAGCAGCTTATGCCTGGCCCTGGCTGTCAGGGCATCTTTTTGTTTCTTCCAGTCAAGCTTGTTCAGTCCACCTTAAACCAATGCTTCTCCCTCCTCAGAGTTCACCCTCTTAAGCTATTTATAGACTTTTATCATCACCTCACTGACCACCCTTGTCATCACTTAGCTGAACACCATATTCCAGGTGTAGCTGCGTAAGATATGGGAACATTCCTCCATATCCTGTGACCTGGTATGGCTGCAAATCAATATGTGTCTGCTTGATATGAGAGCAGGAAAAAATACATCTCTTAAAAATAAACTGACACACCTGACAAACAGGATTTTAAAGAAGATGAAAACAGTAATTATTCTACTCTGAGTTAAGAAGGCCTTGTAAAGACCTTCTTCTAAGTGCTAAGAAGATGCAGAATGTGGTTTTTTTTTTTCCAGCAGGCTCACTTATAAATACTGCTTAGTAACAGTATATAAAAGGTGTGGTTTGGGGGGTGGTGTTGTTTGGATTTTTAATCTTCATGAAGAAAGATAATTGTCTGGTTTGGATAAAATAAGGCTACAGCAGTAGCGTCAAAACTTTCTCTCCACCCTCCAAAAATGTTTTCAGTTCCACTAAGCCTTCCACATCTGGACTCCAGAACACTGAGGGAAGAGAACTGAAAACCCTGGGAGACATTTTCTTTTTTTTGCTGCGCTGGTGGTCTTCATAATTTTGGTTGGGGTTTTTTTTTTTGTTGTTGTTGTTGTTTAATTCAGTTAAAGAGGGAAGAAATACTAATAAAAAAAACCCCTACTCTAGAGAGCAGTAAACTCTTTGGTTTTAAGACTAATACATGATCTCGTCTTAAATATATCTTTTTCATGAATGTCAGTTTCTGATTTTGAAATGCTGAAAAGCTCTTTACAGAGTGGGAATAAACATCTGGGTTCATTTATTATTGTTTAGCTCTTTCCTCAAACAATTCAAGAGTGGATTTCAGGAAAATCTAGGGACTCTGGAGCAATGATTATTTTACCTGCATTTCTTGAGCCATGAATCAAAGACATAGATAATACAAGCAGACATTTTTGTGACTCATAGTATTTTGGAGACTGAATTAATACTCTGCTGTTGCCTCCAGAGAGAGAAGTGCATCTTTATGTGTATTTGTGCATCTAAATGGACATCTTATTCTCCCTGTCGTGTCCATTGAAAAGAAAACAAAATTCAGATTTAGGCTACATCATATTCACTCTCCTTGAATAATAAGCTGCTTCTTTTGCAACTATTGTTAGCAAAGATGAATTCATAATTGTAAGAGTCAAAGAATAAGAGCATCATGAAATTACCAGTGTGAAAAATAATGTTACTTTGCAAATTCTGTCATTGTGATGAAGTTTAACACATGAGATAAGGTGCTGGATGAACTGGGCTGTCAGAGTCTGGAGATCCTATTGCTCTGTGGTCCTCTGTGACTCCGTCCTTTAACACCACAAATTCCCATTTCTGGGTTTGGGTTAGGGGTTTTGGGTTCTTCAGTGTTGCAGCTTTTTCCCCTGATCTAGCAAAGATTGTTAGGGATGTTTAATTCCTGTCTAATAGAGATTCTGTTCTAAGACTTTTTAAGCTTCCCTGGCCAGGAATGCTAGGAAAGAAAAGATATGACTGAAGATACAGAAATTATAGTTACTAAAGGAGCATTTTCAATATTTGGAAGAATTAGAGAGCAGATGGTTGGTGTGAGGGTGAGGAAAAGTAGGATGGCCTTGAACATCTTGTACAGGGTGCATTCACAAATAACTTTTAAAAACAGCTATTGATTTTTTTCATGCAGAAATATAAGCTGATGTCTACTTGGGAGGAGGAGCAGATTTGCCCCTTGGCTTCTTCTTAGTAAGGCATACAACATTCAGAAAGACAAAAATCAAAAGTTGCGATAAATTTCAGAAACAAAGGCACTAATGCCGTTTGCATGTTGATGTGTTGCATGGATACTTCTGAAAATATGTATTTTAGCTATTCCTTTAGACAATCAAATGCAGTCCTATCATGTGTATGATGCAGATTTCATGTTGCCCAGCATTTTTAAGCCTTTCCATTTTTCTTTCAGTGGAAAGTAATTTAACTTCATAGATTGTGTATTTGTTTACAACCTTGCCAGAGAATTTTTGCTGTTCTATACACCTTTGCTTTTTATAATTCAGCAGTAGGTGGTATTTGCTAAAGTTTCAAGTTTATATTAGTCACTGCTAGTAAAATCCCTTGAGACTGGTAGTGCATAAGCAAAGAAGAAATCAGACCAAAAAAATTTCCCAGGAGATACTGAAGAAGCCAGAAAAAGATAGAGAAGGAGAAAAAGTCGTTGAAAATCGTTGAGAGAGAACAAGTGGATGAAGGGCATCCAAAAGCCATTTCATGGAGAGGAATTACCAGAGCCTGGAAATATGCACATGCAGTGTGTGCATATACTCTGGGAATGGTTCTGTACCCTGGTTAAGAACAGCCCAAAGCTAGCATGAGGAGTTTTTCAGATGTGTCTGGTACAAGAGGGTTGTGAGTAAAGCTTTTTTCTCATCTCCTGCACCAGGAGGAGTGAAAATAGTGAAATGTTGTCTGAGCAACTAATGTCTGCTGTATATGACCCAGTTGGGCAGGCTGCAATATCTACCATTGCCACAAAGAAAAATCACGAGTTTAGCTGTTAATATCATAATGGATTTTGTGAAGCTTTGAGGGGGGGGGGGGGGGGTGGTGTTTTGCTTTTGATTTTTTCCAGCTGAGCCTTATTCCTTGGTCTCTATTTCTGTAGAAGAAGTGAATGAAACCACAGGAAATACTGGGAAGATTTTCAACAGTCAGAGGAGGCTAGTATCCCCTTACTAGTGAAAGTCAGAACGACTTAGTGCTCTTACCTCTGCAGGTCTGTCTGCTTAGGGACAGCTTTTGGTGGGTAGCTGAGATTATACAGCTGTAATTTAACCACTATTAAAAAAATGATCTTGATATCTTGATTTACGTACTGGAATTCATACATTTGTTGAGCTCATAGTTGTTGTATATTTATAAACCTGATTTTGGTTACAGGACTGTTAGTGAGGAATTCAGATCTCATTCAGGAGAAATTAATACAGTAGAAAAAATCCAGGATTATTAGCTAATCAATCCTAACATTTTTATGAATTTGTTCAAGTGAAAATTAAAATAATGTGTTTAGAATTGTATTTGTAAAAGTAAAATTCTAGATAAAACGAAATGTTATTTAAACAGTGGGGTAACTGCAGTATACCTCAGATCAAATTGAGTGGCATGAAAATTTTAAAGCTTGGCTACAAATGAGTTCACCATAGAATTAGGCTATCCTAGAAAGACTTGGTTAATAAAGCTAGAACCAACCATGCTTTTGATCACATAAACTTAAAAAAGAAAGTTAGGTAAACAGTTTCTATATCACATCTGTGTATTCCAGAAAGTCTGGTCATTTCTTTTGAGTAATGCTTTTTTTTCTTTCCTGGGTAATTTCCTTAATTTTTAAAAATTCTTCCATTTTTGTTCCTTTTCTTTAATAATTTTTTCTCTTAATTCCTTTCAGAATAAACAATTTATTTCCTGTAAAAGACACTTACTTGACACTCAACTGGCTCAGTTTTCATCCTAAAAATGAAGGCTTTATAGGGACAGTCACACTTGGTGTGACTTACAAGGTTATGCAGCTTTTTCTGGTTTCAGATGCAAGTTCTTTAATCCCCAATTAACCCATAGTAATATATAAGCATATACCTCTTATAAATTATTTATCAAGCTGTCATTTCCTTCTAGATGTTTGCAATTGGTACTTAGTATTTTAATTTCCTTGTAAAGATTGGTTCCAAAATCTGGAACTTATCAAATTATGTGCAATTCAGTATTTGGTGAAAAATGATAGTATTCAGCAGTTTGTGTTCAGTTCAAAAGACTTCATGTAGAATTCTTTTCCTTGAAAAGGAAAGTGGTCTAATTTTGAGTATTTTTTTAATTGAATCTATTATTCCTGGGATAAATCATCTCTCTCTTCACAGAGAAAACAGATGAATGTTTCAGTGTTTCAAACTACATAAATTCACTAAATTAAATAATGTATTCCCTGCACTGTCCCACCCCTACAGCACTGGCTGCACAAAACTGCAGTATTCTAGGTGGGATTAAAGCATCATTAGGACACAAGCCTAGAGTAGTTGCAACATCTTTTTCAGTAAAAATACATTAAAGTAAGATATATATTCCAAATTTTTCAGAGTAATATATTGTTTGTGGACCAGTATAATAAATCTTGGAGATTGCTTTTCTTCTTTGTCAATAATTTTGATGTAATGAGATTTCCCATTTTTAGTTCATAGCTCTTGTCTGATATCTCAGTGTTTTAGGGATTAAGATAGTGGATAGTTTGCCTCATTTCTGTTCCAGTTTTGGGTGGTCCTAAACCAGGACCGTTTCAAAAGGATTTGTTTTTTTAAACCATCTGCCTTCCACATTTTACTCCTTAATGAAATAATTTATTTTGTTGTTTCCTTAAAGGATACTAATACTGCATAAAAGCAATAACATTACCATAGTTTTCCTTACAAAAAGCCAGACCTGTTACTTTAAGGAAGCACATTTTTCCTCTGGTAGCTTATGAAAATTTAAATTAAAAGAATTTAATAATTTAAGCAGCATAGTTTAGTGACTGAGCGTTGAAGAACAGAGGAGTTTGAAATTGCTTGCAAAACATGAGGCATTTCAGAGAATATAGTTCAATACTGCCTTCAGGCACTGATCCTTGCTAGGTGCATGCAGGGTACAGATGCTTTCAGAAATAGATTATTGTATAGTTGAACAGAACTGCTACTCCAGGAATGACATTTTATCTTTAATTATATATTTGGTATCGATTAATGAATTTCTTATTCACTACGGAGCAAAGAATTCATTTAGTGGGAGGGTTTTGATCTTGGTTAACAAACAAGGTGTAGACAGAGGGGACAAAAGTGGCGGGGCAGAGGGAGCAGGTCAGTGCAAACTGCACTTGTTCAAATATTTCCAGTTGCAAAAGTATGTTTGCATATTTGTCTGACCCTTGTAAAGGAATAAAATTCTACCCTGAGCCCTCCTGCGTGTCATCCTACTTAAAATAATCTCTATTGGTTTCTTACCTTTTTTTTTTTTTTAATAGAGCCATCATGATGATATTTAAATATCCTATTACTCCATCTCTTGCGCTGTATCATTTGTTCCTTCCCATTGCTTAATTACGGACCTCATTTATGGTATTATCACAATCTAAACTGGAGGTTTCTTGCTTGAGGGACCTTGACTGAGATCCTGACCTTAGTGAAATCAAGGAGAAGAGTGGGTTTCAGTGTCTTAAGTGGTGCCAGGACTTCACCCTGACTTTATTCAGGACACCTCTGGACAAAGGGAACAAGCAAGAATGAAGTGCTTGAGTATTAAGCCAATTATCTCTTCCAATTAGAACATGTATAGGGAGCTCTTAAACTGAAGAAAGGGTGAAATCTGCTGAATAAATTATTCCCAGTAAATAGTGCACCCAGCCCTAGTCCTGACAGAGATAAAGCTGCAGTGGCATCAAAGTGTCTGTTCTTACAGGGTGTTGCTCTGACACAGATGTCAAATGACAAATCAACATGAGGTGAACAGATGAGTCTTATTCCCTGCCTTGCTCAGCTGGAGAGATTTAAAAGGGTGGTCAAATAATCTCCAACAATGCTCTTATAACCTCCTTTAGCTGTAAAAGATAAATAAAACTGGCCAGGAGGTAACTTCTGTAATTCCTTAAATCTACTTTCTAGCTATTACAAAGTGTAGAACTGCAAATAGCGTGGGGCCTTTTTAGCACAGCATGGAGGGAGGCAGGGAAACCCGTGAGAGCTAGTGGCCAGCCCCTCCAAGACTGAGAAGAGACCTGAAAATTACAACCAGTTCTTTTTGTCTGGTGAAATAGGTGTTGCTAAAAAGGAGTTCAGTTTTTATTCATTTCCCCAGTATTGAATTTACCTCCATATTTTTTGCTGGGCTGTGGTGAGATACCTTTGAGACAAAGTAACTGTGATGGAAATAATGAGGATATGAATAAAAAGTGATTGAAACCTTGTGCTGGGGACAGTATTCTGGCTGTCCATATTCTTGACAAATGCAGTGAAAATCATAATTTTGTTTGGGCTTCTGTTACCCTGGTGAGTGGCACAGGTACTGTCAGCCCGTTTCCCATAAAATTGAATTCTTAATGAAGAAAATCAAAAGAATTGGAGAAAAAGTGGTTTGAGTGTTTCCTGAGGACAGGCATGCAGGGAAGTGCCTCATTCATAATATTAATAATTCTTCAGGACCGTGGTAGAACAGTTTGAGCGTGTGCTGCAGGAGCAGGGCAGTGTACGTGCAGAACCTGCCGTGGCAGCTGGGGCACATGGAGTCAGGCAGCAGCTCCAGCTCTGCAGCCTCAGAGAGCAAATCACTGAATTCAGATCCGATGCCTCTCTATCCATCAAGATGTCATTCATGCATATTAAATGGCATAACACTGATAAAGTTTAATTTTAGCTGAAATAGTCTTCACAACACCAGATTTTACTTTGGGTAATAAACCAGAATGTTATAAAAATATTAGATTCTTTCACTTATTTCTTCAAAATGAAAGAAAAAAAACCTAAACAAAACCCAAAACCCCATTACTTTTTCTTGCCTTTTCTCCCTCCTTCTCAGAGAAAGCACTACCTTTATATTCTTCTCTACATGTAACATCTTGAGCCATAATTTAAAATCAGTGTAATATTGTATCAGATTTTTTAGTATTTTTAATGCTCTTCTAGAAACTCTCCAATGAAGTTGAAATGCAGTTTGCAGTCCTTTAAAACAGTGAAAATAATTTTTTTGCAGTGATGGATTTTCCCAGAGTAAAGATGAAAATTAAGGTATCTTGCTTAAATTTCTGGAAGTTTAATTTCAGTAAATTTCTAAAATTTCTACCAACTAGTATCTTTCACAAAAGTAGAATTAGTCCAGAGATTAATTTTATCATAATGTTAAAAACTGTACATCATAGGCAAACAATCCATGTAGAAATATGTGCTTGTTCCTTTGAGAGAGGTGAATAGATAAACTGTCCAAGGTACAGGGAAATAGAGCATGGATAATGTGGGTTTGAGATATTCTGTTGCTTAAGTGATGCATTAAATCAATATTCTGCAAAGCTTTTTCTTGTTAAGTTATTTACTTGGCTGCTGTCACAATTCACCATTTAGGTCATCATTTTTTAAAAACATATATTTTCTTGCGGCCTAATTTAACTTCATCTAAACACTCCAATTCCTCAAGTAATGAAACTGCTTCAAATGCTGAAATTAGCACTGTTTTAATGCCAATATTTACACTCACATTTCTTACTTGGTTAATATGTTAAAGAAAGAATAGAATTTCAAGTGAATTACTAGCTTATCTGCATGGAAATCTAGTACTACAAATTAATAACAGAACAAATAAAAAGAGGTCTTAATAATTTAATAAAAAGGAAAAATTCTTTAATCAAGTTCTGAAAAGACACTTATGAAAAGAAAGACAAGTGTTCGTTCTTCAGCTAGTCTCACTTTAACATAATACATGCAAAAATGAAATGTCAGAAGTTGCTTCATTTCAGCAGCCAAAAGCACTCAGAAATGATTGTGAAGATAAGCAGTGCCTTGTTGTAACAGGAGCTGAAGGTATGCACTGGGTGAGGGTACCGCAGGGAAACCTCAGCTCTCGCACGGCTGAGGAAGAGCTGCACAGCTTCAGCACCCTGGAGGGATTTCGTTTGTCAAAAAAAACCCAGGCACATCCTCTGTCAGTCACACAGAATCACCTCTCTTGTGCTGAGGTTCTACTGAGCTCCAAATAACACAATCATTTTAGACCAAGCAACCCATCCAATAATTTTTTTCCCTTATTAATCAATATTCAAAAGGATAAGCTCACTTGCTTCCCTTTGTGAGCTGTGCTAATGGTCTCTCATCTCTACAGTGCTGTCTGTGAGATACTGTTTATATAAAGGGGAATAAGTGACTGGGTATGCACAGGCATGGCTATGTCTGCACTTCAGTTTAGATGGTTTTGTACTTTTTAAAAGAGTTTTTGATGAAATTAAAATTATATTGTGTTGATGGTTTTCTTTCTAAGTAGTTTCGTTTAATTTTAAACTAGACTAAGAAACTGTTAGCAAAGAGAATTCACTCATCCTTTTTAGGGTATTTTAAAAATAGCAGTTGTTCAAATGGTGATGAAAACTGTCAAGTAAATGCAGGACATTTATTTGGGTGAAGGAAAATGCTAAGATTATAATAGGTTTTTTAAAAAATTATAAGTACTGAAGCTTGTAGAAGAGAGTTTGGGAATGTCTGCATTCCTTATCTCTCACAAGGGATGATTCAGCTTGATCTGGAAAGATTAGAAAAAGATAGAGCAGATTCATAAGTTATGAGAGGAAGTGCCTTTTCATACAATGTGTCATAAAACTGTGGAACTCACTGTCAGGATTACTAAGGTGAGACCTGTCTTAATTACTGTAAGAACATCGATTGGTTTGGTGGCCTTGCATTTTTCTCCTCATAGTCTCTGCCAATCCCTTCAAGTTTTGTTTATCTGTTTCTATGATGCCTTTTCTCATGCACCTTTTCTACTTTGTGGGAACTAAATGTGAAACAAAACTTCTACTGTCCTGATGCTGCTTTCCTTCAAGTTGCAGAACTTTTTTAAAGCCTACACAGATCAGGCAGCATAGCTGTATTTCAGTGAGAGAAGTTAAAATTTTCTGGAGTAACTGAAGCTACTTTTCCAATTTAGAAGGCAATGAAGAACTACTTATATAAATGTGTATATGTATATATAAAAATACTGGAAAAATAGAAGTGGCAAGATCATCTTCAATTTTTTCCCCATCAATAAGGATTGGGTTTAATACCTTTTATAGTATTTTAACTATTTTTAAAGTACTGTATGTTTTTTATTAACATGAAGTATGACTATCAAAAGCAGTGGAACTCCATGTCCTGTTTAGATAAACTTCCTAAACAGCATGAAGCAACAGTGTGTGTAATAAAAGAACTTGTAGAGTTGAAAAATACATGCAAACTGATTCTCATGTCAAACCTCCTTTTAGTATGTTCTTTACTGGGCTAAGAGGGCCAGAGGGTGCTATTACTGACATGGAACAAAATTACAGAATACCTGAACTGGTGAGAATAAGAAGTTCCAATGAACAAAAAATTAACTAAATCCAAAAATGTAAAGTACTGACCCTCTTTGACCTCAACAAGTTGTTAATTAGCAAAGGATTAACACCCTTTTCATGTGCTGGCAATCACTAGAAAATAATGTGCATGCATCAAAGAACATCAGGGTCTTCTAACAAAAGATTAAAAGCAAAGATTCTGTGGATTATGAAAGTGGAATCTGAAAGGGTCACTACACTGTCCAGTTTGCAATTTTGAACTTATTATTGATACCTTAGTAAGTAAAATATTTTGAGAAGAAGAAGACTTAGAAAATCAGATTTTTATACAGAATTTTTATACAGAAAAGGTATTTCTATTGAATTCATTTCTCAATTTTGTGTCCTTAAAGATTTAAAGCAAGAGTTGTTAGAGAAAAATCGTAACACATTTTAAAATACTGCCAGCTTATTATAAGGCAGACAAAAAGGAACTTTATTAATTAATTTATCAAAAGGGCTTTAGAACATTTAATTCCTATTATGAATTACTATGGGACGCCATAGTAATAACCATAGGTTATTCAGTAGTTTGCATAAAGCCACAACCTAGGATGAGGTCTGTCAAACAAGCAAAGCCAGAACTTCTAAAAGAGAAAGCTTTTCTCTAAAAGTTGGTTGCTTCTCAATTCCGAAAATATGGGTAATACTGTGAATGCACCTGCTGCAAAATAGAACTGACTTCCTTTCAAGATGCACCAATACTTCATCATTTAGTTCTGTAACAGGTTTTTGACTTTTGTTCTGAGTAGAGCCCCTGAGGAGGGTTCTGGGGTGTCCTGTGCTCTGTGCCAGTTTGCAGGTGACAAAGGGCGCAGAGGGAGGGTTGGCTGTGTCCCTGCTGGGCTGCTCTGCATCACAGCCTGTCCAGCACTGAAGTGCACACCTCAATCAAGTGGAGAGTGTGAGGAAGATTAAACCCTGTAAATTTAGCCAGGAATTATTTGGCATTCACTCATCTTAGAATTGCCAGCATCAGAAACTTTTGCAAGTCAGCTGTCCACTGGGGAAATTTATACACAGCCCTGCTCTCATGCAAGCTTGTGATTTACAGCAGGAAGCAGTGGGCTGGATAAGCACTTTCCTCTTGTCATAAAGACCCTCTCTTATTTCAATATCCAGACAAACACCTGGGTCACTAAACAAATGAAACTCTTGATTTTTCTAAAAACTTGCAAGAGTGAGTTCTACAGGTTAGCTTTGTTATGAAAATGGATCGTTTTCTTTGTAACCTAGAGTACTTTTGTGACTTCTTTTATCAAAACTAGTATTTCTGCTTTTATAGGATGATAAATGCCTGTTAGACAACTTCTGCTGGTTGTGTTTACTTCACCCATGTCTAGTTTCATCTTACTCAAGTCCCTTTTCTTTTGTTCTTTCCACATTATGGATTTGGCATATTTAAGACTTCACGATGGAGAGGTTATGGAGTGAATTTTATCACAAGAGGGAGTAATGATGATTCCACCTGCCATTTTCAGAGATGTGTTCATAGTTGCACTCAACACAAGCGATGCCTGAAGAGGCTACCTAGAGACAGAGTTAAAGGATACAGGCAGGTATTTATTGAAAGCCTTCAAAGGGCACACCTTGGGTAGTGCAGGAGTCTCACAGAGGTGACACCCAGATGGATGACAGTCATGAGTTTTTCAGATGTAAGTTTGGTCTGTTTGCATATCAGAGGTTAATTGCCCAATTACAGCTTCAGGTAATGCAATCACATTCGCCCAGTTTGCTCCCCCCAATTCACCCTTTTCTGTTTACATTTTTTGGGGCCTGAGACAGCAAGGTGTCCTTGAGTTTCAGGCCTAGGGAAAAATTGTTTTGTCTGAATAAAATGGGAGAACAGTAGCTGACAGGCTATGGAGTTTTACTTATACTCTAAAGCAGTACTGATCTGAGAAATATAAAAGCTAAAACTTAAGGCATCACAAGGAGCCCATGCTTTGAGTTGTGCTTAAGGTCAGTCTCACAGGGCTGACAACTGAGAAAACACTTTTCAGATAGATTGAGTGAATCGGACGTGAAAGTTTCTGAAAGATCATAAACAGGAAGCTGTGCAACTTTTAGACTCATTTCTTAACAGAGGCAAAATTTTGAAGCACAAAGGCCTTCTCTCTATTGTGAATTTGATCTCCTAATACTTATGGTAGATTCTGTATCTCCAAGGGGATTTTTAAAATTTTTAATTACATTCTGATGCTGAGTAGGACCTGTTCTCTCTTTGTATGTTTGGTTTGTGTCACTCACCTGTTCAGCTAGTGAATAGACTGGAGCCTCCCAAGAGTGCTTAGGTCTGCCAAAATATACTGTATTGACCAGTTAATTACTGATTTTTGAAACTGATTCAGCTTCAAACTTTCTATGTTAATAGTTAAAAATAAAATTAAAAGATCCAATCTTCTTAAAACAAAATAAGCATAATGGTCTGTAATCATATTTAACTGTATATGAGACAAGCTATTGGTAGCCTAAATAGTGAATGTATAAATAGGCACTCATTTAACTCTTCTTACTTCAGATAAGTAGGAAGTTAATTCAGAAAGGGATCCATATATCTCAACCAAAAGTATGACTATATTTGATTCTCTATTATGCTTATTTCAGGATTCTGATTAAATACTGTCTGTCAGTTATCCCTCTTCCTAATTAGATAAATGTTTCAACTGAAATTCTTCAGATTTCAATTGTGTTTCAAGAAAAGTTCACATAAGAAACTTTGACATTTGCTTTCTGCAAGTGTTCATGCCAGCAGAGTTGATTGTTTGAATACAGTTGGAAAGCAAGCGAATTCAAATATCTGTTCATGAAAGGTGTTTCTCTCTCAGATTTAGGAGCCAAGAGTACAGAGCTACATTGTGTTGAACTTTCAGCTGCACAGCTGGAACTGTTTCCAGCAAAATCTGTATTGGTTTATATAGCATTGAAATTCCCTCTCTTTTATCTAAGACAATAGTTCTGTAAATACCTTGAACTACTCAGTCCCTGCCTCACTGCAAGGCAGCACTGCCCTTTCCAGTAGAAATATGTAACTGCAGATAGGAGAGGTGGAACTTTTCCTTTTCTTTTGCTGGTATCCTTTTAGATTGGTGTAAATCAACCATGAGCTACACCTTAGAGTATGATAGAAAAGGAAAAAACATAACCAGGTAAATTCTATTTCATATGATCTCCTACCACTTGAAATCTTAAAATTAGATTAAATATTTCTTCCGAGTTCTCTTACTTTCAGTTCTCACTCTTCAAAGGTCATAGCTAGCATCTTTTGCTGACAATAAGTAAAACTTGTAAGTACTATCTAAAAATACTCTAAACCGATATATGAACTTTTAAGATCCACTTTCTTGGAGCTAAGCCCTTATTTCAGTACTTACTGTTTGTTTACAATCCCTTCTGTTAGCATACACAAACAGAGTTTGCTGCAGTAACTAAAATCCATGGGCAGCAAGGCATGCACTACTTAGAATTACAATAAAGAGGGTGGCCACAGATATAGGTTCTCCTGGCTTCCCTTTTTCCTTGAGCACTCGATCAGGTATGTCTGAAACACCATGTGCTGAGGGGAGGTGAAACACTTTCCACATCCAATAAAAATACAGAATAAAAGTGTTAATATGTGCATGGTTATTCAGTCTGTGAAATCCTGAGCTTCTCTTCTAAAACAGTCCTGCAGAATTCAGTATTGAAGTGATTGTGAATGTAGGCTCAGTTCAGTTGTGAATCAGGCTTTTTCTTGAAGGCACAGTCTTTCACAATTTTGCATTCTCTTTCCCTATAGAGGAGTGGGAGGGGAGTGAAGGAGCCCATTTCCTTGTTTTTCAGAAGTTGAGTCATGGAAATCTTAATGGATCAACAGAAATAGAAGTGTGGGGAAGATGCTAATGCATAATAATCCTACTTTTCTACTGCTCCTGCTAATTCCAGACTTACCTGCTGCTTATCACATGGTGGGAACTATTTTCATTATTATTATTTTCCTTAATGCTGTTCATGTTCAAAGTTAGATTAGCACTGTGCATCCCATTTATCACAAACTCTGTATGGAAAAGCCATATGGTGATCAAGGCTGGGAATTATGCCCCAAGTTTCACACTAAATGCACTTATATGGTCTTATGGCTACTTACACTTGGTGCCCATCTGTTAGGATGGCAGGGGGCCCACTGCTAACTTGGCCAGACAATTGCCCTTGAGGATAGTTGCCAGACAATGTTTGAGCTTCCGTGGGCAACATAGCAATGGAAAAACCACCAGCTTTGCTGAAACTGCCTCCTTATACCAGCAATGGCATCTTACATAGTTACATTTCTACTTCACGTGGAAAATCTGTGAAGTAAAAATGTGGAAACGATGATTTCTGTCCCTTGCAGAGATACAGGTTATGCTGCAGTGAGCAGATGTAAAAATCATCCAGGAAACTTGTTTCAAGTCAGACTGCAGTAAACTACAATTACAACGGTATACAGGAAATTTCCCATCAAGTGGGAAACTACAAAACAGACTGATGTAACACATCACATCTGTGGCAAAACTAAAGATGGGAGTTCTAAAAATGCTTCAGGGATTTAGCACTGAGCTTCAGAGAGAGAAGATCCTATGACTCAAGTTGGTATTCACCATGTAGGAGGTGGGATGATCCTTGCTATTTCAAACAACCAAACATATTTTGCTTCATACTAAAGCTAGAGAATGAAAGTATTATTTTGGGGGGGAAAAATCCTTAAATCTTTGCACCTGAAAACAAAGTTGGATTTTGAAGACAGTGCATGAAAAGTACAAAGAGAAAGAGTAAGGAATACCAGTATGCATGGTATAGAAAATGCATTTTGCAGAGTGTAAAAGTAGAGGTTAAGCTAAGGAAAAAAAAAAGTAGGAATTAGGCAACATCAAGAAGGTATCAGAAGAAGGGAGAAGTTAAAAAAGTAGGAAGGTTTGTTTATATCAATTTTTAAAAGTACATTGTACACAAAGTTCTTTGGTTTAGACTTGGAATTGACTACATTGAAGATAAAAGCAGTCCTGACTTCAGGAAGGAGAGGGAAAACATAAGCAGGAAAAAGCATTCAGTCTAAGAAAGAAAAATAAGCTTTCATGTATAGGAGAGCTGGGGGAAAAAAAACCCAAGAAATTAAAAGCAGGTGGTAGCAATTGAAGTTCAGCTCTTCCATTGACTGTGTGGATTAGGCCTTAGAAGCTCTGAAACCTTGATTCCTGAACGGTATTACTGAGGAAAAAAAAAAATCTGCTTCTCTTAAGTTCGTTCTGGTCAGATCTCCTGTAGCTCAAAGGTCTACTCTGTCAGAATGTCACCTTTGTCTATACAGATGGTGATTTCTTTATTGCTTCAGTAACACTGCCTTCTGTACCTGTAACTTTTCTAGGGGCTTTAAATTCTCATTTGAAAAGTCAAATTAAGCAGATTTTGTGTTACTGAAAAATAGCAAGAGCTTGACATTAAGACTTCTCACAGGAGTCTAAGAGTTTTGATAGAGACTTTATTGGAAAAGATTTGTGTCCAGATGGACAAAACTAATTAAGTACACAATTTGATGGCCAAAATAATTGCTTATGATGGAGAAAGTTGCATGTCAGGTCTTGAATCTGATTCATTCCAGGAAATATTGATTTCCTTTATGTCAGACAAGTGGACTGGTCTCTGGATTTTCTGGAGGAAATTGTCACCTCTTCCTTATCTTGTTTTCACCTTGTCCAGGATAGCTGGAACACAATATTTTTTACAAAACATAAAAACTTCCAGTGTCGCTGGTTAGAGAAGACAGATTCTGTGAAGGGGAAATGAATCTAGGCTGTCACAGACTTTAGGCCCCAGAAGGGTCCAGCAGGTGAAAGTGGTTGTAGATACATTGTCAAAATTCCCATTGGAGTTTTTGCAGGAAGGTTTAATTTCTGCTATGAAGGTATTGCTAACCAGGCCACCTTCCTCAGTCTGAAAGGGACACCATTCCCTATTGAAATGAGTTGGCCAAAGAAATGCTTGAAACAATTCCTCTTAGTGAATCCTCTCACTTTTCTTCAGTTTCTAATGTTTATTCAATAAGTGCGTATTTTCTAAAGTAATCATGCTAGATACTGTTGTATGTTGCAGAAGATTAGGTTAAGCATGCTACATGAAAATGGAACCACTGAATTAAAGAGTAGTTTTTCTTAGAATCATATTTTTGTAAGACACCTTCACTCTGTAAATAAGTTTGGTTTCTTTGTGTTGGCTTTAGGGTATTTTGTAGCAATGATAAGATTAAGAGGTGAAATCTGTAATCTTTAATATGTCTTTTGACTGTATAACATTCATAGATTCACACTGGAGGTTTTTCAGATGTGAAAGGTGAATTTAATTTTGGGCTTGGCCCAGCATCTAAGATTAACACATGATAACCCAGTTACATAGTTCATTCTGGACCTAAACTCAAGCAAAATCTTCTGTCTTTTAAGTTTCCCTGAAATAAGTGAAACACAGCACCTATTAGTAACCACATGTAATTGAAGCAAAATACTTTCAGTTTTAACAGATGGGCCTTTCAAAACTAACTATATGAAACTAGTTTATTTTGAGTGTTTTGTTCCTGGAGGGACAGCATTTTATTTAGTCATCATAGCTCTTATTTGCATATTGTGTTTCATTTGTTTCATGACCACGTTAATTAGAAGAAAAGACTATCTTGCTGTAGATGACATTTCAGTTCCTGAATGAACAGGGACATGAGCTTCAGGCAAGTTGCATTAATTTGGTCTGTATTGAAATTAATAACAAGCATACTTCAAATTTTCCCTTCAAAAATAATAATTTGAATATTTATGCATAAGAAAAGGCCATTACTGACCCTTGGCCAAGAGATTATTTTAATTGTTTATCGCCAAGACGATATTTTATGTTGACAATCCATTACATGAGTGATTTTTTTAAACAGAAAGAGAGTACACAGTTCTTACAAAGCCTTGATCACAAATTTGTTTCATAGAGGTTTGATTATGACATGAGAGGCTACTCTTGATCTTGGAAATAAAACGCCCAATGTTCACTTCTGCACAAGTTCTAGACAGAAAAAGTATACTCCCTTTATACTCCCTAATAAAAATTCTGAATGTGGCATTGTGTGTTATGTAATGATCAAAGAAAAACAAGAAAAGGAGGAATGTTGATGTAATTAATAGGTTTTTGAAACCAGAAGAGACTATACCAAAGTTAGTCCAGTATATTCCTTTTGAAAGTGCTTCCAGAACTACTTGGATAAATGCCTCAAATGTGAGGATTCCCCAATGAACTCCCTCTTACAGTGACTACAGTGAAAAAGTGCACTATTGTAGGGACATGTGCACTTCAATGCCATCCTCGAAGAGGAAATTCTGATGGGTAGTGCAAAAGTAGAAAAAATCTGTTCAGAACAAGAAATTTCATCCTGTGTACTTCATTTCTGGAATGTAGACTTTAAATCTCAGAAGTTTTATTACATATTATTGATAAGCAAGGCACGTACAGAGGGCATAGCTTCAACAAGAAACCTCAAGTAGTCTGTAAAGCTGTGTCGCCACAATTTTTTTTTTTAAGATATTGCAATCTCATGCTTTCCATTGGAGGAAAAAACTCCTTTCCCCCCTCCACCTTTCATGAAGTGCTTTATATTTGCAAACTGCATACCTTTTAAGGTCAAGGAAAACTAAAGTTGTCCTTTTATCTCTGACTTTCCAATTATCTGTCTGGACTTAGAGCTAAGCATCCTGCTCTAAACTTTACAAAGTTGTTCATTCTTATGCGCTTTACATTAAATAAAAAAAAAAATCTTATCTTTAAAGTCATTGTGATTAGGACATATAAATAGATTGTGTTTAGAAGTTATTTTTATCACAGTTCTGATTTTGGCAGGGGGGAATTTTGTACCATCTCTATATTTTGATTTTATTCAAAATATCTTATTTCTGCCATTCACTTCCACAGGTATTTAAGGAATTTAGCTATATTCCTATGATGATAATGTCTTTCTCAGAACCATCTCAGAAAAGATAGATTTAATTTTGCTTTTTAATTTTCATAAACGTTCTTTTTTTCTTATCTTTTCCTTCAAGTCTCTTTTCCTAGCAGTTCAGTAATTCTAGTCCCATTCCCAGCTCAACTGGGATTCTTTGACTTTCAGATGGATTGCAAAGGACCTCAAAGAAGGAACGACCTGAGCTCCTTCTGTGAACAACAGAGAAAAAGGCAACAGCTTTTACACTCCTTGGTGTACCTTCTCTTTACCTTAATCTGAGGACAAAATGTCTAAAATTTGATTATAATAATAATACTTTAAAAAGCCATAGCCCCTTTCATGTTCATTGCAACAATAATTTCTCTTAATGAGCAACATAATGAATCACCCAACATAGTACAGGTTAGGTTTATTTGACAATAATGGTCCATCTTTTGCACTTGATTTTACCTGTACAATCAGAAATAAGGGTACCAGGTTATGCTCAAATGGGGGACAAAGTGCAATTTGTGACTTGAAATATTTCCCAGGCAGCCAAAGAAAAGCCTCAGACATTTGCAGTCATCTACTCCAGCACTGAAGTCACTGATACTTCCTCTGCTTCTGCAACAGTTGCATGAATTCCATTCATTATACCAATATGTATTTATTTCATTTCATTCCAGATTTCCCAATGCGTTTCTTGCAGATAATTGAACATCTCACAAATCCAGTCTATTAAAACAATTGTATCAGGTTTTGCACCCAGTCTGTCGGGGTTCCTATTTAATCTTAGAAAATGAACTCTATTGCAGAAGCCATTATGTTGTTAATGCAAGCAAATGATGTTTAAGGGAGCTGGGGTACCCCAGCAAATCTCCTTTTATTCTGCAGCCCTTTTCTTGCTTGAGATTGGTTAATTTTTGAGTGCTGCTCATGAAGCCAGGAAAGCAGTAAAGTCTTTGAAAAGCATGAAATAAATTCTGTTCAGTGAGTGGGTAATTGTTCAAGGTCATCTGTTCGTTGTCTTTGTCTTGATTGTTTGAATTAGTAGCTAATAATGGGGCTGAACCGTGAATGAATTATTATCCATAGGGCATATTTTGGGGAGTGTCAGGAAATATTACAGGGTAATTAAGGTTATCCAATAGCAAGGCTGTGTTACCAGCAGATGTCTAGTAATTACTATGTTTAAAAAGTGTGGGGATTAAACTAAGATTATAGCTTTTATATTGTCTGCCTTTACAAGTCAGACTTGGAATTTATTCAGTTTATTCTGCTGCCCTTTTTCTTTTGTTCTGATTCTGTCACTTAAATTCCAACTTAAACACAGGCCTTTCCTGGTGAATTAAAATAAACATCAGCAGATGGTATGCAGTACATGTGTATACAAAATAGCAGTGTGGTTATTGAGGACTACAAAGATAACTGCATTGATAAATACTGGTACTATTTATTTGTTAACAAGTTCGGATTCCATTCAAAGGCTGAAACATTAGATCTTTCAAGTCCTAAAATAGTGCAAAGATTACTTTCTCTAAATATTTTTCAATACTGTAACAGTGTTTAATATGACAGGAGAGCTCAATTGTTAATTTAAATTTAATTTGTTGAGTTGGGTATCTTCATGCAAAACCAAAAGTCCTGAGTTCAAAGTTTTGTTGTTATTACTGACCCTAAGCTGGCTTAGTGCTACCAGAGGCCAGGGAGGGGAAGCATTTGTTTAGTCCCCCCATCCAGCAAATTTGATTTTAGCAGATGGGCTGAAGGGAGATAATGTAATGGACAAGTATCTGTGGCATCTGGAATGTCTGGATTTAGCACAGTTGACTGGCACTGGGGTGGGGAGGGTAGAGTGGAAGCTGTCTGTGCACAGTGAGCCTCAGAGGTAATGAGAAACCTCTCAGTAGAATAGAGTGATGACTAGGAAGAAAATGTCTGGACATTGAGTGTTTATAGCTGTAAAAGAGGAAAAGTGGGAGGTCTGAAAAATGGAGGAGAGCTACATAATGAACATGACAGGAAAGGGAAATGTGGATAGCAGTGAGTAAAGGTTTTGAGCAAGTGTTTATGTGGTTTATGGGACCTTTTCAAGGAGGAATGCACTGGCAGATTGTTTTTTTTCCTTAACAATAATTTAAAAACACAATTGAAATAAAAAGTTCACTTTGCAAATTGTAGGTAACATCCCAAAGCCTAAACCTATTTGATTCTGGCCTACCAAGCCTTTGCATATTTTTTTCATCTGACCAGCATTAAGCAGGGTAAGCTTAATAAATCATTTATTTTGCATGCTGCTTGCAGTGCAAGAGGGGATTATATAGGAGCACTATGGATTTGGAAGTCTGACTGCCGTGTTAGTGATTTTTGTTGGTGTGTGGCTTGCAGCAGGTGAATCAGCCCATGGCAAACACAGCTGGTTGCTGCAGTCCAAGACCCTGCTCACTGTACCTGCAGCAGTCTTATGCCAGAGATACCCACTGATGCACAAGCCATAATTGCAGAAATTATTATAGCCACACTAGAAGGAATCCACTGATATTGCATTGATACCTTCTTTAGCTTTAAAATAAGTATGGCAAATATTACATGTTTATGACAAAGGATTGTGCTGATTATGTACTTGCATGCGTGAGCCAAGGAAAATAAACAGTAACCTGACATGCCAACGTGGGCAAGTGCCTTACTGTAGACACAGTACTAGGATGAAACTTTGTCATGAACTGTCTAGGATGTGCAATGCACATTAATTGTCTTAATTTCATTTGGGATCTCATTATAGTCAAAAGCATTTTTCAGTATCTAAGGGCCATGTGACGTTTTTTACTTGGCTAGAAAACATTCTTACAAAATTATGCATTGAAGAAATTAAAAATTAAAGCTAATACAGGTTCAAATATCTTCTGATATTTAAAAAGGGACTAAAATATAAATTGAATTTCTTTGATATTAATTTTCAAAAAACCCCAAAGTTGGGACTTCCCACTTATTAACCCCTATTGGAATTAATGTTTGACTGGTGTAGAGGAAAAGCTAAGAAGATGGAATGATAAGGACAGAAAAGGGCAGAAACAACCAACAAAACATTTGAGATTTCTACAGGTAAAGATAAAGAAGAAAGAAGAAGTGTCTCTGAATGTTTCTCCTTGTGATTATTCTGGGTTAAGGTCTATATACATCCATGTACATTATAATGGGATTTTCATCTGTTTAGTTTTCCTGACTTTTTAAAATGAGGGCTCCTCATCAAATCAATTAAGGACTTCAATATCTATTAGTCCCTTCAGTGAAATACTGTAATGCCTCTTGTTTGTATTCCAAGTCATTGATATCCGTTGATGTGTTAACATGATAAATGGCAAAATCTGATGTAAAATGCTCCAAGCCTTGTGAAAGATATCCATATTTCTTGGTTGTCCAGTTGTTACCAAACAAATTTCTGAGCCAGAGCCTGTTTAAAGTTAATGAAGGTATTTTTTCTGACCTCATTATACTTGGGATGCAAATAGAAAACTGTATAACTTTTTGGGTTTTTATTAGCGAGTTATTACTTTTATTTAAAGAAAGCAAGATTAACTTTTTTGGTGTAATTAGTTAAAATACAGCAGTAGGGAAAAAGAAAGTTCAAACACCTAATCATACCTTTTGATCCGATTGTAAATTAACAACCACCAAATAAGTAAAAGCACCACCACTTTTATAGCATTTTGTATTGCTGAGAAAGGAGCTTAATGGAAAAAGCTGTATTTTACCCTAAAGCTTTTCTTTTACTTTGTAAGGAAAAGAAACACCAATGATCAAGTTTCCCTATGCTGAGCTCACTGTTGCAGCAGTAATGCTTTTACTGGAATCTCAACACTACCAAACGTAAGCCACAGCAGTAAGCACACAGGGCACTGCATTTACTCCCTCCAGTGTGCTAATAATGACCTTGGGTACCTCAGAAGAAAAGCAGACTCAGCAACTTCATGAGCCTCTTTATACATGAAAGGGATAAAATCAGAGCATTCATTAATAATGAAGGAATAGCCAATGTAATGAAGATCTGTCATGTGTGAGAGCTAGACAAACCCAGTAAAAGTGGAAAATACAGGGGTAGTGGTGATGCAATTTTAGGTCATTTGCAGGTTTCCTTAACCTTAATCAACATGTGGCAAAGCCAGGCTTTTGTTTACTTTTCAAAAACTGTCTGTGGGCTTCTCTAAAACAGGGAATCTTCTGTACTCAGATTAATGTTCAATCTTCAACATATGTAAGAAAAAAAAATCCATTCTTGTGATGGGAGATCTGGTTAGTAACCCTAGAAACTGACCAAAACACTAAAGCAACTTAACAGTAAAATTTGAGTTAATGATGTACATTAGGGACCGTGCAGAATGTCCCTGGTTTAAATGTATGCTGGTTTTTTATTGGCGTGTGTCATTTTGCTTTTCACATTGATGCTGTTCTGCTGAAGTAGATTGTAGAGGGGTTAAACTTTAGTGTCCATCTTTCCTAAAATGAGAATAAAGAGTACAGAAGAAGATATGCAAAGTCAATACTTTGCTGTACGGTTTAAAGTAGAAGAATGACCATTGGTTTAGTCCCACCACATTTGAGTCTCAAGTGTAGTGAAAGGATACTGTAAGACAGACGTAAAATAATGAAGTTAAGAAATTAAGGAATTCTAGTGGACAAAGAAAGGACTTTTTAATTTTCTTTTTTTCAGCACTGGTTAGATTTAAGAAATGGGAGAACTTTGAACACCCTGTTTTTATTTTAACCTCAGAACAAACATTTAAAAGCTGTAATTTTGGGTGGATGATTACTAATGACTTTCTTTGATTTAAACCTTAGATACTTCTAAAATTATCTCAACAGACATAAAATTAACGGTGTATGGAAATGAGTGAAACAAAATTGCTCACATATAAGCAGCTAAACATATGTTGGCATGAGTGGAGTTACAGAGATAGGGAAGTTGCACTGGAACCCTCAATTCGCTGTGCCAAGGTTTTTAGGATTGTATAAAATGCAGTCTGGGCTAGTGGAAGGTGTCCCTGCCCATGGCAGGGGGTTTGAAATCTAATGGTATTTAAGATCCCTTCCAAGTCAAAGAATTCTGTTATTCTGTGTGTCCTAAATCAGTGTTTCCACACCAACCCTGTGCCGTGGGTCAGCCCCTATCCCAGGCTTAGAAACAGACATTTCTAACTTGAAACTCTTCATAATCAAAATGAAGTTTTACTAAAGGTTGATTTGCAAATCAAATAAAATATTCTATTATCATTTGATCTAAGCATATTATTTATTAAAAGGTTTTGGTTAGGCCACTCAAGTAAGACTCCCATTTTTTCAGAGTTTCATTCTTAATTTCATTGCATGGGATTTGTGGCTGTAACTCTTGCTCTGAGAACTGTGTTAACAGTACAGCATGTGTGGTAATTCCTCATCTAAAACATGAACTCCAAGGTAAAACATGGTGTGAAAGCCTGTAACTTTAACTGGTTTAAATTTCAACACCTTTCAGATTATTACAGTTTAAATCTGAGATTTATAAAGCATTTTTGTGGACATTTGTTTTCTATCAATCGAGAATCTGTGCTCCAACATAAAATCTTAAAAGTAGGGGAAAGAATTTTCTCTAATTTCTTCAGATCTCTTTTCTATTTTTTAAAATATCTTTAAAAATACCCCACCAAAAGATTGCTTTCTTTTTTGACTCCAAATATAACTTGTTTTAGATGGGAGAAGAAATAATTTTATATTTATTTTAAATCTGCAATTCTCTCATCTGGCTCTGGGCTTCATGAGCAGTATGGCTGGTGTTTATTTTTAACATGTTAAATCAGAAAGGAAATAAAAATAGTAATTTCTTGAAACATGATTTGCTGAACTCCTAAAAAGAAAAGGGTAATTTAGAAGGGTATCCTGTGACAGGAAATGACAAGCTGCCTTCACCCTGGTATATTGATTTAGGAGGGAGATGCTTGTGCAGAAAAAGCAATACTTGTTCAAGTCACCGGACAGTCTGAGCATTTGAGGAGGAGGCGGGGAGGGGCTGAGGCTTTACACGAAAAAGGCTGGAGTCATCAGACTTTAAAATAGCATGTGTGGCCTTTTTCAGTGAAAATAGAGAGTAATGTGCCTATAAAAAGCAAAGTAAACTACCAGTTGACTGCCTCTTTTATGCCATACACATCTCTGAAGGTTAAATTTGTTATTTTAGAAAAACATAGGGTAGGTTTGAAAAGAAAACCCAGGTTGTTTGGCTTCAGTTTTTTATTATGTGAAATCAAAAAGTCATCTCACACTGAAGAAGCAAAAATACTCGCCTTTAATGTTGTGTTAATGAATAGAACTGTGCTATCTTTTAAAATTCCATTAATAACATTATCTAGTGTTTAACACTTAAGCATAGTTTGTGGACATAAATTTGACTGTCATATTAACTTGCAACTATAAAAAGGAAATTCATAGGTGTACAGAAGTATGAAGAACTAAATGTCCATACTGCAAATATTTCCAGTTTTTAAACTTTCTCTTATGCATCCAGTTTTCAAAAAAATGCTGGAGTTTTTTAATATTAGTGTTTGTCAGATATGAGAAATATGCAAATCAATAGTGACCTTTCGAATTTATAAGGTTATTGAAGGAAAATGAAAGAAAAAAGTTGTACAGATTTAAAGGGAAAAATGAAAGTAGGCATCTTATTCTCAATATGAAATACCTGCAATGAAGGCAAGTCTCATAAAAGTTAGAGACACCTCTGGGTTACCTGAAATAGTAATGCTTAAAATGTGGTTATCTCATTTTTTAACCTTTTTTTTTTAATTTTCTGTTCCTAATGCTTTATCCAAGTAATTTCTAACATGACTAGGATCTTTCTTTTTTTCTTTTTGTCTTAGCAGCAGTGGATGTGTAAGGACAGAATTCTAAAAATATTAAAATACAATTAAAATCAGATTTGGAAATGGGCAAAAATTCAGGAAACCTTTAAAGTATTTTAAAATATCTAATTTTATTAATCCAGTGTTGAAAACACACTGCTTGCTCTATTTTATCACAGCCCAAATCTATTAAGTTGTTCAGAAGTCTCAGGACTTTAGCTCTTTAGAAATCTCTCTTCTCTTACTGACTGGTCTGGAAACTGCCTATCTTTGCAAGGGCTATTCTTTGGCTTCTTTAGACATTTCAGCTCTTTGGATCTCAATTTCAATCAGCTCTTTGACAATTAGAATTTGTAATTCATGTTCTTTAAACTACACAATACAATCACCCTTGATTTCATTTAGAACAGGGACCGACTCTTTGAGACATCATTTTGTACATGTGAATTTATTTTACAGTTAAAATCATTAATGATTATAGCAGTTCCAGACAATTTGATCCTGCTGTATCAAATTTTTCCCTTTCTATGCCTCTACAACCCTTCCTAAATATATTGAAAATGACACTTTCTGGGATTCATGTTCCTTATCGTTTTTCCTACTTAACTGCCACCCTCTCTCCGTTCTTCTCTAGGTTATTTTTCATACTCAAAGTGTTTCCTAATGCTCAGAAAATTGCCTACCAAAATAAATGTTTATTTGGGGAGCATTAGAGCTGTTGGACAGCAATATCTTTTCTTTCTGAATTATTTTAATCTATATAATTTTCTGGCTTCTCTTAATGTCATCTTTCTTCCTTTCCAAAAGAAACTTGTTTTTATATCTCAGGCCCTATTTTATCTCTATATACATACACAAATGAATTTAAATGAGAACTGACAGCTTTTAATGATTTAATGAACACGCACAGCTAAGAGGCAACTGAGTCACAGCCATGGTATAAAACATTTGGGTCATCTTACACTTTTAACTTTGGGGAGTTGAGTAACTAATCAATTCATTTCCAAATTAGAAATTTTACTCATTTATGGGTTTTTTTGTTGTTGGTTTTGTTGTTGTTGTTGTTGTTAAGTATGGTCATAGTTTGTTCTATTATTCAGCTTTCTATTTCAAAGAAACAATAATATTTTCAGAAAAGCTTATTGAAGTGAATGTAAAATAGCTTGCAAAACCATGTTCCCCTGAAGAAAGTAGCTGGAAAAGGAGCACAATGATACAAAAATGCAGGGAGGAGAAATGTTTCTTTTTTTGGAGGCTTTGGCGCTGGGAAGTTCCTCCTTGCTAAGGTTATATTGTGAGCTGATGTTTGGATATTGGTTCAATGCAATGTGATAACCTGAACAGTTCATGTCTGAAGGAAGTTCATAGATCTGTTAATTAGTTTAAAATATCTGCCTCAGGGCATGAAATCAATTAGACTGAACATCTCACACAGCAAACCGGTAAATAAACATACAGGTGTTCCAGCCAACACACAGATTAATAAGAAAATATTTTGATTATTGAAAGCCCGTTTCTAGTGCTTCTGCCCTTGACATAAGGCAGAGTGAGTCATTTTTCAGGACCTGCAGGCCTGAGGGTTTTTCTCACTGGTGTTGACAAGCGGGAAGTTTTTCCCAGTTCGTGTTCCCAGAGCGGGAAGTGCAGCAGAGCTGAGAGTGCATGAGGTGCTGAGCCTAAAGTGAAAATATCCCTGAATGTGGACTGGTGGTGGGAGTGAAGATGCAGCAGTCCTTGAGCTGGGCAGACAAAACAGGGGAAAGGAGAAGCTGGCCCAAGAAAGAGAATTATATGAACTATTTCATATGGGCTATGTCTAATGAAATAGAATGACTGTGCCTTGCTGAGTAAGCCAGGCCAATATGGGAGTATAATCCAGCATTCAAAAGATGATGATTATCATCATCATCTCCATCTGTGCCTGTGTGTTTTCACAAAAATGAAACAGAATATCTTATTTTCTCATGTAAATTATATGTGATAGTCCTTTTCTGCCTTTCCCCTCTATTATTAAAAATCAATGGAGAGAAATTTTTAGAGATCTGTGAGCTAATAAACCTCTGGTTGTTGCAAGCTAGGAGTGTAACAGAAAAGTGTGACTGCTTGGTACTTACACACTTCACTAGCATCTGTTGATAAGCAGTGCTGGAGGCAAGCCTGAGACCACAACACAGTGACACCACCCCTCCTGCAGGGTCACTTCACCTGCTTATGATCCTGCCCAGACTAACAGGAGATGGCTGGTGTGCTAGGGGAGTTGTTTTCTCCAGCTTAGTCCTGGAAGGAATCTTCCAGATCAGAACATTTAGCCAGATGCTGTTTCATGTCTAGAGGGCTGGGAAAGGTGAGCTTTTGCAATAGCTGAAAAGGGGAGAAGAAGCTGGGTCTCCTATGGTATTTCCCACAGTGGAACAGAAAACTAAAGATGAAAGAAAAAAGATGAAGCAACAGAGGAAAAAAAGCCAAAACCACCACCAAAACCTAGTACACCTTCCATATTTCCGTAAAGGATGTGGAAAGATTTTACCCTTCCAGGGATCATTCCTCTTGGAGCACTCTGTAACAAGGTACTTTGTATTCTTTGTATTGTACCACCTTTTTTTAGTTCCTGGGCCAGTGTCCCTTTTGTTTCGGAACCTTTTGGGTGGCGTGTCAGTCTCTGCTTTTATATTTTCACGTGCTTAAAGAGGTCTCACTAAACCAAACAGCCCATAGTACTAGAGCACTAGAAGCTTTTCTTTGAACCTGCCAAGTGTTGAAGTGCCACATTGTGGGCAGGGTGACAGACGGTTCTGGAAGCCGAGTCTGCCAGGAAGGCGAAGAAGGAGGCAGCTGCTGTGGCAGAGGAGGGTCAGGAGGATATGGGATGGCAGTCGGGAGGCTATGGAGTGACAGAAATGTACCCGAGCATGGTTTGTTTTGTGTCCCATGGAGTATTTCACTGGTGAGGCTGGATAACGAGAGCACAAGTTGGGTTTTGCCAGACAAGGTGAGATCTGTGGTTCACCAAATGTTACACTAAAAATGGTGAATCATAAATGATGTGTGAATTTTGACATTTTCCCACCTTTAAATACTATTTTTTACCTCACAAAACACAAACTTTGTTGTATTCTGGAACTAGAAGGTTCTTTTTTTGCTTCATGATCTGTCTTTCAGATTTGATAAACTCTCCCTCAAGACCCTGTAAGATGATATTAGCCAACAGTGCTAACATCAAAGGTTCTTTATTGAATATGATCAAGGAACCTCTAATGTCAATACAAGGGGCGTTTGTTTTGCAGCTGGTTGGCAGCCAGCCAGCTGCTGTGCAGTTATGGAGCTCCTTAATGCTGAAGTGCCTTTAAAAGTGTGGTGAAAAAGACTGATGGAAGGCCTACAACTCTAGACTGTGAAGGAAAGGGATTGCTTGTGTATTACAAAGGTAATGTTTTTCAGTTTATGTTTAAAAGTGGTGGAAAGGAAAGAAAAAAAAATGAAGGTAAAAAAGCAACTCTGTGTTTTTTCAGCTGTGTATGCCAACCTGGCAACCAGTGCAAATTAGTGAAACGTTACCAGTGACCCCTTTTCTCATCAAGGATGAATAAATTAAGTGAAGTAGAAAATTTAACATTAAATATACAGTAAAATAGCAGAAATTCTTGTGACCCTCCTTGATAGGAATTTAGTGCCTCTGGATTTCAGTTCTTGTGCTGGCAGGCAGAAATACAAGATGCTTCAGCCCTGACTTGATTCACACAGTAAGGGCTGAAAGTGGCAGCTGCCCATGTGAATGGCCAAGGGTTAAATTAATCCACTGTAAATTATGCATTCAAAGGAAGCTTAACAGCAAGTTGTTTTGGAATTTGTCACATCTATATCCTAGGCTTGTGAGATGCAGTAACACCTGTACCTTGGGCAGTTGCACACCTTGTTTATGGATTTTTTTGTGTACTATTTGGCTAAATCACCCTAAAACTGCAGTGATGATGTCAGGCATCTTCTAGTGGTGTTTGAGGTGTGGGGCTGGCTGAAAGCTGTTTTGATGAGATAGCTGAAAGACAAACTAAAGTTTTCTCTCTGCCGTGAGATTTTGGAGCAGTGCTGCAGGAGTCAATATATCATCCATTTATATAAAGATCAGATACAGATGGTGGCATAGAATAGCTGCAATATGGACAGATTATTTTTACTCAGTTGTGTGTAAATGGATTCTATTCGAGTTACTGTGTTGTGTCCTTGGATTATGTATGTTAAATTTTTTAATTCAAAAAACATGTGTATCTCTGTCTCTGCTAATGCTCTGTCACCTATACAAAAGAAAGTGTGTGAATAGTAAAATTCAGTCTTCACCCTGCTTTCCCAGCCCAAGACCAAAAAACCCACAAGTTAAGACTTTAAGCTACCCTGAAGTGAATGAAATAAGACTCCATTGGTTTGGCATATTATCAGCTGATGCTATTGTTACCCATGAAAGCAGTGATAAATTTTGAATACCTCAGTGAAAGCTCCTCATCTTACTGCACTTGCTGGCACAGAAACGAGAAGAGTTTGGTTTATAATCTTAATGCTTTTATACTGATACTGGTTACGAAATTGAAACTGTCTTAATGTTGCAGAATGGGTGTGCATTAAGTCTGGAAGTGCAGGATGAAAGCTGTGACACACAGCACATTGTGGAGTGTCCCTGGTGAGCTGGGGACAGGACAGGGACGTTCCTTTCCGTGTGCATTTTCTCATGAAGGGAGAGAAGCAAAGTGTGATAGCTGACAAGCTGGAGCTTGGTGTTCACACCGGCAAATACATGCACATCTATGGATGTGAAATCTCCAAACAAGCTCTTAGGCATGCATAAAAACAAACAATCAAATGCTAACAGTCTGACACATATTTACTTCTGATTTGGAACAGGCATGTTGGAATCTGATTCTTGTTTTGTTATCAACAACGACCTATTTCTAATTTTCGTGGTTTGCATGGTCATTTTTTTAAAAATGAAATGAAAATGTATAAGATAACTGTTTCTTTAGAAGGCTATTTGCATGCAGAGGTTAATTAAGATGTGGTAATTTTAAGATTTTTTTACAAGAAAAATAGTCTTTAAAGTCTTTTATAATTGGTGAATGTACTCAAAAAGACTATGAAATAAATTTTCTAATTAAACCAAAATGTTTAAATAGGTTATTAGCATCTAAATTAAAATTTTGAATTGAATTTGGGTCATATCTATAGCTTTAGTTGATGTAAAAGTACAAAACCAGCAAAAATTAAGTAACTGCTTTTTTGAGAACAGGAAACGTAGAAAATCAGCTTTTTGCAATAGAAAAATTTTGTACACGTTCAACATTTGAATGTTTATCTCATTTGAATCTCTTGCATAAAAGAGATATTTTATGAATTAGAAAAGTGAAAAGAAAATATAAACCATAGGATGAACTTGTCTGATGTTTAAACACAAACATTAAGTAGCTGAACAGCCTTGACATCAAACTAAAAAAACTATAATTATGCATTGGAAGCAGAAGTAAAGTTATTTTCACTAAGTTCTATAAAAACATTGCTGATAATCATCTTCTGATTTTTACCTGATAAAAAAATCTAGTGAAAAAATAGAAACTTGGGATTTCAGAATTTTTCCTTGGAGATACTCTCCTAAATAAGTAGAGAAAATAAAAATAGTCATCTTCTTATGTATTGTCTTTGTTGCATTTTTTTGTGAGTGGTTCTGGATACTGTTCCTTTTTCCCTCCTACACTAAATTCTTCAGTCTTGTGTCTCTTACCAGCTCTCCCAAATCAGCATCCAAAACACCTTTCTGAACTGTAGCAGTCAAGTAAGCCCAAATGGTTCTTATTTTTACACCATGAAAAGCTTTCTAATATTGGAATTAACTGTGAATTTCTACTTAGATTTTAACTGTTCTCCTAACTTTTGATATTGTCCTATTTCTTTACGAATTCAATTTTTTATTATTCCTGTACTTCTGTAATAGGGAACCTCAAACAAAAATTGAATTAATGCATTTGAATCCATGCTCTAGCCGCACAAACTGAATTTCCAGCATCTCATTCTCAGGTCAAGACATATTAATTCAAAAGTTTGGATATATTTTACCTAAAAGCACACATGTGAATTAGCACACTTAGTAATATTAGCAACATAACAACAGTCTTATCAATCTTATTATTAATGCATTTGTAATGGTTTTTGTTGGAGGGAGAGGAGATGCTGACTGTTGTGTTTGTGCAGTGGCACAACCATTCCATAATCAAGGATTGCTAATAAACACGAAGTGATTAGAGTGCCCTTTTCCCCTCTGAGTCTGTCAGAGCCACAGAGACCAAGCTTGAGCTCACTCCTGGCTGCCACACAAACCAGAGCTGAGGCCCTCGGCTGGGCATGGGTGGAGTGCCAGAGCTCTGGGCTGCTTGGATGGAGGTTCCTGGATGATTCTCTGTAAACTCTCAACATTCATTTTGCTGCTTTGTTCATGAATACCTCAGAGCTAACCCTTCTGATAAAAGTGATTTTCTTTTTAATCTAAATTTAATCCACTCCACTCTGTGATTAATTTGACTGAGTGGAATCCTGTGGTAGCGAACAGCCTTCTATTTTCAGCTGGGAGGGGGAAAAAACGGTTTTAAAATAGGTCTTTAATGTCTGTTTTCCTTCTGATTGCAGACAGTGTCCTTACACTCAGTAAATACTTCTGTAGCACTTTTCAACTTTAGTCCCTGCAGGCTATCTACTTAACATTCTCTCAGTGATGTTAACCTGTGCTTTGTGAGGTCAGAGGATATCAGCAATGACTTTACATTATATTCTTTTTCAGAATTAGCTATTGATTAACTAATTTTATAAATGCATTTCTGTGGCATTTTGTCATCACTGTCTTCATGATTTGATTTAAATAAAAGCACTTCTCTTTTTTCAGGGGCGGGGGTGGCAACCTTTAGCATTCTGTGCGGACACTGGTTTGTATTTCCTTTAGAGACAGGTCTAAAACCAGCTGGCAGTTTCGAATTTTTGAATTGTGAAATCATCTTTTACCCCAAATGAAGTTTGGGAATATTCCATGAAATAATGGTCAATATGACCAGTTACCAGACTGTGTCACATACGGGTTTTTCTGCTGCAGCTGCCCATGTTCTTTTCCTTCTAACAAATAACTAAACCCGATGAGAGAGTGTACAGTATTTATAATAATTCAGAATATATGTCACTATTAGTACACACTGATTTTCTGGGCTGTTCTGATTCTCACAGTTACTATCTAAAGAAACACCAGTGAATTAAATATTTTACTGAAATTTTGAATAATTCTGTAAGTGAATAATTACCCTAATAAGGTTAAAATATGTTATTGTTAATGCAGTGTGAGTTTAAGTTGTCAGTTCAGTGGATCACCAGAGTCCTCTGGAAAATGAAACAAACATTATATTTCCCAGAAAAGTCAGCAGATAGTGGCTCTTGGAAAAACCAGAGCTTTCATGCGTTTTGCAGGTTTTGAGAAATACTTTTTAAACTTTCTTGTAATTCAAAGAACATGGGATTATTCAGAAAAATGGACTGTATATAAGTGTATTAGCTGTTCATCTTGCACTGCACGGAAAAAGAGCACTTATTTTTTCCTTGCTGTGAAGTTTTCAGTAAAGAACACAGTAATCTTAGCATGAGAAAGGGTATATACTCAACTTCTTGGTCACATCTGCTGCCTCCACAGGCTCAGGACCGTTTTGATGTTTTGGGTTTTTTTTCTCTAGACAAGAATTGTACACCTAATTTAAAGTTCTTTGTGTTATTATCTCCTTCAGCAGCCTGGTGAGCAGATATTTGTAAACCTTCTCCCAGATGAGTATTTTATTTTTTTTTTTTTTTTTTTTTCCGGAAAGGTGGAAGTGGTGAGAGACCGTTAAAGCAGTGGTTAAGAAGGTAGGTGTCTGTGGGTATTGATGGGAAATAGTCGTTAGAGGAAAGCTGCATCACCGCACAGGAAGGAGCACAAAACTCTTGAAAGCATTTTCTCCAGCTGTTGCGGAAGAACAATTTAGACAGTAGAACTTGAAAGCCACAGATCTTATACCTCATTTCTAGCTGAGAGAGTTCTTCCAGAAAAAGGACTGATTAGCTGCAGTCTTTCAACAGCTCCCTCTCAAAGGCTCAGCAGTTTCACAGAAAAGATGAGTTTAACAGTAGGGAAACAATAAATTGCAAATGTGTAATCAAATTTATATAGGATGGCCTTCAAACTTTGCAATGAAAAACACAAACTATGAAAGAAAATAGTGAATCTTTGATTTTTGAAACAGAGTATGGCTCCATAATTTATTACAAACCTGCTTGCCAATAAATAGCAGCTAGTGAAACTTCTGAAAAATTACACTTAAAACCATTTCTGAGTGTAATTAACTGCCCCTCCCCCAGCCCCCCTATCACAGAATTTCTTTATTCTTTCAGCTATTTTGTGTTAAGGGCAGGGCAAAAGTTCCCTGTGACTTGAAGCCATTCAGTTATCTGCAGGAGCTGTGAGCTGACAGCTCAGTGTTCCTCTTTCTTCCCCCACTTTCCTTAGACTGTCTCAAGAACTAGACAGACTATTTTTCCCATATAAATGTCCAGTGTTCTGCCATCAAGTAACTTCATCACTTATTTCCCATGACATATTGTTGGTAGCTATTCCGCTTCTAAAAGATTGCCCACTAGCACCCTTGGAATAAATATTTGCATCTTTTCTTTGAAGTATGTATTTGGAGACAAAGCAGACCAGAATGTGCTTTAAGCCAATATTTTTCTTTCAAGTGGGATTTAAGGGAAGCAATTTTATAGTTTATAAGAGTAGTACATGATTCACTTAACTGATGGCACATTTTATAATCCCACTCCTATTACTGACCTGTTACATCACCATAGGCAAGATATTTCATCTCTGCTTTTGTCCTTTCCAAGGCAAGGGTGGTCACTAATTTTTTTAGATCTTTATATTTTGAAGCAACATTTAGTAAATTCTGTCTTGTGTAGTGAATGTGTGTTCATGTGTGATGTCAAGTCTTGCAGTCATATCTTTCATCATAATTCTGCAGAATTTAGGAGGTTTTTTGCAACACCTTAGAGTGACGTTTGTCTATAGAAAGCAGACTTACCCCCCCAAACCCCAAGAAGTAGTCATGTCCTGTTGCTCTCAGAGGCACCCAAACCTGAGTCTCAAGCACACAGGAGCTTCTCCTCTGTGACAGAAAAACCAAGCTTCACTTGGATACAAGTGTTTTTAGACACATTCTGAAGGAAAAATATGTCCCAAAATATTCTCCTAAAACTAGCTACCCTCTAAGCCTGTAGCAGACTCAAATATTCAAGCTTTTTTTTCATGCTCTCTCTGTAGTTGCAAACCTAATGTTTCACTATGTGCTATGTATTTCCATAACTTAAATTATAATAGTTGAGTTTGAGCTGCTTGTGACATCCTGCATTGATAAACAGTTCTAATTTAAGAGGTATATATTTTATCTAGGAGCAATCTGCATAATTTCATATGCTAAAGGATGAAGAAGAAGGTAGAGATGTGATCGTTCACACATATTGAGAGGCACAAACTGGCAAACTGTGCTACAGTGAGAAGTTGGGGGGCCTAGCTCTGAGAAAGGGAAACCTAATGATGCCAGACCATGATTATTTTGATCATCTTTGGTATTCAGGATTTCAAGGCATTAATAGACAAGAACTTGTAGGTAATTCTGTTTGTAAAATAATCTGTACTTCTGCTGTAGATTACTTTGGTCATTCCTACCTACAGTCATAGGAAATGAGGCACATGTTTTAGATGATATTGTTTTGGCATGATTCTTTGGAAGGGGGAGACCATGGTACAGTTCTTTAGAAAAAGGCTCCTGAGTGGCAATAGTGATCCAAAAAGCTTTGTCATGACTAGCCAAGTCTAAGCACATGTATGTCAGCTGAAGAGAAGGACCCAAGTTAAGGTAAAACACTGAATAGTCTGCAGTTCTTTATGATATTTAGCCTCTGCAAGAATAATCTTAGAAAAAGCAACTTTTCTACAGTGCAGACAATCCCAGAACTATAAAAATACATAGATGATGATGCATTTGGTATGCATTAGCTTGACTTTAATGCCATGACCCAGAAACACTCTCTCTCATACTGACAATCTGTTTTTTATGTGAAGGAGAAAAGTAATGGGGCTAGTATATACCTACCATAGTGCAGATGTTGTTATTTGATACCAAGAACCAAATCTACTATGCTGTCTTTACTGGAAATCCTAGTTAATGTTTTGCTTGTGTTAATATTTCCATGTGCTGATCCTCTTGGGCAACACCTCAAAGTACTTGTGTTTCATTGCTAAAAAATTTTAGTCTTGTTGAAAATCATTGGGATTTGAATTTTTGAGGTTGGTTGCTATGTTTTGTTTCAAGTTTCACCAATTGCTACATCAGAGCAATACATAAAACAAGGGATTTAACTTCTTTGGGCAGATATCCAAAAGGTATGTGGTCTGAAATATGGGAAGCAAGACATGACTCTCTTCTCTGCCAGAGATACCAGTGTCATTTTGAACAAGCCATTTAATATTTCTGTTCCTCACATCTCCAGCAAGGAAAGGAAAATTGTGGTAGTTCTCTGCTTGGAAATACCACCTTTCAGAGGCCACTGTATTTATGCTTGTATGTGAAATATCTTTGGTTGCCTTGTTTTCCAGTCTGCAATCTGTTCCTGCATTCTCAACCAGTATTGTAGCTTTGGAGAAGAGAGTCCTGCCCAGGTCTGCACCTTGGTGGGTACATCAGGTGCTAATTCTGTTCTCAAAGAGTCATCTGAGAAATATTTTAAAGGCAATGAAATTCTGTGTCATTATAATTTTAACGCTTCTAATTCAACCCCCGAGAGAAAATGAGTACCAAGACCTTTGTCCCTGCCACAGTTGGGGTGGGATGGGAAGTGATGCTCTTCTGTGTCTGGATACTTCATACACGAGTACGATGACACACTAGAGATGTATATTCTTATATGAGCAGATGGTATCTGTCCATAGCTCAGGCAGCCTGTGAAAGCCAAAAAACTTCTGAAAATCTTCCAAGAATAATGACTTGTTCCCCAAGACAAACTTATTCAGGATGCAGTTACCAGACAGAATTCAACATTCTGTATTAAGAGAAGCTGTTTGAGCAAAGGCAGTTATAACATGCTATGACATTTTGAAAATGAAATTGATGGATTCTTCTCACGTCTGGAGCAGACACTAATGGAAACTCCTGTGAAAACGCTGAGACCATTTGAAGGAGCCGCTCAAGAGCTGACTGCTGAAACAGCACAGCTCAGCCAAGTCCTGCCACCAGCTCTTACTCTGGGGCTGTTGATGCATGACTCCTCTCTTCCCCACCACCCATAAAGTCATCCAACAAGGAATCTTATTTGTTGTCAAAACATTTAGGGGAGAAAAAAAGAGATGGTGCATACTATTTAAACTACTTTTTTCTGGTTTAGATACAAGTCTATGTTTTTATGGAAGTTTGCTTTCAAATCCCTTTCTTTGAAAAACTAGTGGAAATTTAGTGTCAAGGAAGTAATAAGATTAAGTGACCACAGATATCTGAAGGGTTGGGGAGCACTCATATTCCTTTGGCTGCCACTTTTTCTATAAATTCCCTTTGTAACATTGCTTGGTGTAGGCAAAGGGTAGGCAGACAAAATTTTTGTCGTTAAAGCAAGCAAAAGAGAGTTGCATACTCTTGCTGTCCTTTGCCTTTGCTAACTCGTTGAGCCCAACTTAAGAAAAATGCAGATACTTGTCTGCTGGGATTTCAAATAAACCATCTGGCTAACTAATGTGATAATTAAGTGTCTTGAATTCTATCCCACTAAATTGTCATTTAAAACAATGACAACACTTTAGTAGTTGAAGCTTTTTAATTTTTATTTTTTTTTAAATTCTATGTGGGTCATATTTAAATCTCAAAGCCTGGGTAGCTGGGCTGTGAGACAGACTCTCCATTTTGAACTGCTGACACACATTAATTAAAATCTAATAAATACTATAAAGGACTGGTTAATTACTTGTTAAACAAAACCAAAACAAAACAGAAAACCCTCCAATACTAAACATAGAAACTTCAATGGGCCTTCTTTGGAAGGTACTCTTGTTTTTGCACATGTATTTATTATTCCTTAATTTCACTGAATGGGTAGGATAAAGAGTTTTCTTGTGTTGTTTGCAAACTGCTCATAAACTGTGCAGTTAAATTTGTTTTGTGGTTGTTCCCTGTTGACACTTAGATCTATTTGAAAATACATAGCTAAAATTCTGAATTTTTCCAGTACAAAGAGTGAAATTTGGAAGAATTTAGTATATTTTAATGCTAGACAAATATTGTGGAATAATAAAGTTGTAGAGCAGTGGCCAAGCATTGGGCCAGCTCTGAGCTAGAAGATTAGGACACAGGGCTGAAGCTAATTTCACCAATGTTTCCTCTACACAGACCCCTCTGAACACAGTACAAGCTGCTCCTCACAGTGTCTCCCAATGGAGCAGCTGGAGAGTTGAGTGACTGAAAAGTGCTGGCTTACACTAATAATTCTAATAAACTTGGTGAGGAAACTTGTGATAAATTATTACTGGAAAAAATATTATCTTTACAGTTTCTACTGAATTTTGTGATTGGCACAAAAAGTTTGATTTTTGTGGAAACCACATAACCTAGACATGATCCTAGTAAAGCATTAGCTAATGGGTGTGCTTTTGTGTGTCTAAGGCCTATGGTGGTCCCTTTCAACCTGACCCATTCCGTAACTATGATTTCTGATCATTAAATGGTGAGGAGGTGAACACAATTATCAAACACAGGATGGGAAAGGTCTGTACAAATGTCATTGGTATCTATATTGAAACCAAGCATAGCAAAATGCAGTTTTGAGCAGGAAGTTGGACCAGATGATCTTCAGAACTACTTTCCAAATGACACCATTCTATATGAGATGCATTTTCACTAAACATTACCCTGGCCACTACTCTTGGTTATTTGAACTCTGAACTTCTGGTGGGGAAGCTCTTTTCTTTGATAAGTTATGCTGGAATTAAGGAGGGGGGGAATAGAGGAGCCCAGAAGACCCAGGTAGTTGGGTTAATTACCTGATATGTGGTAATGTGGTAACACAAGGGAAGGTCTGAATTTTGATCCAGACAATGAGTGATCTGCTTCTCTTAATCTTCTTTTATTTTTTATTGACAGTGAAAAGTCCATTTGTTTTTGATGTGTAACAATAACAAATTATGAAATATGAAAAAAATGCTGGCAATTCCTGGTTCCTTGCTAGCCATGTGCAACTAGACCTTACACTTCGTGTATGGCAATTATTTCCTTTTCTCTCCTTTCTATACTGCAGAATTGCTACATGATATTTCTTTCAAAATAACATTCTTTTATGTCATTCTAATTAAGAATGTCTATTAATTACTTCAACATATATTCTCATGAGGTAAATATATATGTATGGTTTCACAAATATTTTATGAAAATTATTAATTTTATTCCACTCAAAACTGGGCAAAGGGGGTGGTTGTCCAAAGTGCTTATAAGGAATATATGGTGATCTAGCCAGTTTAAAGTATGTACTAAGAATATAAAAAACTGTCACGAGAATTTCAGTCAAAAGCATAAATATTTTTATTTTCTGTGGGTAGATGGACATAGGGTAAGAATAGGTATGAAAATCTCATATTTTTCATTCTTCAGCTGTAGTAAAGTAGAGAAAGGGCAGATATATAGTGCAAAGTAAATTTATAATGATTTTTCTTTTTAGGGAAGAGTCAAATGTTTAAATCTTCCACATTCTAATTGAATGCCCAAACCAAAGGTGTCAACAGAAACAACTTCTTCTACAGCCCAATAAATTTTTGAGGTCAAGAGACTAAGTAGCTCACTGCTTGGCTCTCAACAAATGAGAACCATGATCTCTCTCAGCATTGGATAAAATGAGGGAGCAGCAGGCTGCCAGAAAATTAACTGCAATTCTTACTGGTGCAGGACTGTAGCTCTGAACAAATGTTGATGAGACAGTGTCTCAGAAGTGAGATGGAACCAAATGAGGACACATTATTAGGAAAAACATGTTACAATTTCAAGTCTAGTCCTGACTGAATGGTTCTCATATGGTGCTAATACCCATTTCACTCTTCTGTGGAGCAGGTCTGGGATTTAACATCTTGAGATTGGCTTAATCTAAAACATAATGTGTTTTCTTTTATTTCACATATGTGTTCTGCATTTCCCTTTTTCTGAGAGCTAGGATCAGCATGATAATATGCTGTGACGAGAGAAATACAGAGAGAATTGTTGTGATACAGCTACAGAAACAATATGGGACCTACAAGAAAAATCATATGTTCTCTTTTACAGGTTTATTTTGTGGTATAGATGGTGTTTCTATTAAGATTAGAAAGAAAGGTTTCCCCTGTTGGTCATGCTAAATGTGTATATGTATGTCCCATTGCCCCAAAAAAGCTTTAGTAACTTAACTGAACATTTACTAAAATTTGCAGCAAAGGTTGAAGCAGCCTGAAATGATAAACTCTGAACATGTGTCTGTCTTTTACCATGGGAATGCTGTAAAGGAGAATTCTGTCACAAAGCTTGGGATCACAGATTTTTGTGGGTCTTTGTCTCTGGATCTACTTAAATCTAGAATTTTATGACAAAGGACTGAAAGATTTTTTTTTAAATGAAAGGATGATTTATAGCATTAGTTTATCAAAGTGGAATAAAGTATATATATATATAACTTGAAAAGCACTTCATGTAAAGATGTTGTTTCCTTTCAGTACTAAAACATAAGTCTACCCCATAATGTATTCTTTTGTTATGTAGGGCTGCACTAGAGTATGGAACAAAATATATTAATTCCCTGTCATAACAATGTGGTATATGCAATTCTAGCAGAATTGTTTGTCCAACACAATTTTCTTTCTAGTCAGAAACCCCCCAATTGCCACGCTGAAACTGTCTTTCCTGGCAAAAGAAGCTCCCTTGATCAGTGCTACATACCCACAAGGGATTTTCTTTTGTCTTCTTTGGTCCTAAGGTTGTCTTACTGTGTGAAACTAGTTCAGTATGGTAAATGAAGTCTCAGCTGAAAACTCATTATGTAGCACAGTGCCTCTCCCCAGTGTGGTGTTTCCTTTTGCTAGAACCTCTACTTTTAAATAAGTGAATATGGAAAGTACATTTGAACTATAAATAGTCTGTAAAGGAAAATCCAGAAGAGAGACTCACTGTTTTTTCTAAAAGGAATCAAACATCTTTCATGTGTTTGAACTGTTACATTTGCATGGGAACTCCTCTTTTTCCTCCTGAGAATTCTAGGGGATTTATTGGATGCATTTGAGCATGCTCACTGGTGTTAGGCAGTAATGACAGAGGTTATCTAAACGAAACCTCTTGTTTGATCTAACCTACAGCTTTCTTTAGTCCTCACAAGACTGCAAACATAAAATTCTCTTTTATTATAACAGGCACATAACAAGTCTGGGAAGACCATTAAATTCTGCTGTATAATTAATATTGAACGTAGAGTCTCTGTGCTGATACTCTAAATGGAAAGCCCCAGGTATCAGCCTGCACAAATTGAGTGGAGAAGTTTCAGTACCTGGTTATAGGCAGACACTTAGGTGCTCACCTGCTGGGCTGCCCAAGGGGCTGAGCTTTGTTGCTGAGCATTGACAAACACAGTGAGGCAGAGGGGCAACCATGGAGCCACACCTTCACCAGAATGTGAAATGTGTACTGGGAGAAATGTGCAGCAGTGCCAGCTCTTCCCCTTCTTTATTTTCCAGGTTTTACAGGGTATCATTTCAGGGGATTGAGTCTCACTTGTGTAGGTCAAGCTAGAAAAGTCTAGCCTAGATTGGCCTCAAGATTATTTTCTGAAGCTTTTATGCATCAAAAATGGAAATCCTTATGCAGCTTGTACTGCAGTGCAGCATGGCCTCTGCTGAAAGAATAGTACATAAGGTGTACATTGTTTACCACTAGTTACAGTGATTAATTTGGTTGGTCTGAGATGATACCCCTAAGTGGCATTTGCCAAATAGAAGTGATTTGTATTTTGGTCTTAGGCTGTTACCACTTAACCAGAGGAAAGGGTTCTTTGCAGCACAGTCTCTAAATCTACATTAAGAAACCTTAGAGAAACATTCTTCATACACAGAAACTCACAATTAATGTTTTGTAGTAGTGCTACCCAAGTTGAATTTCTTTGGCCACTGTGTTGCATAAAGTATGAACATATTGTTTTATTATTCACTGGACAAATGTTTGAATTTTGTTTAGCAAGTGGGTTTTCCACTGCAGAAATGCATGTTCTAAAGATGGATCAAAATTTATGGATTTGTGTACAAAGGGAGTGGGTAGCAAGGAAAGATCAGTATAATTTCTTCTGACTGACTATTAAAATGCACAAACTTAATTTTTTTGCTATTGTATTGTCATGTGACTTGAAAACATTTAATGATGGATGGCTAAGCTTGTGTTATTATAGATACAAATATGTTTGTCAATCTCTTTGTTCTCTGAAATGAACCAAACAGGAAACTGCATGTCAGGTCCTTTGATGATATGTCTTCTTATCACAAGTAGGAAAGTCTGCATTACAGTCAGTATTTTTTCCATTACATGGATTCAGATTCTCTGTCCAAGCTACCCCTACATTTTAGAAGCCAGCATAAATCTACCCCATATAAATATTTCATTTATATTGTTATGAGAAAAGCAACAAAAATTAATCTTAGTTATTCTGAGTTAAGACAGTATTTTAGCAAAATAAAACTGTTCCAGACAGAAACATAAACATGCTTTAATATCCATATGGTTTATCTTACTGAGAAGCCAGGGGAAGCTTGATTCCTTACATCCATTTACAAGTATTTAAAACCCTTCTAACTTCTAAACTTTTCAAACTTTAAAACCTTTTTAACTTTTCAACTATTCAAAACTTACATTGCCTTGGCAACAAATGAATAATTTATGTGATGGGATTCCATGTTCAAATTCTGTGCTTCTGCAAATTATATGTGTGATGTTAGGAAATGTAGCTCTTCCTTTTAAAGAGGTTGTTTCACATTGGATAATAGGCATTTTAACAATTGTTTTTAAGCCATCTGTTTAAATAGAATGAGTTGTTTGAGGATTGGTGTTTTTTAAGCAAGATTTTGTTTCTGCCTTGTCTCTGAAGAGAATTGCTGTGCAGGAGAAAAAAGTGGATCTATAAGAGGTACTGCCAAGAGAAAAGAAAAAACAGCACGAATGAAATCATCGAAAAATTAAGAACGTATATTTTTCTTATAAAGAGGGTGGGTTCACAATTTACAAGTTAGAAACTCGAGCAAGAGAAGGACCAACTGGGCTGTCAGGCTGACGATTGTGTAACAAGCAGTTAATTCAGGCAGGCCCCGGGGACATCATCTGCTCCTCCTCTCAGAGACTGCACAGCACTTCTAATATCCTGTAACAAGCTTAAAGCCACGAGAAAAGATCTCTGGTCACAATTACAGTGTGCCACAGGAAGAAGGCAGGAGACTCAGCAGCTTTATTGCTGTCACAGGACATGGCAGTAGCAGGAACTTGCTGAGTGAAATTTCCAGGTGAGCCTCAGATGCAGGGCTGGGTCTGTGTGAGCAGGGGAGTCCCACAGAGCCACCTCTGCCAGGCAGCCCTGTGGGGAAATGCCTTCCTGCCTGCAGTCTGGCAATCTGGGAGTGCTTGAGCCAAGCATCACACGAACTTCAGGGATTTTTATATCAGCCAAAGGGTTCTGTTCCTATTTCTAGCTACAGCTACATTTCTTCAGAAAAATACCCCAGGAGTTAGCTAATGCATCACTTTGGGGAAAGTGCTGGGGGAGAATAGGTGGTGAAAAGAAAAGCTGCTAGGTCCTGCAGCAATCAGTGAGAGTACTGAAGCAAGGGGGAATATAAGCTTAATACAAAGGTCCTATTGAACCATTTTGTCACCACCCTTACAGAATATACAAACAAACTGTGTGGTTTCAGAAAAATGCTCTCTGTCTGCAGAGAGGTGCCTCTTGCTCCATACCCCTCCCCACCAAGCAGTTAGGTCAGACATGTGAGGCTCTCTGGATTTTGGTCACTGTGGCCATAAAGTATGGGACTAGAAAGAGATGTAGGAAGGGAATTTTCTAGGTTTTACTGAACATCAAAGCCAATCCACATCTAACATCAGCAGCTGGCTTCTGTTATGGTTGAATGAAAGAAAAAACAGAATTCAAGAACATTTGTATCATTAGGACAGTCTCCTCATTAAACACTTCCCAAAATACTCGTGCAATAAAAACCTAAAAAAAATGTTAACTGCAAATTTGAGATATTTAAGTATTAAGTATTTTACTTTGTGAATATTTTTGAGAGAAGCCTGTTTTGGAATAGATAATTTGAATAAATAAATTCAAATAAATAAATTTAAATAAATCAATTGGAATAAATAACTTGACCAAATTAGTTTTTAAGGTGATTTTTAATCATGCATATGTTAATATTGGCTTGTTTTAATTGATACTTTACTTCATTGAAACTAGTATGTATTAGCTTGGCTTTAGGCTTTCTAAGCTGCTCTGAGCTTTAAGAAAACAGATGATAAGGTCATATACAAGGCCTTTGTTAACAACACCTTTGTAGCATTAACACTGAAGTTGAGCACCTTTCTATACCTGACACTTTGCATTCCTATTTCTCTGCTATTAACTTAACATGTGGTATCGAGACTGTGACAGAGCAGCACAGCCAAGGCTCTCTGCACAGGCCTGAGAAAACAACAGCCTATTAGGTTTTATTGCCTTTCTCACCAAAACACTGGTAATTTGAATTTATCCATAAAAAGTTTGATGCCTCTGTGACTGTTAAATCAAAACCTGTTTATTAAGCAGTGTGTGTTTGATATGTGTCTGTCTCTAGATGCCTGATTCTCATTACTTCAGATATTTAACTTGAATGATTGGTCAATTCCCATGAATGATTTAAAGAATTTGATATAAGCTGAAATAAGTTAAATGCCTAATTTTAAGCATGGATAATTGAGTGACCCACTTCCTTTCTGCTTAAGACATTCAAAGAGGCTTAATTTCAGTTTCTGATGGATGTGTTGCTGTTTTATCCATCTCTCTTAATCCCAACCTTATATAAACCTCACGTTGGTGTATTTCTATGCAGAGACAGAGATGGGAGTTTCTGTGTGTACACTCAGAGAGTGAATTTTATTTGGCAGCCTGTAAACTTTGCATCAGAATTAGCAGTATTGTTCCTTGGGCCTGATGGGGCTACAGCATCCTGTGGATGGGTGCAGAGGAAGCATTCCTTGCACACTGTCAGAGGGTGATGGAGCTGCTGGATAAAGCAACTGCTCTGTTACTCCAGTCCATTCAGACCTGCCTTTCAGTGGGGCAGTTCCCAGGCCTTAATCCTCTCACTTCCTGTATGAATTCTTGTATAACTCAGTGGGTTTACATTCACACAGGAATGTTCTTATCACTATCTTAAAGAATTACCCTTTTCAGTGGTGCTGAAAAAGAACAGTAGTACTGTGATCCTTGTCTTCAGTAATGTTATGTCCTCTCCATGCTAGCTCACAAATTATGTAAGCCCAGGACCCCAGAAGGGCAGCTCTGAATCCAGGTTTTCCCAGTGTGAGAAGCTCTCTCCTTGGACTTCAGCTCCACCCACTCTAGAAATAAAGGCCTAATGATAAGATTTGAGAGGGATTGGTCTTGTTCAGCTGGAGTTGAGTGATGTATAATAGTCTGTGACTGCTTTCCAGTTCTAAAGTTAGTGAATATTGAGCTTTGATGGAAATAACTCTGGAGCACAGCTATAACTAGCATCAATCCAATGTGGCTCAGTGCATTTTTTAATGGATTGCCTTACTGGAAGCTGTGCCATCCAGTATGTGGCTTACCCAAAAAAGCTTTTCTATGAACACCAGAGTGCAACTTTATGGACCCTGTAAATGCAATGGATTTACATCCCGCATCATTAAACTCCTTCTGCCCTTATCTTTTTTTTTCTTTCACTTTCCCTGCTCTTAGTCCCTGGTCCCTTTGCTGTGCTGTCAGGTATCCCACATCTTTTCACCTTGCTGGGCTGAAAAGAATTCTGCAGTTATTAGGATATTTGGTAGCTGTGAGTGTAATGTAAATGATAGTATAGATTTTCAGTGCTAAAAATTTAATGCAAATACCAAACAAACTGAAATATACTAAAATTTTGGTCAGGTTTTCAACTGCCTTTTCCCCAGAGTCTTTGAGGGGAACCCAGATCTTAAGTTGTAGCAGCTCGGAGTAAATTAATCAGAGTTGTGAAAGCTGAGACTATGGGAAAACTAAGCAGCAAATAGTTCTCTGCAGCACCTAACAGCAATGGCTGATTTAGAGAAAATGTCTATCTGCTTGCTGGGGGTGGTATTAAAGCACTTCTCCTTTATTGGAAGGAATGTGGAAGCTTTGATATAAAAGTGCTGATACTTATTCAGCCTCAGTAAACTTTTACAAATCTTTTGTGAGTTTTGATATAGCCACAAAGCAATGGAAGTTTATACCATATCCTAAGTCTGTATACTGTATCTCAGGTTCAAATGATATTCTGGAAGCCCTCAAGCTTATTCAGAAAATTGACTTGGGTTTCCTGTGCATGAGCACTTTTCCAATCTGCTTTACAGTAAACTTTTTGATTGCTGATATTTTATGTCCACCATGACTAAATCATGTAAGTTATTTTTTTTTCTTTCATGTCTAAGCCAATTCATTTCATGTTTGAACCAAGATATTGTTTTTTCCAAAGGCTGCAGATGCTAGCAGTATCAGTTAAGACTGTAGCAGAAAAAAAGAGATCAGTTAAAAAATATCAGAAATAAATTTGGTCATAGGCATTTACAACAACCAAAAAAAGGACATTATCTTTACATGGAAAGGTTCTTCAGTACCGCTATGTTAATAAATCGCTTTATTCTTGTTTTCTGTTTTACCCCTTAAGGCCTTGTGATTATAATTTTATTCTCTAACACCTAGATTTAGTTCTGAATCAAGTACAGTAGCTCAATAGAGCACCACACGTTAAGATCCACATTGAATTTCACATGACAGGCTTTACATTTGCTGGAGGCTTGGGGGCTGTGGTTTTAACAGTCATCTCACATTTTGGTTGAACACAGTTTGATGCACGTCTATGAAATTTGTGTTTTGCTCGCACAGGGGATGATTCAAGTCTACAGCTGTCGCAAACAGTATGCAGGACCTAATTCATAAATAAGCTGTCAGTTACTATAATCCCAAAATAAAAACAAATTACAATCACAAGAGGAAATTGGTATGAAACATAAGATTGGAACAAAAAATTAATCCCATTAGTATTAAATTTGGACATAGATCTGCCTTAAAAATTTGCTGTACCTACCTCTGCCTCAACTTGCATTATTGCAATTGGATCTTTGTAAAGCACGCCTCACCTATGAATCTAGAATTTTGAACACTTGAATAGTATTATTTACCCTTAAAATATAATAATTCGTTTACAGTGCTGTTAAAATAGCTATAATGGTAAAAACAATGCAGTCACCTAATCGTGCTGTTGTCCCTGCATTTGTCAGCAACCTGCATGTAAGACAAATACTAAAAAGTACCATGTAAGAAAGTTACCCCTTCATAGCTAAGATCAGAATTCCTCAAGAACTTAAGAAACAACTTCTGAAGTGTCTGATGTTGTCTCCTAAGGCTGGGATAGAAGCATCCAACACACACAGAATGTACTTTGTACCAGATTTAATAATGTCACCCTTCTGTGGGCAGGACTCTTCCCATTTGGCCATAATACAGCGTTATTAATTTATTTACAGAAGTTTACTGATGTAGCATTTCAGACAGTCAAGTGACATTTCTAGTCTTTTTCCAAGTGTGAAAATAAGCGTGAAGTGCCAATTTTATGGAATTGCTGATGCACTGAAGTATTTTGAAAGCTATTATTTGATCCAATTGTATGTGTTAATACTCAGATAGTAGAAAAATATATGTATTACTCAGATATATATTTAACCCTGGTTCATATTTATGTGTGATATACAACTAATTAATCTAGTACTTAGTGAAGAGTAAAAACATAAAATTATTTGACATCAGAAAATGTACAGGATTATACAGCCATTATTTTTACTGAAGTAAATAAACTTCAGAAAAAACCACAAGAAGCCATTTATTTAGTAGTAGTATCTGTGATTTTGGATTTTTTTAGCTGTCTTATTGCAAAAATTGTCCCCTAAAAGACCATTTCCATTCATCTCATCTTGTAAGTTCATTTTTACTTGGGTTTCTCTGGCATAGTACTTTTGGCTGTGTGAATGTCATTACTCTTTATTTCTAAATCTTAATTTCTAATCTAGATTCAGAACATCAACATTAATGCAGTTCCCCTGTTTTTCTTCTTTCTGTGTCACTTGAATAACCATCTCCACCTTTAGCCCATTCTTTGAGAAGAAACTTTTCCTGAAAGCCTCTTCAGCCAGAGCTTCTGAGGTGCAAAGGTGGCTCCTCACATATGAGCTTCCCTTCCTCTCTTATGTGCAGAGCTCGACAGCCCAGTGGGACTGGAGCGTGCCTGTGGTGACACATGTGCCTGGGCTGCTGCAGGCTCAGATCTCAAGGGACATGTGTGCCCCAGTTTGTGCCAACTGTTGGGTAGGAACAGTTAAATACTAATCTGATCATTATTAGCACAACGCAAGAGTTACAGTGCAAGATAGTCTGGCTGGTAGAAACAGGTGCAGTTCATAATCATCAATTTTTTTCTATGGGAAAGCTCCATCTGTAGCCATTGCTGTCATGTGTTGTACAGGATTATTGTGTGGCACAGGTATTTAAAATAATAAATTACTTCATTAAAATGAAACAAAATCTGAACAAGCTTGGAAATGAGTATTTCCATGAGAAGTACCTGTCACCACATGATAGCAGCATAGTTTTTGTTGAAGACCAAAAAGCATGCGACCTGTGTGTCTTGAAACATATATGAAACAAAAACTTTGGAAAATGGAATATCATTGCTACAAACAAGACTGAGGAATTGTTTGAAGTAATTAAAGCTGCACCGCACAGTAGTTAATTCGTGTATGTAACTTCACTTCCAGTTCAACTGTCTCTGTGTACAGATCTCTCAAGTGCTCTTATCTAGTTTTCTCCAGGCTTGTTCTGACAAGTTGGAATAGTGGTGGTTTGTTCTGAAGCAGTCAGTCCTTCTAAAAATGCAAAGAATTAATCTTTTGTCAGTGCATACCAAGTGCAACAAAGGCTCCGTTCTGTACAGCCTGATTCTGTGGCTGTTTTTCAGCAAAGCTGATGACTGCATTTCCAAATTGTGAAAATTTAACACTGCTGGCATGGCTGGAGATTTATTTTTTTCTCATGTGCTCAGTGACAAATAAGCTCACAGTTTAAATTGTTGCTATTCTAGAGGAGCTCATTTTTTAATTATAGTTGTTGGATTTTAGGACTATGTGCCTTACTTTATGGATATACATGGTTTTATTTGGCATTTAGGGGAAATGTCGTACCATATTCTGAAATGTCTTGAAATATTTAAAAAACATTTCTGGCCATAGTTTATTCTAAATTCTCAAACCCTTTAATTTATATTTTTGTATTCAATGAGAGAATCTCAGGGAAGTCACAGCTGATTATAGTGATAGTTATCAAGATTTATTTTGGTTTATTTTATTTTAATCAGCTTTAGCATAATACCTACTTATTTTTTTAAAGTTACAGATGGTTATTTTATATCTAGATAGAAATTGTAGCTTTTGATTCTTTAGATTCCTATTTTCATACTGATATGTGTTCTTACATCAGAAATTGTCCCTACCTCACTTTTATTATGAAGCCTTGGGTGATTTTTACTTACACATGTATGAAATCTTCCCTGTCCCTGGAAGTCTCCAATCCTTCTGAAAGATCTTGCTGTAGCTCATGAAAGACTATTGCCTATAAAAATCATATTATGGGCTGTAAAGAAGTATAACTTGAAGAGATATGAACTAGACTGTGAAACTTTAATTAAATCTAACCTATCAGACATAGGCTGACAAAGACCAAACTTTATTAATAATTTGCAGATGAAAGCCACCAAGGAACCTGAATAGAAAGATGGGCTCTAAACTCATGACTGTAGGTATAGAGGGGATTCCAGGCAGAGAATGATAAGCTTGTAGTAAGGATAACACATTTAGTTTATTTTAGGTTTGTTTTCATTTGGAGTTTTTTGCCTTTTTTTCCCCTCCTTTTTCAAACGAGATTTGTTTCGGATTCTGAGGATACATCTGTATTCACATTCCCTGGAATTATGTCTGTGCATTGTACTGGTGTCAGTGCTTCAGTGTCTGCTATGAGCTGGCACCAGGAGTGTTTGGTTTCCCTTCCCACTTAGTCCTAGAAAAGACCACTGTGGCTCTCAATGCCTACATCGTGTGCATGCCTCTGAAGAGAGAGTGTGCTGTAGTTACCTTTGCACCAGCAAACATTTAATCATTTCAAACATCATCTCTGCTCTGTTACTGTAGTTGTTGTCCCCAGAGTGAAATATTTGATATTAGTCCTCAAGTGCTGAGCATTGTATTTCTTCTATTTTTTTCCAGAATTGGCTTGAAAAATGAAAATTATCTTGGAATATCCCCTTACTTTTTCAATACATCAGAAAAACAATAGCAATAAAGAGTCATGCAGATCTTGTGAGCAGTATAATCTCCAAGTTTATTTACTTTTAGAATCACTATTTCAGTTGATCAAGTGGATTTGAACCTAATTCTTCCCTCTGGTGAATGGACAAAATTAATGGCTCAGAGCTATCACTTCCACAGTCTGTCTCTTAAAACACTCTCTTTGAAATTTTGAATGTAACCTTCACAACTAAGGGAATTAGAAGCTTCAGGTCTTTATCTGGAGTTTCAATTTTGGTTTACCAAAAGTTTTTCTATGAACTAGCTTAATTTAAACTTCTTCCTAAGAGAGATTTCTGCCAAAACTTTCATTCTTCTCTTCTGTGGAGTTGCATGCAGACTCAAGAAGGTCCTTGTAAGATCAGTGACCTCTTGGTGAGTCCAGATACAGTACAGATGCTATCAGTCATTTTATCAAAGGTGTCAGTCTCACAGCTGCACTTCACTGCTTTTGTGTAAAGCCCCTGCCATAGCCAAGTGCTGAAGTGGCTGAGCAGATGCTTGGGAGCAAAAACCATGGAGATTGGTGTGAGAGCTTCTAGAGCTGCAGACTTTGAACAGAGATTAAAAAGGAGACCATGGGCAGCCTGTGAATTTCCTGGAGCTTGATTTTGTAGACGAACAAGTTTCATCTTAATGACAGGGGCTGAGGAGAGTGAGTTAAAGCAGTGCTGTAGTACCTTTTTTCCATGCATATGGTAACTTCCAAGTGGATGTAAATGATCCATTCTTTCTTTTGATGTGACTTCACTGAACAGAAAGCACAGATAAAAGGTACTCTACAGTTTATTATAAAATTACTAGGCCAAATTGGAAACCCTCAGGACATACTCATATCCTTTAACATTTGCCAAGTGTGTTTAACTGTCCCTGATTCCTAATAGAGCAGTGTTTGTTACAAGCAAATCTAGAGCCTTCCTTCATGACAAAAGTGGTGCTCTCCAAGCATCATAAAACTGCAGCTCAACAAGATTACATTCTCTGGTTTGTTGCTTTTAGGTAAACTCAAAGCATGTTCCTTTCTGCTGAATTCTGTTTTTCTTTGTGCTCTATCTCTGACTCTCACATTTTCTTTACTGAGCTACTTCAGGTCAATACAGAGTTTTCTGGCTGGTCAGGTACCAATGAAATGTTAAACATATTTTCAAAGGTTATTTCTTGTGGGAATAGTTCGTTCACAGTTACAGAAGGTGGTATTTAGTGAAACTGGACAGAGAAATTCTTAGCATGTCTACACAATTGAAAAATGTTCTAAAGAGAGGAAGAAAACAGACCACTGGTTTTGTGTAGTAAATTTAGTAGCAAACACCAAGTCCTTCTCTTGTCAAGTTAAAATGTGATCATTGCATTTATTGTATTTGTATTTATTCAAAACTCTTTGCAGGGTGAACATAATAGAGCTTTCTGAAAGATGCTTTAATCGTTAACCAACAGCATTTAGTAAATAGGCTGTATTGACTGGAATATCAAAGGCAGATACACATTGTCCCAATTGGAAGTGTATGCACAGATCCCACCACTGTGAAATGGAGTTGCCCATGGCACGTGAGGAGGAGTAGAGAAAATGCCTATTTAGTCCTCTTCCTGAGCATGCAGGTTCAAGTCATACTACTGCATCAACCTGCTGGAAATCAGCTCCACAGAGAAAGACCTGGGGGTCCCAGTGGGCAACAAGCTGTCCATGAGCCAGCAGTGTGTCCTTGTGGCCAAGGAGCCCAATGGGATCCTGGGCTGCGTTAGGAAGAGCACTGACATCACACAGGGGGTGATCCTAACCCTCTCCTCAGCCCTGGTGAGGCACATCTGCTCTGCTATGCCCAGTTCTGGGCTCCCCAGCATGAGACACAGAGCTCTTGAAGGGAGTCCAGCTGAGGGTGACAAGGGTGATGAGGAACATTTCTATTAGGAGGAAGGGCTGAGGGAGCTGGGACTGTTCAGCCTTGAGAAGAGGTGTCTGAGAGGGGACCTCATCAGGGTCTGTCAGGGTCTCTAGGGAGGGCTCAGAGCACGGGCCAGGCTCTGCTCAGGGGCGCTGGGCAGTGGGACAGGAGGCAATGGGCAGGACCTGATGCACAGGAACTTCCACCTGAACCCGAGGAAGAACTTCTTTACTCTGCAGGTGACTGTGTAAAGGAACAGATTGCTCAGAGAGCGTGTGGAGTCTCCCTCACTGGGGATATTCCAGACCTGTCTGGCTGCAGTCCTGTGCTATGTGCTCTGGGGTGACCCTGCTCGAGCAGGAGGTGGGGCCAGACAATCCGCTGTGCTCTCATCCAGCCTGCCCTGTTCTGTGATTCTGTGACACTGGGTATGTGTTGGTAGCGTGTTTCTCTTGAGGTAGCTCTGTACCTAGACAAGGGTCCTTATTTCTGATGTATAAATGATGAAAACCTACTGTAATTAGTAGAAGGTGTCATGAAATAAATGAAAAAACAGCAGTTTTTTTTTCTTCGGACTTGATAAGTACTGAAATTAATCCTGGGATATTATTATTATTATTATTATTATTACTATTACTATTATTATTATTTAAACCTGATCAACACTCTATTTAGACTAAGCTGAACTGTTTTACCTGCCTTGTTCCCCTAATTTATCAGGTTCCATGACCACTAATGGGAAGGTTAAATCTGAGAGATGGTGGAATTACTCAGCTACTTACAAGGCTGTTGACATAGTGATTGCAAGGTTTTACATCTATTATTTGAATTACAGTTTATATGGAATCTGACAAAGTGTAAAAAGTGAGGACACGGGCATTTATCTAAATATGTTTAATAATGCCCTTGTGCAATGTAAACACATCATATGGCCATCCTTTTAGCTTAAGTGACCATTGCAAATTCCTCAATCCTGTACTCTATTCCTCACTTTAAAAGGCATCTGTCATTTTCATATCACTACAAAATCCATGATTCTCAATCGTTTTCTATCCTGTAAGCACAGTTCATATGTGTTGACTGGTTAAGGAATGACATGTGGCAGGATGCATGATGTTTCAGTTAAATAATGTGATCATATTCATTATCTACAAGAACAGTCTAAACTCTAGAGTGTGTAGCTGCTAACATTTCATCTTGGTTTCCTTGATTTATTTTAATTTTTTTCTAGCATTTAATTGATTCTTGCTTTTTTTTTTTTTAGCAAGAAACTTAGTGACACTTGTTTGCAGCAAGTCAATTGTTTTTAATATGGAAATTATTTTTTTATTGGAACAGAAATCTTACTATGAAAATGCAGACTCTTCTTTGTGGTTGTGGCTAAGACATTTGATTTCAATAAGGCAAACTTCAGTTATTTTTCTAATGCAGGGTTATTCATGGTCATATTTCTAATTGCAGGGTTTCTAGTAGACAATTTATATAGGCTGCTAGTTTTGTTCTTCCATTTAGAATGGTAAATGTAAGAACAGATACTTGAAGGAAGTCTCTAGCCAAGAATAAGATAAAGCTATTTGCATTTAGGTCTTTTATTTTGCAATAAAGTTTTAATCTGTTACAGAAAGACTTAGTTGTCTCTTAAAGAAGCAGTTGTCTGTGTGGATGGGTTTGTTTCTGGTGATATATGGGGCCTCTCTGAGATACAATAAAATATAAAAATTTCATGTCATGCCTTTATGAAGACCAAGATCTGTGGCAGAGGTCTGTCCTGTCTTTGGCCACTTCATAGGCTCAGTCACCAAAGGAGGAAGTCAGGGAGCTGTTTCAGTGTGAACAGGGGAACTGTTAGATGAGGATCAGGTTAATAACTTAAACTACTTTACTGGACCAAGAAAGTGAGGAAACATACCCTAAGAGATGATGACTGCATGGAGTGTGAGACAGCAAGACAGCCACAACACTGATTCAAAAACACAGGGGCTCCTTCTGAGGGTTTACCTGACCATCTACTGAGAGATACATCACCAGTGCTTCCTGTCTGTGTTTGGATGTGCTGCAGTGAAGGAAGGAGCTCTAATACAGCCAGGGCACATCTTGGCTCCTGTACAACTGCACAGCAAACCCAACTGCTCACTGACCATAGATAACTCTGGAAATTTTTCAATATCTGCTGTATTTGGTATGGGAATTGCCTGAGAAATAACACCAAAGAACCATGTGCAGGCACAGGATTTAGCTTCAAGGCCTTAATAGGGCTCTACATCCAAAAATTCTCCCGAAAGCACACAGAAATTTTCCTTCCTCCAGTGGCTGCAGAAATAACCTACTATCACATCCCATCTACCAGCAGGGAAGCTTCTGTATGTTCACACTTCAGATCCTCCTGCTGCTCTGCCTGCCTATTTTGACTTCTATAAGGGCAGTGGTATCAAGGTGATAACTGATGTTTCCAGTCAAGCAACCACCCTGAGGATATCAGCCCTCCCCAAAACACCCCCTCTGGCAACTGGCCCCAGCCACTCTGGCACAGCAACAAGGGCTTGAGCCAACCTGAGCCCACATGCCTTCTGTCTCCCTGCCACTGGAGAAAAACCCTCAGGAACCTCTCTCTGCACACCACCTTGTGTTTTGTCTGATTTCATTCCTACACCTGCTGATATTTTTATCAGACTGATAGAGTCTATATAAGCTTCATGGAAGCTCCAGTTCCGTATACAATATTGCAGTAGAAACCAGAGATAAAGGAGCTATTGCTGTTGGGGCTATGCATAACCTTTCTATTCTGTTTGTGATTTTAAAATGTATTTTCTCGTAAAAGACTTTAATTTTGTCTTAAGGATGGATCAAACTTACCTTCTACAAAATGAGAGGTGAGAAAGGCTTTTAGTTGCACTGTTTTTGGAGAGTCTTGGTACTTTGTCAGTCCACGACTGACTACACAAGGGCACAGCACAGGAGGGATAGATTTCACCAGTTTATGTGTTGGCAGTTTGGGTGCATGTTTGCTTCTACTGTAATAAAGCATATTATGTCTCAAGACAGATCATGTTAAAATTTGGGAACAATATGGATTTTTGGCAGATAATTCCATTTTTTGAAGTTTCATACAGAAAACGGTATTGGAAATTTTGCATGGATGGATTCTTGGCTATTGTTTATCTGTGTTTGGTTCAAAGATTGTCATGGCAAAGCGAGAATGTTGGTCTTTAGCAAGATGATGTTGACAGTACCACAGCTACTGTGGTATCTGGTGACTTTATGCCTGGGGAATGCAAATTCCATGCATAGGTTTCTGCTCTGTTGTATCCATTTTTATTGCACGTTGTCATCACAAAATACCATACTGCTGCATCTTGTTCAGACATCAGAGTCACAGGAACCTTGCAGCTTCACCTCCGGTTTCAGTGTGGTGTTCAGCAAATTTGTAGCTTTGAGACCCTGTTATAAATATATCAGCCCAATTTTGCAAGAAACTTTTAAGTACATTTTATGTGATTTTGTTACCTCATAGTGAATATGGGAAATCACATCCAAAGGCACCAAGAATGAATACAACAACTTACATGTAAAGGCCCTGAAAAACTCCTAGCTAGTGCTGATGGTACAAAGCTCACACCATTGGTACTCAACATAAAGAAGTGTCCTGGGGGGTAATAAGAACTGCAGGCCATGTTTGGTGGTGGCAGATATTCAATCATTTGAAATGAAAGGTGTTTACTTACAGAGAAGGAGAAAAAAGTCAGACTTCTGCTACACTCCTAGTTTCTATGGATTTTATACATTCTCACAGAGCACAGAATCAGCTAGGTTGGGAAAGACCTTTGAGATCATGGAGCCCAAGCTGTGACCCCACACCACCCTGTCAACCAAACCATGGCACTAAGTGCCACATCCTAAGTCTTTCCTTAAACACTTCCAGGGACAATGACTCCACCACCTCCCTGGTAGCCTTTTCCAATGCCCAATCACCCTTTCCATTAAAAACTTTTTCCTAATGTCCAACCTAAGTGCTATATTGGATCTATTAGGATGATATCAAAGATAGCTGAAAATAAAGAGTAAAAAAAAAAAAAAATTGTCTGCAACTGCAGCATTTATAAAGGGCTTTCTTAGTGCTAAAAAGGTGGCATTTCCACAAGATGCAGAGATATTTAGTGGTTTTCTTTATAAAACCTCTTATTGGGCATCAGCTGTAATCTGGCTTTTCCAATGGAAATATTTTAGTATAAACCATAATTATTTTCTTTGTCAGACAAATTTAATTGTATTTTACTGAAATTTATTTGTTTGGAATGCCACTGTTCAGTTATATTTAGACAATAGGAAATATTTAGACAGCACCTTAGAATGAAAAACTTGTTAATTTGAATGTGGTTATTAATAGCTATCTTGTGTATTACACACTATAGTGGCAGAATTTATTTTTCAGACAAATAAGAAAAGATTGAAAAAAATCATTCCTTTTCATGCTAAATCTACTTAATAATAGTTTTTTTATTATTATTCTTATAGCCCTCAACCAAATCAGGCTCAGATTCTGTCTGATGTGCATGTGTTTGTATTTAAGACATTAACTTGTCTAAGAAGTGAATATGATAAAGGATCATATTTCAAAACTATGAATGTATTCCAGCTTTGTGAATCAAAGACCTTCTGACAGAGCTTTTACTTGTCAAAATAAAATATGTATTTTAACATTTCTATCTGAATACTCTGATGTATATCCTCTTCCAATCCATATTTAAAATGCCAATTGCCTAACCCAAATTGAGAATATCCATATATGAAAAGACTTCGTCTACATGTTTGGAATTATGTCATTTTTACTTAAAAAATGCATAATTTAAAAAGAAGGCATTGCAGTTTCACTTTAATGTTGATTGAGAACCACAAATATTTCTTTAAATGCTTTGCTAATTCTTTTATTTTAACTGGAGAAAACTTTACTGCTCTGTCACGAGTTCATGTTTTTTCTATCAGCATTGCACTCTCCTGTTTAGGGTTCTGTGTGAGCACATTGTACAGATAAATTTAACTGGGTTATCACAGGTCACAGGGAGCTACACATCTATGTCATGATGTTTATCAAAGACTTTATGAAACAGTATTATGACTGCAAATTTTCTCAGTTCCAGGAGATTTTTTTAACCAAAGGACTTTATTATATTGAATTAATGTATTTCAGGCTCTCAGGAGTCTCTTCAGCTACAGACCTTGGAGGAGATTTATCCCTTGTATTCTGGTGTCTGTTTCTTCAGAAGCCCACAGACACAAACACAGCAAACCAAGCAGGGAATCACAGGAGAAAACTCAGAGCATTTTCACTTAAATATCAATGCGTGTTGGTATTCACTTGAGCCAGCTTGCAAATCTCACTGATTTGCCAGTAAGAAAATAAAAGCAAAATTTGCAACAACAGCACTGTGCAGGACTCTTTAAGGTAGAGAAAAGAGGTCCTTAAAATCCTAAAACACCTTGCTGGCACTTGAATAGAGATTACATCATTTCTTCTCTGTACGAAACTAATCTTTTTACCAACTGGAGAGTGCATTCCTTGTTTGTCAAAAAGCCAGCAGCCGGGTCAGGTGTCTGTAAGGTGACAAAGCACAGAGGGAGAGGCAGTGTTCACTCAGAGCAGCAGCAGCAGCGCTCGAGTCCTGCCCTGCACAGGACACCCGAGTTCAGAGCGCTGGCAGGGCGGCGCTGGCGGCGGGCACGCTGCCACTGCTCCCGAGAATAGCATTTGTCAGGATAACATGTTTTGTTTGTTTGCCAAAGAATATATTTGATCAAAGATCTCAGGGCTTATCTGTCTCAATATTTTTGTCATTGATTATACAATGTCTGTGTTTTCTAGGTCACTTACGTATTATGCTTATATATGAGCATATCAAAGAAATGTATTCGCTAATGTATGTTTAATGGGACTGCATCTGAACTATTATGCAAACGAATATTTCTTACTCTTTAATATGTTCCACTCAACTCCTTTTGGAAATTAACTTCTTTTTTATATATATTATCCATAATCCCAAATACTGTCAGCAGATATAAGAGGTTTAAAAAACTGTAACGTTTACAGTTGAGCCTTATAGTCAGATGCATGTTTTTCACTAATTAACCCATTTTAGTTGTTTTGTATCCCAAGACGCTCTGTATTCATCATTTATATGCTCTATTTAACTCTTTTCAGGCAGAAGACAATATGAATATATACAAGCAAGCTCCTGCATATGTTACCCTAGTGAATTGCTCATTCTTTGATGAATGTGCTAGCTGGAAAGTGATTATTGTAGCTGAATAGAAAATGCTTGTTCTCTTGTTTTAAAAAAAAAAGGCTTTTTTTTTCCAGGACAGGATGTTCCTAAAAGACACAGACTGACTCCATATGAAATAAAAAATACAAATACCAAAATTCCCAATTTTTTAATAAAAAGAGATTTTTAAAATCGTCATAGGGCTAATATATAATAACATGGAATACTGTAACTGTATTCTGTAGTACTCCTAAACAACAGACCCTACACAAACACTGATGTTACTTCTCTATTGTCTCCACAGAATCTCTGAATGCATTTACATATTTGGAAACCTGTTTTACCAAAAGTATTTGAATCTGAAATGTGTGATTCCTATCCCAACAAACTGACATGGTAAGTAGATGCTATTTCTTTTGCATAATTCAGTAACTTTAAATGGAATTTTTAAAATTGGAATTATCTGGATGTTTTAAACAGTGTTCCTATAGGAATTTTTCTTTTCACACCTGGAAAGCAAAATGGCACTGACCTTAATAATTGTCATGCAATACTAACTATCTCTGGCAAGCAATGTTTGTCCCAATTGTTTCTCGAGTGAGTAACATTTTTAATATTCAAGAGCTTTGAATGCCTTGTTGTGGTGTACACATCCTTAAAACAGATTCGAAAATCTCAGCTTGCCTATGTAATACCACAGTTTCACTGTGGATGAAACACATTACTAAACAAGTTTAATATAATCTCCAAACATTTAGCTTTTCTTTTGATTGAGGTGGTTATCTGTGGTTGTTTCTTTGGACAGACAGACACACATGTTCAGTGCTTAAAGCCTAACAGTCAGGTAAGTCAGAAACGGGGCAAAGGAAGAATTCACGGTGCTTACAGAAACCACATATTATATGCCAAAGCATTTTGAAAAATATATTTTAAAATCCAAAGTCACTCAAGAGTAAATTCTATTCAGTAACACGTCACAAATATCTGTACCATCCCCTCAGAGTACAGAACATGTGCTGGTTGCTTTTTGTTTTGTTCAGTAACATTAGATGTTACAGTTCCATGGTGGTTGTTAGCTTGATGGACATTTCCTGAAGTCACTAGTATTAAATTTAGAGAAAATACACGTGCAGGATGGTTTTTGAGTATTGAAAACTTTTAAATGGAGAAAATTAAATCAAGTCTAATAAATATTTGAATTTGTTTTGTGATTTTCTTTTTTTTTTAACTATAGACTGTCTTTGAATGGGAAATTATGCTCACTCTCACTCTTTTCTTATTCTGTATAAGGTGAAAATATTGTTATATGGTTTATTGCATTGAAAAATGTGAGTCATAATTAGATTGTTGTTTCCATCAAAACCTATCCTAAAGCTCCTGTTAGAAACAACTAGACAGATTTACTTCACTGAAAGGGCAGCACAAGAAATCAAGTAAAATATAATTTAATGCCTATAAGCAGGTGAGTGAGAATCTTAAACCACTCTTACTCAAAGAACAGAAATTGAAATAATTCCCAAATCAAGCACAGACAGTAAACTTCAAAGGACAAATTTGAGATTGGTTAGAAAAGGGAGTGAGAAAAATTTGTTTGGAGCAAGTAATTATCTTTTAGGATTTTACCCACATTGTATGAATACACTGGTACCCAATATAGCTCAGAGCACAAATCTTTCATTCAGTACTAAACTCTGTTTCTGTACATGAATTACATGTTCTGAGGCAGCATCATGCAGTTACAGTCTTTTTAATATATTGTTTTACTACTTGGCATTAATTTTTGACATTTAGTAATCATCAATGTCTCAATATCTATGTCTGCTTATTTTAAAGGAAATTTCTCTATTATAGCCAGTAATATCAGATTAATCTGCAGTTTGAACTTTTTTATACAAAATCTGTAACTATCGTGGTTCTTTGGGAGAATTCAGCTTCAAATTAGAAATAGGTTATTTATTCAAGAAGTCACAGAAATAGGAGAAAGTCTTTCCTCCTTTGGCATCTCTCCCTTTTTCCTTTCATGTATTTCATATTACCAAAGTGCATTTTTTTCCAGCACTCAGTTTTTGCCAGTATGTTAGAATGGTTTTGCCTTGCTGAGATTTGTTACATACTCATGTTTTATTGTAATTGACAGTTCAGGGTAGTGCTGTCCCTTGAGTTTTGTATTTTATTTTCTATTGAAATGTTTGCTACCATGTTCTGATAATCTCTGCCAGTGAAAACAGAAAAGGAGGGTTGATGTCCTTATCTTAGAAACACTGCAAGGAGACCAAGGATCAGAAAGACAGACACTGGAGAAAAGACTTATTCAGAAGTGATTTGTGAGCAAAATGTGTAAGAGCTGCCTTCCTTCCTGGTTAATATGAGCCATTAAATGTGTGAAAGTCAAGTCTTCTATTTGCCTGGGGGAGCTCAAAGGGATTCATAAAGGCGACCATAATTCCTAAAGAAGATCCATCATACAGATCAATAGCTTGGGTGAATTTTGACTGTTTAAAGTTCAGCACAGCATTTCAGACTGGATGGCCCCAAATAGGGATTTATCAGTATTCAAGTTTAAAATTTTGGGCTTTGTGCAAAGTTAATTGTACATTGCTCTGTTATACAATTTAATTTTTATTTTTTTTTCATTTTAAGTGATCCAAAAGGGGAAATCTATCAGACATGGACAGATCAAATTATTTTGCCTGGGGAAGCATCCTCACAGTTTGGCTTTTGAGAGTTACGATTACCTAGGTGCAGTGAATACAACGGAGATGGGAGACATGAAAAGGACTGACTGTTCCCCAGTGTCCCATAAGATTTCCTTCCTTGGCCTCACTGTGTATGAGAGACTTGAGCCTTATGTAAAACAGGCTCTTATGCAAGGTCTTTGACACTTCTGTTTGCACCAAAAGTCACTGGAGAAGGCTGCAGGTATCCCTTGCTTTTTAATTTTTTAGTCAAAATATTTAGAGCTTAAAAACTGAATTCCAAAGAAGCAGCAACTGCTGAGAGTATCTTTATTTCACACAGAGCATTCAGCATCTTTAAGAACTGATGCTTTCCTAGATGGATTTGGCATTGTCAGCTTGCTTTCACTGTTATTTTCTGTTTCATCTACATTTTTCCTCTAGTTGTCATTGGTGTCAAAAGAGAAATAAGACAACTGATTCAAAGGTCAGAGACATCATTTCAGATTTGATGAGTCAGTGACAATAGAGCTCAGAGAAGTAGCCCTTGGCAAGTTTAAAAGTAGTGACAGTTTTGACGGTGAAATGATTCCGGGCAGCTGGGAAGGCGGCTTCTTTCCACATAGGAAGATAAATAATGAACTAATACTTCTGTTGGTGATACATGCAAAAGATTTATTTAGGGACAAGTTTGGTCCTTTGTTTTCACAACCTGAAAAGTGATGAAGGTTTGAATATTCCAGCTGCTCCTGTGGTGCTCAGCAGCTGCTGGGAGGCAACCGATCCACTAGGATGGAATCTCACGCCTTCTATGGTACAAAAGGGCAGAGCCTTTCCCAACCATATCCTTCCTTTGCCCAAATATATTTTTAGTTCAAGAGGTCCTGTGCAACTGAGAGACAAGCTGCCTCTTATATGGCACCAATAATGGAATTATTTTTTCCCTTAAGTAAGGAAGAAAGTAGGGTAATAGTGAAATGTAAACTTATGTTAATAAATGCAGGGCATTAAAATGGCAAGACCACTTTTATTTGCCCGTTTTCTCCAACTCAAGGTACATCTTAAAATGAAAGTAATGAGCTGGATTAAGTCACATAATTTTTCTTATATTGTGGGTCCTCAGTTGGCACTGCTGCACATCCTGGGAAAAAATAGAGGAAGAATCAACATAAAAACACATTTCTTACAGGGGAAACCACTGACTCTGTAATGTCTGTGTTTTGGTGTGCAATAGAATTTCACCAAGGATGTCCACATCAAGTTTCTTTCCTGTTGACTCAATGTAGAGTCTAAACCAGAGAGGAAATTTTTGATAATATTAATAAAACTTTCCTGCTTTATGCTTTGATTCTTGCCTAGAGTAGGAAGCTGGTCACAGAAAAAGTAGGTCACTGAAATAATTACTGTACTGAAAATAATATAGCCTGACAGTTCTGGGGTTGAGCTACTGTTTGTCCATTGGGCTGCAGCAGGTTTGGAGTATGTATATTAACATGAAGATGTAAGTCTCTAGTATTTAACTTTAACGGGGTACTTGTGTCTAATCTGTAAGAGGTGCTTTCTTGTCAGCTAGATGACATCTACTCTCATTTTCAAAGCTACCTGCCAGCTATGTTTAAAAAAAGTGAGATCATCTATAATTGATCTTGCATGTATGCATTTTTATTTTACCAGAGTGTGCATATGTATTTCCTTTCTGGTATTTGCTCCTGTTGTCCAGATTTGTCCAGTCATTTAGCACTTGTGTCCTCTAATTCTTTCTCAAACTTTAAAAATTGATTATTTCTTGTAGTAACATTGCAATTCACTTATCTACCAGATGTTTATATTGACCAAAAAAAAATAAAAGATGATGGAAGTCTGAAAATGTATCCAAAAGGCAGCTAAAGGTCAGACTGGACAGTCCTTATGTTGCATTAATTTTCAACCATTGCCTTATCTTACATACAGGGTGTATCTTAGGAGAAATCTTTGACTGTGGGGGATGTGTTTTCCTGCATTTGTGATCATTTTGTGACACACGATTTGTGTGTCAAATATGTGCCATAATAATTTTAAAAAAATTGTAGCTCAAAGGAATGTTACTAGTAAACATACTCCTTTCTAAAGCCTTCCAGTAAAGATACATAAATCAGCAGGAGAAAAAGGGTCTAAAGAAGATAGGAATGAGCTCCAAACCATAGGTTTTACTGAGGACAATATTAGCAAAAACAAAATATGACTGTGTTCTTAGGAACAATAATACTGCTTTTTATGTTTCACAACTCTATTTTTAGACAGCCAAAAGCTCTGGTGTGTTAAAAAGCTATTCCTCATGAATTATACATTTGTTCTTTTTCATTTGGCTACAGTGACTTTGTCATATGAGTCCTGAAGATACTGAAGATGTATGTATGGTATGCTGAGATTTTCTGTTGGCAGTATGCACAGTTGTCTGTTCGAGCTTTTTGACTTGCTTTGTATATTTGTATGTTAACTACATTGTACATTTCCTTCATGTCAGTGATTTTTTTTGTTTTTTTGTTACTTTGTTGGTTTTTTGGGTTTTTTTTGATCTGTACTTTCAGATAGATTTAGTGCATTCCTTCTGCCTGGACTTTTTTTTTAAGATTTTAGGAAGGTAGGAATCATGTTTAAAAAATTTTCCCTTACATTTTTAAGGACTGGTAGGACAAAAGTGTTCTTCAATTAGGTTCCTGGCTGCCCTTGAGCCTTACAGAGAGATAAGAGAGACCATTCAATTTGTTGTCAGTGTTGGGCTAAACCTGTTGATCAGATCACATTGTAAACTATTTTAGGCAACCATGTTAACTCCCAATTTCATGAAAAAGAATACAGTCTGCTTATGCCTGCTGGAAAGAATTTATTTCCACTTGGTGTTTTATTCCTGAGATTGTGTTACCAAGGCTGTACATCCTTGTCCTGGTATGAAGATGTGCACTGTAACCTCAGCTGTTCAGCAGAGCGAGTACCTTTTCCTGCCTGTCACAACCCCCTCCCCAAACTGTCCTGCATGCTAAGAAGATGTTTGGTGTATTAAAAAAACAGAGAGAAGCAAGTAACCTCCACAGCTGCTGATCTATTTCTCATTATGGTCTATTTAATTGGTAGCATAATTGGCTTTGAAAGGATGGCTTTGCAGCGGTCAGTAACATAGTCTAGGCTGTGGGCTTCAGTTTGTGTTTTACCAGGGATGGTTTGTGTCACATCTGTCAGTAATTTCGTTTTCTCTGTCTTCTCTATCTGCCCTATTTCACTAAAATATTCTGGAAGTTAATAGATCATCTTCTGTGAATCATTCAGAGCCCTCCTCATGGAATTCAGATAAGGATGTATCAGAGATCAATGAATTACAGCAAACGACAGTTTCTGCCATTGAGAGGACAAATAAACATACTTGTTTCTCATTTTCCAGAAGAACATTTACTTTATTGTTGAAGGAAAGGCACTAGCTCACTCAAAGTTCTTCCCCAGCATCAGCTTTCTTTTTTCCTTAGCTATTTCCATCATTTCAGATGCCAAAGATTCCTTTTCACAGTCACTTGTCATCTGTAACCCTGAGTATTTTGCCTCTGCCTTTCTTGGCCCTGGAAAAGCGACAGATTAGAAATAAAGTCAATTCTCTTGCTTCCCAAGTTCAGTTCATTCTCACTATTTTTACTTTACCAGGTCAAACAAGGCGAAGCTCCTTTCAGATGGGGATTGTCTGATTTGATTGTTTGGGTTTTGGTTTTTATAGATTTTTTTAAATTTTTTTTAGCATTTTATTTTATTGTGGGTTTTGTTGTGAGCTTGTGTGAAGTGAGTAATATTCACCAAAATGAGTGAATACAAGTTAATAGTCTCATGGATGGAGAAATTTTACCCATGTTACAGTAGTTCTGATTTCTTCTGTCAAAATATCTGTCTTTGATTTATTACAATTTTAAACACTCAGGAGCTGTAAACTGCTATTACTTTGATGTATTTTTCTTAGTCTCTTCCTTCTTTGATTCAGTGGCCATTTAAAATAACTAGTCTTTTTTTCCTGAACCTTACTTTTGTTTGGACTCATATTTGCCATATTGCTAAAATCTGGAGTAGAACTTTGGGTCTGGCATGATCTTTAGAAGGAAAAGGAGCTGAAGTGGAGGGCAGCTGTTTCCTGCTGCTGGGATGTGAACAGCTGGGCTGGGGGCGGGATACAGGTTCCCTCACTCCAGGATGGAGAACAGGAACAGGAGAGGCTCTGTTCCTGCTCATGGCCCCAAGCACCAGGGCTGCAGCCCAGCCTGAGCCTGGGTTGCCAAATCAAGTGTGATATTGCCAAGAGAGCTTTCATCTGCATGTGAGCCCGTACAGGGTGTGCCCCAGAGTCTGTGGGAAGGGGAAAAGGACTTCACACCTTCCACTGGCCTCAGGGATCCCTACGGACCACTGAAATTACTGCTACTCTTAGTAGAAAGAAACTTAATGCATTTTTCATACAATAGGAGAAGAAACGTAAAAGGACAAATGACTTGAGGAGATGGGTAGAAGTTCTTGCAGATTCTTACTTTACTGAACAATTTAAGATTATATATAACATTATATATAACTGTGACCTTCATCTATCTTTATTTTCTTTGTAATAAACTGAGGACAATTTTAATATGTGTTCAGTTACTCATAGCAGTTTTAAAATGACAGAAGTTCTGTAGTTTAAAAAGTGATAATAGGGCAAACTATAATGTTATTTTAGAATGTACTTGTGGCAACCCCCTGGTAGGCTACAGCTTGTCTAAATATAGGAACTAACAAAAGAAGTTTCCATGTTCTATGTCAATGACATTATTGCATGGCAGATTTCATAAATATAAATCACAATTGTACCTCTTTCAAATACTCAGCACAAACGGCTTGTGTTTATACCACATGGTTGAAATTTTTGACTTCTTGTTTTGACTTTCAAAATAATGCTAACTTTTTATTTTTTTCAGACATGCAGTAGAATTTCCCATAAACGGAAATTTTGAGCGGTGATTGTTTTGAACGTGTACCAGAGTTCAATTTTTACTTGATACACTATGGGGGGTCTCCGTCTTTGTATGGCCTAAAACAAAAGGAAAAGGAAAGAATGTACGAAAATAAGCTCAATATGTCTTATCTTACATTGGGAAACTGACCTGCAAAGCCTCTTAACCTGTGACAGGGTTGTGATAATGTAAAACTAAAGTCTTTTCTTTATGTATTTCATTTTGAAATACTTAAAGTGTTCAACTCAAAAAGCTGACTGAAAAACATTCAGTCCCTGTATTGTATTTTATCAGTAATTTGACTGGGTTAGAAATGAAATCTAGGTGGTATGTGGACAGTGCTAAGATCATTGAATAAATTACCTAGAGAGTATTTCCATAAAGTGGGGCAGACACAGCTTTGAAGACCAAAAAATTATCAGTGCTGTGATATACTGCTGACATTTTTTTGTCTCGATGTCTGTGATTTTGTTTTCTTCCAAGTCCTAACGCTTGACACCATGAGCAGCTTTATACATAATCATAGGATATGTTTAGCCAAAATAGAAGATACTGGATCTCTTTTCCACCACAGATTTGCAGAAGTAGAGGGTCACTGTGCTGTCACAGTAGCATTCAAGCAGTAGTACCAGAAAACTCTCGCCAAAACCCAAAGTGTGTTCCAGGCCCTTCCCTGGATTTGTCAAGTGTTCGCACCAACAAAGAACAGATTTGCACAAACGATAGGGCTGCAGATCAGGGTCAGCAGGACAGCAGGGAGGAATCTGTCCCTGGGGAGGGACAGGGAGGGAAGGGCAGATGAGGCTGGTAGGAGGAAGGATGCTGTCCCTGGGAAGGGACGGGGAGGGGAGGGCAGAGCAGGTGAGGCTGGTAGGAGGAAGGATGCTGTCCCTGGGAAGGGAAGGGCAGTAATGTCGGGATGAGGGAGGATGCTGTCCATGGAGGATGCTGTCCCTGGGAAGGGACGGGGAGGGGAGGGCAGAGCAGGTGAGGCTGGTAGGAGGAAGGATGCTGTCCCTGGGAAGGGGCAGGAGGGAAGGGCAGGTGAGGCCGGGAGGAGAAGGCAGCGGCACAGGCGCGCTCCGGGTGCGGCAGGGATGCGCGGCGGTGCCGGTGACACGGATCCTTCCTGATGGGCTGCCCGGGCCGCTCCGGCGGGATAGGCTGCCCTCCCCCACCTCGGATTCTGTGTGAAGCTGTCTGAAAACAGCCCTGGAGAAGCAAAGAAAGCACTGAGGGTTCTGTTCCCCCTGCAGTCAGGTTTGAAGCGATATTCCAGCAGTTCCATGCAGCACTTTGAGGGACAGCCGAGCTGCTGCTGGGTTTCCTCAGCTGTGTGTGAGCCCGGCCAGCAGGCAGGGGCAGCATTTCCTGCAGCTGCCTGTACGTGTGCGATGAGGAGGCTGCGGAGCAAGGAGATGAGCACAGAAGGGCTGCAGGAGCCTTCGTTTCCCGGCCAGGGCAGAGAAGCGCAGAGCGGAGCGCTGGCGGTGCTGCAGCAACCCCAGGCACTGCAGCTGCGGGGGTCAAAGCCCGCGGGCCAGCAGCAGCCTGCGGGAGCTGGGCTGCTGCACTGAACACAGCACCACATTCATTCTCCTTAACTGCAGAAGACCCTTCTTGTCTTCAGCAAGGAAACTGAACAATAAGGCAGCAAAATTCTGCCCCTCCCCCGTTTTTTTCTTTTTTCTTTTTTTTTTTTTTAAACAGCTTTACAATACCAGCAGATTGCATTGTATACTACTTCTAAATAAAAACGAGGACAGACCACTAGCTATGTTCTAGGCATGGCATTTTAAAATTAACTTCAAAGAAAAGCCAAGTTTGGCTGAACTTAGATATTGTTTTCATTTATCTTTGCCATGGAGAGACCTGAAAACATTTTTTTTTATTATTATTATTGTAAAGAATGCAGTAAATACTGTGAAAAAGCCAATGCTATGTATCTTTCCTAAGAAATTTAGGGTGCAGGCTTGACCAAAGTGTTACTGTAGTTTTCTTGCATGTGCCATACCAATCTGTTCTGGCAAGTTTGTATTGCTCTTGCCAGCAGGGTTTGGAAGGGAGCAAATCCACTTTACAGAGGTGAAGGTGAAGGAAATGCCATTCAAGCCTCCATGCAATAGACCCAGAATTGTTTGCATGGTGTGATTTGAGTTGCTCTTAACCCTGCAATATGCAGGGACCATGCAAAACATGCCTGTCTATTATGAAAATCAAAAATTCGAAACTTGAAAAGCAATTTGCAGTTGGGCTTTCAAAGTAACCCAGAAAGTTTCAGTCACTATCTGGAAAACTCTTTGAAAGTTTTCCTAACTAAAGCTGGGTTCGGGTTTTTTGGGGATTGTTTTTTTAGTGTTTTTTTTTGTTTTGCTTTCTTCTTTTAAAGAAAAAAAGAGTGACATCATTAAAAGCAAAGCCATTAGGAAGTGGGTCAGTTATTTGGATAGCACCACTTATGTGATGTCCCAAGTGCATTGAAGAGGTATTTTTTTCTCATAGACTTTCTGGAAAAGAAATGCAGAAGTCACTGAAGGAAATAAAGCGGTTTTTTTATTGCAAAGAAAGAAGAGAAATTAGGAGGGTGATTCGCAAAAGAGTCTGAATATAGATTTTTAAGGCCATAATAAATATAAAACTGCAGGATTCATTGACCAAGATACAAGGACACGGTTCTCTCTCATTTTATAAACATGTTATCTGTAATGCCAGAATGATTATTAGCTGAAAGTCAATGTTCTTTCCTTGGCCACAGATTGGATTAATGGTTGTTCTGGAATGATCAGTGCTTTGCATTCTGGCACATACTGAGAACAGCAGAATTTCCTAACATTTAAATAAAATTGAGCTGCAGAAATGCAATACTCAGAACAGACAGGTTAGATGGATGTTTGCTACAGCATTTGTTGTTCTGTCCATCTGCTTGAAAATAATCAGCTACATTAAATTTACAGCAGACATCTCTACTCTCATTCCATGCTGGCTTGCTGGCAATGTGGAAATAATTTATAGAAGTATAGGTAGCATCTTTTGTAATAAAATTATTGCTCATCTACTACTACCTTAGGGAAAATCATGAAAGTGGAGGCTTAGAAATAAACTAAATTATGTAAATAAAACAGTAAGTATGAGTTGCATAAGATACATACAGGTTTATTTATACTGCAGAAAAGACTCAGATTTAGTTCTCATTGTTTTAAGCAGTAAGTGAAAATATGACTTGAAATAATGAATTCTCTGTACAGGACTATATTATTTTACCACATTAACAAAAAAATGAACACAAACCCAAAAAAACAAGCCACTATGACATAAGACACTAAGATTCTGGCACACAAATGAAGAGAGAGATGGGGACTGGAAATAGGGGATTATCTTTCTGAAAGATTTTTAAATGTTTTTTAGTTCGTTTTTCCAAAAAAACCCCTAACCCCTTATTTCTGAAACCCATGAAGTGAGTGCAGATGCACTGTCTCTTAAACAGTTTTAAATAATGATATTAATAATATAAATGAGTTACTCTGAGACAAAAAGAGGACAAAATGCCAAACATTTATTTCCTCTTTCTTTCATCACTCTCCTGGAAGGCATTACATCAGCTTTTCTTCCTCACCCTCACTTCAATACCTCTGCTGGCAGAAGGAGCCTGAACTTGCAGTGTCTGGGAGGAGGGTGGCCACAGCAGTGGCACCAGGGCTGCATGTGTGACCCAGCTATCCCTGCTGCCAGCTGATGTGTGGCAATTCCAGGGTTGTCCCTGTGCCCCAGTGCCAGGAGCAGCACGGTGCTGTTCCATGGGATCAGTCCCCCTGCCTGTGTGCTCTCCTCTGGAGAGCTTGTGGAGTCCACTGTAGAAACGTGGTTAGTTCTGTAAAATCAATCAGAGTCAGGTGAGAGCTGTTGAGACAGTGTGGTGCTTTTTTGAGAGAAGGAAGAATCTAAGAAGAATTAAAAGAGATTGTTAAGGCAAAGGAAAATGGGAAGCAGCTTGATAGTACACGGGGGATTGTTTATTGCTACTTGCTAATTCAATTTGATATTTAAATGTCTTAGAATCTTTGAAGGGATTAAAAAATCGTAATGGACAGAGCAGCCAAGCCTGTACAATTGCATGAAAACCCAGTTACACCAACAAGAAGCTGCTCTCAAATGCCAAGCCTGCAAGTAGCCTAATTTGAAATGCTGGTTAGAAGCCATGGGGCTGCAGTTTGCATGTCGACTATCTGGGAGTCAGTGATTTTTTCTTATTCTGTGCTGTGATGGCACCTAATAAATGGATTATTTTCTTAGCAATCTTTAAGTTCGGTTATTGGGATGCTGGAGGCGGACAGTTCTTGGAGGAAATCTGTCAGCCCCAGAATTTGTTTCCCTGTTGGTTTGTCAGAGCTATTCTTTTGACCTTCAAGGTGCAGAACAGGGTTCATCTATTCACTCAAGCTTTTGCCTGAGGAGAGGAGACTGAGGAAAATCAAGCCTGTTCTTGGATCACAGTCTATTTGGCTTGACGTTGTCAGTAAGTGTTATATATCACTGTAAATGTTTACTTAGCCTGTTGGTGAAGCACACTTTATAAGATGAAGGATATATAAAAGCAGCATGGATATGTGTAAAGAGGGAGACAGTTAAATGGCACTAGGGCAGAACAAAGAAAGGAAAGAAATGCATTGGGATGGAGTACAGTGAAATATATCTGCACTGAGGTGGACACTGTCAATTATTTTCTATGATTTTTGGAGACTAAAATGTGTCTACTAAAATGGAAGAATCTAGGTTTTCATTAAATTGTGTTCTACATCTGGATGAAAAGATGTATTTTGATTTAAAACAGAACACTGGAAGTTGCATGGTAGGAGTGGTGTTTACAGCAAATTGATCTGCTAACCCTTGATATGTAGATTGCTTAAAAGGAAAAGCTGAGCATGGAAATGAGGAAAGAGCCAAGGGGCAGAGGTTCTCTGTTATTCCAGGCTGTTCATGGTATGTCCATGCTGCTCAATGGAGCTTCTGAAACCTTTGCAGGCAAGGCTGACTCAAGCTTCCCTGCACAAAGTGCTCCCTCTGCACTGTGGGACTATTGAGAGCCCAAGATTTCTTGGTTAAGAAGCTATTGTCAACGTTATGTGCAATAACAAGTCTGTCCTATGGGCATTTACTTGCATGGATGGATATTCACATTTTAAAAGTTTTAAATAAGTAGCTTTTACAGATGTAGTAGGTGGTCATGTTTATAATTCTCAAATTATCTTCAAATTTCAAGCTGTCTGGAATGTCTTGCCTGAAAAACTTGTGCCAACAAAGGTTGGAGTTTAAATCAAAACCAGAAGTTTTTTCTGGTAAAAGTAGTAATTTTTTTTTTTCATGGGAATTTCCTTTTAATTGTGACTTTTGCTCTGCTTCTGCTTGGAAATTAAATATCAAAAAGCTAGATCAAAATTAACCAAAAATTTCCTGAGAAAAAATATTTAAAATACTCCCATTTTTGGGCAGGGGAAAGAACTGTGTTTTCTGGTGAACTTTTCCTACAAATGTTTTGTAAATCAAAAATGAGGTATTGTGGAATTAAAGAAGGAAAATAAGTCTTTCCCTGCTTTTACAGAAGACGTTGAAAAAGTAACTTGTTATTCCATAGCCTTTTCCCTGATCCATGTGCAGCCAAGGCAGAATAGAGGCAGAGCTGTGCTTCCCCCCCAGCAGAAGCACTCAGCTCTTCCCCAGTGGCACAGAGCTGAGCCCCAGGAGTGATGCCCAGTGCCCCTCAGAGCTGCCTGAGCCCTCCCTTGGGCTGTCCTGGAAAAGCCTTTCTGCTTTTCACTCCCTGTGCACAGGGGGAACCTTGCTCTGGACCCCTGCAAGCCAAAGCAGTGGCAGCTGTGTGATCCCAGCCAGCACAAAGTGATGCAAATGCTCCTTTTATATTCACCGTCCTCCAGTGTAAAAATAGAGATCACCCTACTTGGCTAGACCAGCTAAGTGTGGATGAGAGGGAATGAGAGAGATTTTGTGAGTTTTCATTTGGTTTTTTAAATAATATTTTCTAAAAACTATAGAAATCAGTTTATATATAAAATTTCTGAGAAATTGTTTTTATTTATAAATCTGATCAATATAAACTTTATACCCATCCCCTATCTGGCACACTTGGTGCAAAACCTCATCTCTAAACGTGCCTTCAAATGTTCTGAAAGTGCAGATCTGAGCATCCTGGTTATTGCTAACATATAGTGTTGCTTTAAAAATAATAATTTGCCATGAAATTCTGTAGGCAATGTGTTAGGAAGGGAATTAGAAAACACAGTAAGTAAGAAATAGATTAGCTTGGGCTATTATAACCAACCTAAATTTTTTAAATGGCTGTCCAGTTTATCTCTCCTGCAGCTGCATCAGACCTTGTAATGGGATTAGGCTTTTCCTTAAAATCTTTTTTTTTTTTTTCAGAGCCATATATTTCTGGCAGGAAATAGTATTCCAGTTATCTCTCCCAATGAGATGATGCACTTTATATTAAAGCAAAGAGGGGGCACCTATAAGGATTGAGTGAGAGTGTGAGCTCATTTCTGTGTGGTGGGAAGTGGTGCACAGTGTCTGCCTTGCCCAACAGGATGGCCCTCATTTTGTTTAGACACAAACACTTTTACTGGAATAACTTCATGTCTTAGTGTTGGCCTGGATGAATGCTACAGAAATCCCATGTCCTCACTAAAAGAGGAGAAGGAATTCACTGTTCAAAAAAAAAAAAACAAAAAACCAAAAACCTATGCTTTGTCAGCTCTGACCTGAATAAGGACATGAACTGACCACAAGTGCCCAGTAAACTGCAAGTGTTAAGATGTTCCCAGAAGGATGGAATTCCTGTAGTTCAGCTTTTCAGTGATCTCAGCTGTAAAATGACTTCCACACTTTATTTGTAAATTTTCCCAGTAAATGGAGCATCCTGATTGTAGAGCATCCTGACACAGCTGGCACCCAGAGTCAGGGGATCAGTTGCTAATAAACAACTGCTAACACTGATAATGAAAAAGCAGAAGGAGGGGTAGGCTCTGTGAGGAAGCAACAGTTGCTGATGCCATTGAGGGTATCTCCAGAGAGACCTGCTGTATCTAACATATGGACTATATCTGGGATACAGTCAACAGGTTTAGTATGTTATTTATTTATTTGAGAAAGTCAACTCAATGCATCTGTGATAGCTCTCCATACCATGGTTTGCATCCTGGATCCATGGAAAACACACAGGACTCTGTGGCCACTCAGCATGCTCCTTTAGTGGATGCAGAGGCCTTTCCTGTACTTCCAAGGGGATCTGCCTGGGTCACACACAGAGCGCTGAGAACAGTGCTGTCATTGCTCCTAGTGATTTATTTTGCTCCTGATTTAAGCAGGATTATGAATTGAGGTTAAATTGTACATCTCTTTAATCCCTATTGTGGGTAGTTTCAGGACAGATATGCATGTGTCAGGAATTCTTAGCAGAGTCTGTGTTTAACATGGATGAGAGCAGAGAGGGCTGCACTGCACAACCTGCTCCAAAGACAAATTGAGAAGTGTTGAGTGGGCTTGTTCCCTGGCATGACCTGGGTAATCCTCTGTAGGTGTGGCACAGTTTTTCCTGCCAGCCCAGCATGTTTTTGGGAGGCTGTCCTAAAGTATAATCAGCAAAACCGTTTTGCCATGTTCTACCATTTCTCAGTGTTTCTGCCCAAAATTTAAGCAGGATTTGAATCAAATGCCTGTTAATAAGAAAAAGGGGTTTTAATCCCTATCTTACAATGCTTTAAGTAGATGTTAATAAGTAATATATGGAATGCATGTGTGTTTGTATGCATCCACACACTCCAATGTGTATTTGTCTCTGCTGTTCCAGCCACTCCAGTTGCAGGTGTAGCATCTGCCAAGGGTCTCAGTCTGGCTGTGGCAGCTGGGGTGACTCTAAGTGACTCTGATGGCACAAGTCAGAGTGGGAGTAGGGCCGGGGTTTTTATGGGGCAGGGTAGCATGAGGTCACACTGGGCCATAGCAAACGAGGCTGCAATATAATTACCTGTGACTCTTACTCCTCTGTGTTGTATGTTGAATCCAGGCATGGAATGTGCTTTCAAAGTTCTTTTCTGTTTGTTGAATACAGCAAAATGCAGGGCCTTATGCATTAAGCATGACAATCTGGTTTTCAATTAGATGCTGTCCTGAATTGCTAAGTCCCAATCATCCTTCCTCCCCGTGCATATGTGTAGAAAACACTGCTTTGGAGTAAGGTAGAGCTCCTGATTTGTGACTTATCTTTTCTTTTTTTTTTTTTTTTTNTGGCTGATTCCTGTGTAAAATAGCTGTATTAAGTAAACATGATGCTGAGTATGCCCCAGGTCACCTAGACTCTGTTAAGACATCAAACTTCCATGAACAACACTTCCATTGGATTGGGTTGCTTCCAGTAGAAAAAGGACTGATAATGTAGGTTTCCAGTCTCCTGGGAGTTCATTTTATGACCTGTCTTTCTGCTAGCTAAGAGGTGTTTGTCTTGTGTCCATATGATTATAAATGAAAAAGCATACTCTGTGCTCTGCTCCAGCCATATAAACAGAAACACAGACACAAGTCTTTATTGAGCTACAGTGAGCTGTTCAGCACAAAATTGAACTCCAGCCAACTCCACCTCTCAACACTGTATTAAAAACAGCTCAGATCCGGTTTTACGTTTCCCTATTAGACTTGTGTTGGGATTACACAGGCTAAAAGCAAATGGAAGGGAAAAAACTCACCTTGAGGTTCAGACTTTCAGTTAACCAATAAAAGAGAAGGAGGCACCTAGACAGGGAAAACACATCCACAAGAGTCTCCTGCTGAAAAAAGGTTAAAAATTTGGAGTAAGGGAATTTGAGTGTTCAGTGTGAATAGGAAGTAAATGAAGTGTTGCAGGATTGCAGGACAGGGAAAATATGATAGTGAAAACTGAAATCCTGCAAGAGGATTCTTCAAGAGTCTCTAAAGAGAGAGAGAGCTACAGGGGCTGTAAAGTGGAATAAGTCACATGCATTGCTTGAGCTGTTCCCATTTGTTCCCAAACCTGTCCATCCTCTTGTGTTCCCTGAACCAGGCAAGTGCTCCAGGAAGGGAGAGATTTCTGATGTGACAGCCTCAGTGAATAAATTCTTCAGCAGACAGGACTCAGGGACATGGCTGACTTCCCCCATCAGCCTCTCTCCAACTGTTTCATAAATTATAATGTGTTTTGGGATGTTCTGGTGGCCAGGACCACAAAGCATGTCACCTTGATGAGTTGGCTTGTAAAAAAGATACGGGTTTCTACCTTGTTTCATCCTGGGTTGGATGAAACAGGGCTCTTGACCCAAGCTTTGATCTAGAATGGTTTTGCTAGTAGGAGCAAGGTAAGAGGAAGAATGGAAACAACATTTTTAATGCTTTTTCTTGTTTGGTTGTTTTGTTTTTTTCAATTTCCAATAAATAGATAAAAGTACTAATTAAAAAGAATGGTTACTGTTACTGGGGGTTTTTAGGCCAGAAGGAAAGATAAGACATTAGTACAAATGCAAGAAAGCTCATTCTTGGGAGAGATGTGACATAAATTCTAGGCTTAAGTGCAAGATGTTAAAAAGCAAGCAGCTAAATTTTTACATTCTAATTACTTTCCTTACTTTCAAAACAAATAAGCATGAGGTACTCTCACAGAGATCAGTAGTTTTTAAAATTAAACTATCTGAACAATCAAATTTGAGCCTAGAATTAGATTGCCATATAAAATCAACAATGAAAGCCTGTTCTAGAGACTCAGTTAAATGTCTGGTTTCTTGAGGGCAATTATCCTAAACAATTTTCCAAGTTATCTGAAACGACACTGCCATAATTTACAGGAATTCGAACATGTTTCAGAAACTCTCAGGTATCATCCAAATGGAATTAATCTCTTACTGGATGAGGGCTCTGTAAACAAAGTTGTCAAAGCCAATGACTTTCAAAGGTCCTTTTAGGGAAGCAGGACATACCAGAACTTCAAAAGCTGCACAGGTTAGAGGCTGTATAGAAAAAGAGTTATTTTCCTGCACTCATTTCTCTTTTTATATTTAGAATATACGTGGCATCAATAATTAACAAAGGTTAACACAGGATTACTCCTCTTACTGATATTCAGAATAGTCCACATTGCATTTGAAAATTTGATTTGGTTTGAATATAGTCAGGGTTCTACACAGGGCTACGAACAGCTTTGTTCCTTCAAATATCATTAAAGAGGACTTGTTGAGACTGTAATATTTATTAAACAGTTTAAATCCTCCAATTTCATAAACAAATGCTCTGGTGTCCTTTTTCATTTGGGTGTAGAAGCTGCTCGTATGCAATTGTTAATTGAAATCACTTTGCTTAGTGACCCCCCAGGCAGCCTTGATGCACTGCATCCCTGATTTCTGATTCTGAGACCAAAAGTCAAAAGCAGCAAAAGATAATTATTTTATTTCTAGTCTTTGTTTTAATTCGTAATCTTGAACTTAAGTGCTTCCAAAGTTTCCAGACAACAGTGCTATTGCCTTTTTAATTGCCTAATGTGAGAAATGTTTCCCAAATGCTGTGGTAACAAAAGAAACACTGCAATTTACTGATTAATAAAAGCTTTCTGTAATTTAGCTTTATGTTCCATGCTGACTTTCAGTCACCCAAGGAAAATGTCCTTTGACATGGCCTCCCTTGCAATCCTTGATCATTTCAACACAGCTATTTATCTGCATTTCAGATCTATTTTTGAACAAATAAAAGCTTTAACAACAACAAAAAATATTAAAAAACCCTCGTATGAGCAATATGCACAAATTCCATGGATCTTCTGCATGACTTGAACCACCTAATTGTATAGTTAGTTCTAAAAATGGATGACTTACACAAGGGAACACTAGCCTGCAGCCACGGTTGAAAGTGCATATTTCTGTGAAGCATTCACATGTGAACCTCAGTTTCCAGAGTTAAAATGAAGATTTACATATTTGATAAGATCTGGAATTGCTGTATGTCTTGCAGCAGACCTACATGTCCTGTGGGTCACTGGAAAGTACACAGGTTATAGCAATAAAATGAATATAATTCAGGAGCAGGAGTAACCCAATATAGACTGGCATTAGAAGTCATCCCCCTTTATTTGGGTTTTAGTTACAAATGAGAAATGTTCAAAATGTTGAGATCTTTAATTTGGACAAGTCTTTGTAAAAGAGAGCCCTTATAAAAATTTTCTTTCTCTAAAATCAGTGGCAATTGTCTTTAAAAAATATTCTGGTCTGGATGGAAAAGAATGACCCACTTAATCTGAAGTCTGCAACCAAGTTGAACAGAAAATTACTGTAATGATGACTTATGTTTACCCATCACTTTGGATTCACAGAAAATAACAAATTTTACAAAGACGGGGAAAGGTTTTTACATGGATGGGTTAAGCAAAATCCAGCAAAGCTAATGACCAAATTTTTCAATATTTGGGCAGCTGTAACTGCTGGTGAAATAATTTTAATTCTCATTCTAATAATTTTCCTAACAAATTTTCAGTAATTTACCTTTTCTGTGGGATTGTGAAAAGGAGGTCAGTTATATAAAACAGAAGACTTTTTAAAGGGAGTCTGCCTAGGGGGTGTGAGATATTTTATTTTAGTTTAATGCTCAATATATTGGGAGCAAAACTGTTTAAGGCATCGTAATGTGAGAAGCGATTCTTTGTTATGGGTTTGGGTAATACAATTTGGAATCTGTCATTTGTGAGCATATGTTCAGCTTTGTTTGCTAGTACTTCAATCTGTACAATCAGACCTTGCTACTTGGCAGCGGGGTCCAAATTCCTCCCTAGCTGGAAAATACATTCCTGAGCATAGATTAGTTGTCCAAGTGCTCTTGCTGGCAGCATGCAGGAGGTTTGGGGACCTGTGGCAAACACCAACATAAACAAAGAGCATGCCTAAAAAAACCTGCCTGGGAGCACAGTGTCAAATGTTTATGACTGGAAGATCGTGGACCTTCAGGCACAAACCTCTGTGCCAGAGAATGTTGGAATTTCTTTCAAAACTTGTAAATTATAAATATCAATTTCCTGACTTGATAAGCATTACATCTTCCATGGGAAATCCATAGTAATCTTCATCTTAATGCTTATATAGGAACTGATCTTGGAACTAAATATTGGTGGTTGTCCTGCTTATGAAATGATTAGTTGAGATATATATGAGTATAATAAAATCCCTCCTAATACTCATAAATCTGTAATTGATTATAAGTTCAGTCATAAGGGAAAAATATAAATATTGATTATACTTGGGCAGTAGTTGGCAAGATTTTACTTTTCTATCCCTAAACCCAAAACCTCAAATCTAGGAAAGAAAACCTTATACTGATTTAAGAAGAAACATATGGGGTAGGAGGGAAGTATTTAAATCCAGAAGGATAATTCAGCAAATGAAACTGAAAAAAAGTAGGGCTAATAGAAGGTTTATAAGGGAGGGAAAAAAAAACTAGAAAAAGCCTATAGTCATTAGACAATGGGAATATATTAAAATTAAAGGAACAAGTCAATGATATACAGTTGCTAGATGAACAGGTAATGGGAGAAGTAGGTGTTTTCAATAAACATCTCAATTCTATAACTAGGAAAGCAGGAGATAATACATTAATGGGATAGGTTGATGAAATATTTTCCATTTTTTAAGTTATCCAGGAGAATTTTTAAACATCACCTGAGTCAACAGTCAACAGAAATTTTTCCCCAAGTATTTTAGGAGCTGTGTTCCATAGAGTATTGTTGACTGCTAGTATTTATTTTTGAAAAATCTTGGAAAATCTAGAAATTTTCAGAAGCCTGGGGGAAAAAAATCTCACATCCCATTGTTTAAAATGTTAAATGGGATAAGTCTAGTAATTATAAGTGCTGTTCCCCTGACTTCAGGCATGGGAAAAATGATGGAATGTCCTTTAAAATTCTAATACAGGTTGAAACAATGGTACTTACTGTAAATAATATTGCTCAACAGAGGATGAGAGAAATAAGTTTTTGTCAGATCAGTTTATTTGCAAGACTATTAAAAATAGTGTTAGTAGTGCTTTATAAATCTTTCAACTTAGAATGGTGCAAAAGTTTGAGAAATCAAGTTGCCATGGCACATATTGAATGAGTTAAAACAAGTGACAAAACAGAAGTCTAAGCAGGGACTTGTCACAATGTTTTTGTCCAGCATGAGCCTCTGAACATCTGAACTTCAGAGTCCCACTTCCTATTTAGTCCAAACCCATGTGAGGTATCATGGTTAAAAATACATCAACACATTCTGAATCCAAAAGAAGATTAGGATGTTGCTAAATCTGAAAGGCTCGAAAGGACAAGTTATTCAGTATCAGATGGAACTGAATTAGGATTCTCATCAATCATGAGTCCCTTTACATGCCTTCTGGAAGGAGGCTTCCATGAGCATTTAGAGGATTTTTCAAAGTACATCAGCCAGTGCCAGTACACCCATCAAAGGGCCAGCACGTACCTCAGTCATCAGTCATCCTTCTCACCTTTGCAGCCTTCACCTGTAAAGAAGCTAATTCTGAACTCTGTAAAGGTCTTGCAAATATCACCACCATCAGGCAATTACTTCACTTTTACTTGGCAGTCCTTAGAAAAACTTTATATGCCCTGCTGCAATATTTTAATAAAGAAGAAAATGATGATTATGCTGGTCAGGAGCTGACACCTGATTTTTCATTTCAGCAATCAAGGTGGAACAGCTTTTAAATCCTACTTAAACTGGATAATTTCTAAGAGATTTAGTATAAAACAAATAAAACCTTAACTTTCCATGGCAAGCATGGTGAAGATGATCATGCCCCCTGTGGAGGGTACTTCTTACATTTTCCTGGACCAATTTATAAAAGGCTGAAACATTTCACAAAGTGTTTATATCACAGAGATAAAAATATGTAAGTATGAGTTGAACTACTTTCTTGCCTTCCTGCCCCTAAATGATGGAGTGCAATTTTGAAGACCACAGATCCTATAACATCTTTCTGTTTTAGCTATGACATCTAAAAGCTCTTTGAGAGAAAATTTGAACTTGAATACACTATGCTATAAAAAAACCCCCAGCAAATAAAAGTGGCTTCATGCATAGTAAGCCTTGGAAAGCTTCACAGATATTTCTGTCCCTTCTGTTCCATCTGGGAAGTGTTATTTTAGATTGGGTTTAGTTTATAGTATTGTTACAGTTTCCTTATTTATGAAAACATAGATACAGTAGTATAGTTCTATGCTTCATATCCTGCAGTTTTTGTAAGGAGTTTGTTTGTTGGCTATGAAAAGTATAGAAATTAATTCAAGAAGGAGAAATGCACAGCAAAAGATACATTATATCTCCTTACACAAAGACATTGTAATCTTAAATCTTAAAAAAAAGCATTCTGACTGAAGTAGGCGTTTTCCTCTTTGTATTTGAGGAGGAGAACATAACCAAACCACTCGAGGCATTGGCTTTCATTTGGAGAAAGAACCATTATTCTCTTATAGATAACCAACATAATTTTTATCTTGTCAAGATGGAGTTTTTCAAATATAAACAGGCTGCTTTCTTAGCATCTATTTGCCTCAAAATGCTTGTCTCACCTAATAGTTTAGAAATTCCAAGGACAGCAGGACTCATTTTCCAGCTGACTTCAGTTTCTGAACTGAACTCTCTGATCCTTTTTTGAAATGTTTAATTTATACTTCCTGTCCATCCATGCATAATGATAGCATTTTGACATGCCTTATATAAAATGCTCTTGTAACAAACCCTGCATTCACAGTAATGTTTATGAGCATTACAGATTCTCTGTGCAACAATTGCCAATGAAACCAATGTCTAGAGGCCACCTAACTGTTCCTTCCTGTTCAGGTTTTCCTGGCCTCACTCTCTAGCTCAGCTTAAGAATTGTACTTTGGTGCAAGGGGTTTTTTTACCTAGAGTGAGCTCTGTTTTTTTCTCTGGAGGAACAAATATGATAATAGTGACTGGAGCTTGGTGTCTCTGGCTTAGCAACCAGAATAGGTAATCACAGCTACACTGAAGCTCCAAATGCCTCATTTCTGGCACACTGGAAGTTGAACCTGTGTGACTGAAGCCTTGATCTCGCAGTAACACTCGGGGTGATGGTGCTAGACTGCATGCAGCCCTGAGAGCATCACTGAGGCTGCAGTACAGCTTGTGCTACACTTCTTACCCTCCAACCATGTGCTTGTGAGGGCACAGGAAGAAAGGCATTGCCTTCCAGCATGTCCTAACACTGCAGGGTAAGCACGCTTAACCTACTGAAGTCAGCCAGAAAATGTCCCCTGCATTTAACTGGACTGGGGTTTCATCTCTTGTATGCTTTTAATCTTTTGGACACAAGATGTGCACTTATTAGCCATTTTGTTTGGCTTGTAACACATGCCACTGAGGCTGGAGACACATCAAGGCTCTTTAATTTTCCATTCCAGGTATGTCTGCAGGTTGTGTGCCTTTCTCAGGTGGTTGCAGGTAAGGGTGTAGCCCACTTACATGTCCCCGTTTGAAATTGAAAAATTATGTCGTTCTTTGCTCTGAATTTTTAAAACTCCTCAAGAAGGATTTGCTGTAAAATAGAGTGTTAGACAAAAATAATGTACTTAGTTTTAAAGCAGAAAAATGCAATTTATGCCCCTGCACTAGTTAGCTTATCAAATTGAAGATGCTAAATATATGTGACATATGAGTTCTTGTTGCTGTAACACATTTACGAGATTATGTTGAAATGGAACAAGATACTTAAAAAAATCAGGTTAAACAAGATTTTTAAATGTATGTACATTCAGGGCATATGAGTCTAGCTAACAAACCCCGTTTATCTAACTACATTGCAAAATTAATTTTTTTCTATAAAGTTTGAAACAAATTCCATATTTGACTATATTCTTTTTAGTATTAATGTTCCTGGGCAAATTTTGTGCTGTCTAATACTGTTCATAAAGCTATTACAGGCTGCAGGATTTTGTAGGATTGTGCAGTCAAATTTGGCTTGCTATAAGCCAGATTCATCAGTTTAATACTGATGTACTGCAAGTCATTTATGACTTGTGCTCATGTTGTTCTAAATGTTTTTTTGAAAGGCAGTGAGTATGATTTTTCCTGCTGATTTTTGTCTCCTCAGAGGTCAGTTATGTGATGTGTAAAATAACCTCAAGCATTTGCACATAAATGCTCATGCCCAAAGACGTTATATAGTCCAAACTGCTCTCACTAATAATCAAGTTTAAGCCATGATATGGATTTGCATTGTAAAAAAACCTTAAAGCTGAAACTTTACTGTACATTTTGCATTGCAGCCTGAACAGTTGTTATACCCCAAGGAAATTCAGAAGTATGAGTTATCTGAATTTTGTCCTTTTCTCTCGGGAGCTTATCATTGTGGTCTGAGCTGACATGCTCAGTTATTCTGATGTCTGCTCTTGCAGTGCCCTGTAGTTAGAGCTGCTCTATTCGATGACAGGAATTAAGTACTTAAATACTGAGTGCTCAGTGCTGAATGTGTCTGCTTTTTGGCTAGCATGTGGCAATTTTGCATGTGCAAGATAATTCTTACTTTACAAAGGTTCATAACAGTACAGTCAAGTTGTCTGTACTATCTCATGCTGTATTTAATGTCATTGTAGCATCAGTATATGCTTCAGGTCTGTGTACTTCACATATATTCAGAAGAATATGCTAAGATGAAGATTTATTTGAAAAAAAAATGTGCAGGATGGATTTGCTGGTTATGTATCCAGTATTTTCCTGTAAGTGGAATATTTCTTGTATAGGGATGCTCTGTAGATACCATCTGCAGGTTCAGCATTTGCTGGAGTCGTGTCCCCTCCTGTATGGCAAACCTCCCATTAAGCTAAAAAGAAAGGCAGCATGCAATAGGAATTCAGATGGGAAAATGTATTTGGTCATGCTTGATCACTGTAAAAAAAAAAATCTAGCGTGTAAGTAAGTTTTTTTTCAGTATTTTGCAGTGTTTGGGACTGCTTGGAATAAAAAGATTAAATTTAGGCCACTGTCTAGTCAAAAATCCATGTTTTAATGTGGAATGTTATCCAGCCAAGCTTCAACACCAAAGGTGTTCTACTGACATCATTGGAAAAATCTTGCTAATCTATGTGTTTTATAATCTGAAGAACTGGCTCTGCCAGTGCAGCCACTTGTGCCAGAAGCCCCAGCTGGACTAATTGTGCAGATGCAGCAGAGCTCTGCACAGGTGTAAGGGGGCTGGAGCAAGGATTCCTGGCTTCCAGCAGCCCAGACCATAAGATTTCCAGAAATTAAGTAGGCCACAGATTAGGAGAACAGATTAGAACAGTCACTGCAATGATTACTTTATGATATAGGTGTGGACAAGGAAGTTTGTAACAGATAAATGATGTTGATATAAATATAGGAAGAATTACATATATTTGTGCTAATCCTTTAATAAAATAATGTACTTGGACCTAATTTAGATTAGGTGATTGAAGTTATTCTGAAGTCAGCCTGCTAAGAAAAACTAGAAACTTTAGAATTCACATTGAAATAAACTATTTATTCTGTCAAGAAGCTGTTGCATCTTATAGCTAAAAATAATATTTTGGGAAAAAAAACCACCTTAGACTGGCTTTCCAATAGTGTGCTCATATTAGGCTTCAGTTCTACCTCATTGATACTCTAATGGGCAGTCACAGAGACATTGGAAAAATTGTCAGAGTTCTGGTGAAGGTGTTGAGAGAGAATAAAAGCAACACACTCTCCCTCTAAATGCTTTCCTCTGTAGCTTTTCTATTACAACACCACAGCATTAAACACCTCCCAGATGGAGAATGAGAGAACCAAGCTGTCTTTCAGATGACCAAATCACTTAAAGTTTGGCCTATGGGATAAGCATTAACTAACTCCACAGGGAGGAAGTAATTCATTTCTGATTTTAACTTCTGTTACCGTGTCCGTTCTGGGCATGCTCAAAATTCCAAGTAACAAAGATCCAGGTATGCAGAATATGATAATCACAAAACCAGACAAAATGAAAATGAAACTGTAAAATGCTCTGTGTGCCCACAATCTCCTCTTCTCGTATGCAGGCACTAATAGCCTCTTCTCAAGTAAAAGCTTACTTAGATTAAAAAATACTTGGAGTATCACTTGTAATACTTCATTGCAAGACAGTCTTGAGTATTCTTCTGAAACGCAGAGTGCTTAATAACCTGCCTCGACTGTGAATGCTGTCAAATATTTATGCTTCCTTCCTTCCAATGTTTATTCAGAATGCATTTTTGTACAGCTGGGAAGGTTGTTAGGAGCTGATGACTGGGACTGCAGAATGACAGATATTCTTAAAGGGAAAGAAATGAAAACTTTCCATCCAGAAGATGCAGATGTTGATGTAGCCTGTGATGTGTGGTGTGAATTAGTGATGAGTAAAGCAGCATCCATGCAAGATGAAAGACTAAATCAGAGTGAAGAGGATTCCTCAGTAAATGAATCCCTTGAAAGGAAAGCACCACTTAGCAACCCAGATTTAACCAACTTGAAACACAGACACAGAAAGAATTAAATTATTAAGTAGCTTATGAAGATGTGGCGTGGAATAAGGGGGAACTTTTGAAAGTACAGTGCTAACTTTTTAATGATTTTCTCAACGGATTGAGTACACTTCAGTGACAACTACAGTCAGGTGTCTTTTTTCATGTAAATTGTTTCAATCTGTTCTAACAGACTAAAATAATTTTAATTAGCAAATAGATAAATAGTGTAGATTAATGTAGTTAAAGACGCTCTCCAAAATAATTTTCTTTAGAATTTGTCATTATCATTTTCTTTAGAGAGTATAAGTCTTTGCTCTCAGCAATTATACTGCATAATTCACAGTGCTTCATATTTTAAAATAGCTGTGCAAACATTACGTAATCTCCCAGCATCCCTGTGAGCCAGATAATGGAGTCTTTCTCATTTGTGGATGGTGTGATCAGGACTTCAGCAGTGAATGCTCTCTATACACTAACCCAAAAGGCACAGCAAACCCAGCAACTCTGCCCCACGTGCTCTCAGCTATTTCATGTCAGTCAGACACTGCTTTGCATGCCATCCATTTCCATACAAGTACAGAGGGAAGTCCATGACATTATTTCTTCTTCAAAGTGAGACCTTCTCTAATCTACTTCTGCATATACTGCACAGGAATTTCTGACTGGTTCAATGAAATAGAAAAATACATTAGAATCACACTGTAGATCTTGGCAAACATCTCTTGTAAAAATAAATTTTAAAAATTAGGCTGACCTTTAAGCACACTCATGGTTCAGCAAAACTGTCCTGCTTTTGACTAGACCAAAACAAAACGACCTTCAGATCTATCAGCTTATTGCCTTTTTCTTACCCTTCTTGCATTTTTTCCCAGCAGGAAGAATAAGGGTATGAGCCTCTAGTCTGCATTAGCAAGATGAACTGAAAGCTGTGCTGCCACCTTCCTAAAGTGCCTGCCCACCTCACACCAAGGAGGGTGTGTTTTGCAGAGGCCTTGCAAACTAACAAAGGCCTCACAAAAAAGGGGATCTGATGCTAAACTGGAAAGCTGAGTTTTTCAAACAGAAAAAAAAAAAAACCACCAGTGAAAATCAGGGGCCTGGAATTTGAGTACCTGTTAGCTGGGAGGAAATTATTTTGAGCAACGAAAATCCAAATGCAAACAGATAAGACAATACAAAGAGATTAAAATGGGGTATGGCTAGGAGCAAGAATAATCTGGTTTGAATCATTACTGTGGAGCGGTTTCTCTATATGTTTTCTGTGTGCAGCACAGCTCTGGTTCTCTCTGCATTGAGGATCCCAAGTAGTAAGTGACACAGTAGAACATCTCATCCTTTCCCTTAAATGTAGTACTAAGTCTATCAAGCTTATATCAAATAAATTCAGAGAAAAATAACAACCCATTTTTTTACATGTAAGCCCTTAGAATCTTGATTTCATTGTTTGATATGTCAACATAAAGGCATTCAAGTGTCAGTATTTTTCACCTAAATAATGTCTGATTTTATGTGCATAGACCATTTTGTCTTTTATATTCAAGAGTCTGAAAACATTATATGTGTTCTTTTGGCTCCACTTATTTAAGTAACAATCATAAAGTAATTTAAGAGATGGATTTTCAGGCTTGGCTGTATACCAGAAGTAGTGTAGCACATACATTGCACATATAGCTTGCTATATAGTTCCACCTTTGTGTACTTAAGGGGGAAGTCTACCTCTGGTTTGCAGTGCAGAGGTGACTTAGAGCTCTTGATCCTGCCTGATGGTTTACGTGTGGGATGGGACTTAGGCAGGCTCCTGTGGCAGAAGTAGTTCCTTCCACACATTATACCTGAAGTTTTGCATGTGTGAATCTGTATCTGAGTGTTCCCTTCCCATTAGTGAGAGGAAGGTGTATAATTTGGCATGCAGCTGGAATTCTGCTGATTCAAAAATCATGGCAACTGCTTGTGTCACCTGTCCTTTGCTATACTGATGTTGATATAATAGCAATGCTTATACTGATAAGTAGTGTTCAAAATGCCTGCTCATTTTCCTAGGAGGAAATTATTAAACAACTGTTTTAGGGTAGACTACTCTGCTAAACTAGATTTATAAGTTTCAATGTTAGTTTTAAATCCACTGGAAAGTTATATTGAGCCTAGAAAGGGAAAAGAATTCTAAAAAAAAATTATTAAAATGTCTTACAAGCTACTATAGAATTGCACTAGATGGTACTTCCAAAAGGGCCTCTGACCTGGATCACTGGTGTGAATAACCACAAAGGACAAACTGGGAGAAATTCTCTGTTATATAAGGAAGTGAGTTGATGCTGTTGCGATCTGGATTCTACAGGGGAAAAAAAAGGTCCAAACAGATCAATTCTTAATGCAAATGTGGCCCAGGAAAATGATGATGAAAATTACTAAAAATAGTTAACTTATATTATACCTTTTCGAAATCAGACAGAAAATTATTCTTGCATAGCAGGGAAAAAACAGATTCGCAACTGTGACAATGTGATTTTGGAAGAACAGCTTTTAAGTTAAAGTAAAATCCCTTTCATGTTATTTACCTTTCCCTGCAATGAAATTTACTATAAATCATACAAGCTTAGTATAAATCATACACTACAATGAAATTTTAGACAAATCATACAATCACTGAAAAAGAGTATGTGACTCAGATTATAAATTTTCCAGCAGTTGGAAAAGCAATACTATTAGTCCAGCTAGAATCCAACCACTGCAAGCATCTTAGGAGAAAATATGGATTCTTGAACTGCACATCCTTACCTTCCAGTGAAGTTCCAGCAACACTGGGGCCTTATTCTCCAGTACAGCACTGGTCCCACTATAGCTCCTGTGAGTGCACATGTGGTGCCTCTCAAAGGCAGTATTAAGGTGGGGTATAAGCTAGTCTTAAAGGTAGCATAGGCACAATAAATAGGAGGTCTCAGGGGTTGTGTAGTATGTAAAATCCAGGTACAAGGTTTTATTGGTTTGCAACTACAAACAGCCACACTGAAAACCCTCACCAAAGCACTTGAATAATCTTTCTCATGCCCTCAGCTTCCCCTTCTCATTTCAGTACACCCCTCCTCCTTCAGCACATTAAACAGCCTGCCTGGGCCACGAGGGGAGCAACAGTGGAAACAACAGCTCATGCTACAGTGGTCTGAGCTGAAACCCCCCTGAGGAGCACTAGTGGCACTGCTGACCTCTTGCTCTGCAGTTTCCCACCCCTACTGCCTTGCACAGCTGCAAAGTAGGATGGCAAATTTCAGAGAAGCATCGGGGCCCAGCTCTTGTTTTCACTAACTTCGTTTTGTACCACTGTAGGAAAATAAATACTCCTTCGATATATAGCCCCCTGGAGAATTAGGGAGTGAAGTTTGTGGGAGTGGAGGATTTAATATCCAAGAATTTCTGAAACTCTAACTGTACATGTGTGTTGTGTGTGTATATTAGTATAAGCAGTGCTAATAAAGAAAAAATTTGACTAGTATTTCTGGTGAATTGGAAAATTAAGAAGGGGTGGGCCTTGCCAGTCTCAAAATGGAGGTATCACTGCAGTTTTGCTGCTGCTTATTTTCATAGAATCACATTGCACTTCGGCTGTTCTTTTAGTTTCATTTTTTCTGTCATTCTTTAAAGCTGAGATGTTTGATCTACTGCAGTAGAAAGAGCTGACTTTCTCAGTGTCCAAAAAAATTATTTTTTTTTTTCTTCTGTCATGTCACTGGAATGTGATCTTCTGAAGTCAGACTCCTCCTTAATTAACTGAGAACTCAATCCTATAACTGGCTATTTTTTTAATGTGGTTGGGTTTGGGATTTTATTTGATTCCTCATTCTAACACTCAGATTCCTTTCAAAAGTATTTCCAAATACTTTTGGAATGAGCAATAAAGGAATTCATTTTCACATATTTGTTTCTATAGCAGCAACCCTTCTGGGTAAGAAATTGCTTTATTCATTCATTTCTAAATTCATTCATTTCATTACTAAAGTAATTAAATGATGGTTTGATCTTTTATGATAATCCCCTGCCTTTAGAAGCCTTTAGTGGATAGTTTTACTGCATCTTGTTTTCTGTTTCAGACTTTGCTGTTATTATTTCTTAGTCACTATGTTGATAAGAGAGCTTAATTTTTGTGTGCTCTACAGAAAGCAATTAATGCCAACTTCTAATGAAGCATAAGCTGTGAGCTTTCACAATGTCTGGCAACTGATTCACTGTCCACCACAGCAGAATTCCTTTTCAGCCAGGCTTGGCAGCAAACACCATCCATCTCTGGAGAAGGTTGCTTTCCACAGCACCTCCAAAAGATGGTTGCATCTGGGGAACTGAGACAAGAATTTCTTCACTGTCCACTCCCCTCGTGGGTCTCATGGATCACCACCAACACATGCAACAATTGCTGTTCAGCTTCTTTTCTGAGGAGGGAGGAGAAGGAAGGAGAGCCCGGGCAGGCTCAGGGCTCCTCCCCTCCCAGCTGCAGCATCAGAGAGGCAGCACTGCCCCAGCTGTGGCACAGGCAAAGCCACGCTCCTGCTTCCAGCTCACATTGCTTTTGAGACGTGGTAAATGCTCCCTGGCTGAAAAACTCCTGCCAAAAGGAACCAGAATTAGCCAGGAACCTTTCCTCCTACCAAAAGGAGAGGGGGCTGAAAGGTTCCTGGCTGATTCTGCTCCTCCCAAAAATGTTCATCTAAGATAATTCCTCTAAAATTGAAATTCTTTTATTTTTAAAAAAGATCTACACCTGCTGCATGTTTTCCTGCACTATGGTTGTGCGTGTTTGATAGTTCAGTTATTCTGCCTGTCTGTTGTTTGAAGGTCTGGGCAGTGTTTCTGCATCATTGAAAGTGTGTGATGCTTGCAATGCAAGCATCCTGAAAGACTTATGAATACATGACAGCCTCTGTTCTCACCCCCCATTTCTCCCAGGACTTCCCTGTGTGAGCTGTATGCAGGGCCATGCCACATGAAACAGAAGTTCTTAAAAAATGTATGTGTTATGCCATTACATTACTGTGCAGAAAAAGTGGGGGGAACCTAAAACAAAAAGAAATCTGAGTTCCCAGTAAAAGGTGATTGTTCTCTTCACCTTTGAAGAAAATTAGTGGAGGGAGAAAGGGAAAAGATGTGTTTCCTGCAAAGCTATCTTCTTTTACCCCAAAGAACTATGGGCATCTGTGTTTTGTGCACAACAACCACATGAAACAAGCAAAAAAAACCAGGGATGGCAGGGATTCATCACTATGAATTTATGAAAGCTAAACAGAGCAAAAGGAAGGGAGGAGAAGGAGGTGTGCATCCTCACACAGCTCCTCCCTCTGCCAGCCCACCCCAGTGAGTGCACTGCATGGAAAGCTCTTCAGCAATACTCTGCCTTGGGAAGCCTGCCCTGCAGCCAGGCTGCCTTTCCAGAGGAACAGGAGTCTACCAAAAGAGCTCAATTAAAGTCACTGCATTCCCTCTCAGATTCAGTGCTTTATTTCTAAGTTATTTCGCTTAACACTCATTGGCTATTTTTGTCTGAGGTATGTTGATTTCATGCTTAAATAATTCAGCAAACTCTTTTTGTTGTTGTTGCAAATTGTACTGTTGCCAAAACCTCGTGGAACTCAGCTGTTAGTGCCCACGTGGGAAACCTATAACGCTGCTCTGAATGGTCTGCAATTCATTCTGCTCCATTCATTGGGGTTTCACATTTCTTTTAGCACAGACCCCAATTCTCTTCTCTCTTTTACATTCTGTGTTTAGTCTAGTACCATTCCTCGCTCGCTGGCGGTTGTACTGGAAAAAGGTTGTTGATATTATTCTGGCATATATAAGCAGTAAGGATTACACCACAGTCACTTTGTTGCTTTTAACTCACATTTGAGCTTCTTGATGGAATCTGCTTTTTTTTTCATAAGTGGATACAGTAAACTTGGCTGGCTCTCAGTACAAAAGATGCAGCAGGCCCAGCTGAAGGCACAGTGTCCATTCAGTACATGTGCTGCACTGCAATGTGCAATCATCCCCCTTGAGCATTGCTGTAGTCCTCTAGGGGCAGGAACTCAAGTGGTTAAAAAAGTAATGCCTCTTTCTTTCAATTCATTGATGTCTGGATTTTGAGAGTCCTGGTTTTTACATTTGCAAGTCAGTTAAATGATAATTATTATCCTGACTAGAACATTATCCCTCTTGGTTAGTGTTGCAGACATTTGTAGTAATGAGCTGTTCCAGTGGCTCCAAATGTTAAATTCTGCTCTTAGCATGAGTCTGTCTCTGAAACACAGGATCTAAATGTTAAAACAAATTTGGCTATCTATATCCATCCACTGAAACAACCATTTCAGTTACTGTTCTGCAGGAAACTTGCTTGATGCAAATTAAAACTTTTTCTTACTCTGGATTATATCAATAGACTTTTCATGCAAGTGAAATTCCCACAATTTTTCCTCCCAAGCTTCAACTCAACATAGGACTCAAGCATATGCATAATTCAATTGGAACTATTTTCATGTTTACTAAGATTCTTTCCTCCTGTAAGTGTTATTAAAAGTAGTAGTGAAAATTGGCATCATTCACTTTAAAATGCCTTGCTGAATCAGAGTTACAGAGTAACATAGATCATGGACCTTTAGTCTTAAATCACAAAAACAGAAATATTGTTTAGTATTAAACTTTGTAAGTTTTTACACTGTTGTAACTACTTCTGTTGACTTTTTGCTCTATTGCTGTTTTATTTATATTTTAGTTAAATCACTTTGATTAAGGCACAAATTATTTCCTACCAGAAAATATACCATTACCTGAATTTTTATTAGCTTGGACAGCAGATATTGGACTTATTTATTGAAAAAGAATGAAAAATATCCTTAGAATTTGGAACCAGGGGACTTCATTGAAGTTACAGGTAAATGGACAAAAACAGTACTGAGAGACAATAAAGAATTATCTGTAGAAATCAGAAGAACATATAAAAGCAATAAAAAGGAATATTTTATTTAAAAGAAAAAACCCTCTTAAATTTACTAGCATCTGTTTGTATTGTCAACAGAAAAGTGACTAAAGGAACTGTTTGGTTTACGTAATTTTTACTTTTCAAGTGTTTTTTTCAAAGTCTCTCAGAAGGGGTAGTGTCTGAGTATCTATGTATTCAAGGGTTTAGAGGGAAATCATTGGCATTGATTAGAGATTGGTGGTAGAAAATAAACCAGAAAAATTGGTGAAATTCCAAAATGGCAAAGACTTAACTGAGGAACGCCCATAATAAGACCAGTTGTTTAATAGTGTCTGGAAATGAGGGAGAGCATTTGCGAATTAGAATTTGCATATGGCACAGAAATCGTTAGGCTAGCCAAGACTAGAGAACTCTTGAGGGACCAATACAATTTAGGCACTTGGGCAGCACAATGGCAGATGGGATTAAATGCTGACAAATACATATTGGAAAGGATAATTGGGTTAAAATATGATTACATCAGCTCCCTTAGCTGTTTTACAGTCTCATTTTTAAACACTTCCTTTGAAGTAGTTGGCAAACACCCATTTGTTTCTGTTAGAGAAGACCCAGATCTCAGGTCTGGAATCTGAGTGGGCTCTATAGCTTATTTGGGAAAATTATACAGATAACAGACTCTGCTGTTGCATTTTCTTTCAACCAGATGTAGATATTTTGCATGTTTTATTTACTGTGTGCTACCACAATTCTCCTCCTCTTCAGTCCCTGCAATATTATTATTGGGCTGCATTTCAAAGGCCACCCAGCCTTTCCTTGCAGAAGCAGGCACTGAGTGCAAGGCAGTCCTGGTGAGCTGTGGAGTGCTGCTGCTGCTGCTCTGCCTGGTGCCAGCACAACAAGTGATGCTCCAAAGGGCCAGGCTGGGCAGCCTCTGTGTGCCACACACACCACATGCTGGGTGTGTGATTTAAGGTAACTTGGGAGCTCACTCTGCAGGAGGAGAAAGAAAGCAGTGTTGAGCTTATTTCAGTTCTTCCCTCGTTCAGGTGTTAGTGGTTGATTTGTCTTTTTGGGCTCTGCCAGTGAATCTGAATGCTGATGAAACCCAAACAGGCCTGGCTGTGGGCAGTCAATTTGTGTTAATGTTTTGGATGCTGTCCCTGGACCACAAGTTTTGTTGTTGTTGCCAGCTTAGACAAATCAGCCAGTTATTAATTCTAATATACTGCAATCTGTACGGGTTTCCAAATCAGTTAACTACTGCAATATTTGTGTCTCAAAAGCTGGGATGCTGAACTGAAAAATATCTAGGAAACTTCTCCAAAATATCTCTTTCTATAAAAAAAGTAATTTCAGGTATACTGCCATGCCCCTTCAGTTCAATTGACTGGGTATTCCCGAGTACAGTGCTTTGGGTATCACCAAGGTTTGGAACCTCTGAAGAAATGGCTGTTCATAGAATTACTCTGCATGTGGGACCAAGGGACCCTGGATGGAGGTACAGAGGAATGAGACTCTGGGAAGCAGTGCCATGGAAGGGAACTGGGGGTCCTGCTCGGTGACAAGCTGGACATGAGCCAGCAGTGCCCTGGCAGCCAGGAGGGACATCCCTGTCCTGGGGGCACCAGGCACAGCATGGCCAGCTGGGCAAGGGAGGGGATTGTCCTGCTCTGCTCTGAGCTGGAGTGGCCTCACCTTGAGGTGGTCCTTTGAAGAGCCTGGAGTTAGATTTAGATGATCTTTTTGGGCCCCTTCTAGCTCAGGATATTATATGAGCTTATGATATTATCTTTTGGATCCTGAAATTATTTATTTACACTGTATAGCTCAGAAAGCATCCTCTTATTCATGGACAAAGTCACAAATTTTTTAGTCCATTTCTTCACTCTATTCCAGGAGTTTGTATAATCATCTTGATGCATTTTCTCCCTTAGTTGTCACAATTTCCATTTTATTTTCCATTGGGATAATTTTCATTGTCAGGTTTCCTTCTGGCCCAACAGTGCAATTCCTCCAGTCCCCACCAGCTCTTAGGCTCTGAAGGAGCCTTGTCTGCCCATACCCTGTGCAGCTGAGGCACTGAGCACTGAGCTCTCCACCCTGAGCAGTGTCCCCAGCACCTGCCCCACAGGAAAGGGATGGGGTTCCACCCTGGGGATCCCATTCCCCAGCACGTGTCTGGGAAGCTGTTTCAGTGCCTGTCCTTGCCTCCTCAGCCCATCCATATTCCTCCCCCCACCGCAGGCACTGAGTCCAGACTGGCTCCCCACACCAGTCCTCTCTCCCTTCTTCAGGGTTGGGAAGGATTAAGGGTGAGCAGCAGGGACATGGGAGGGAGGACAGGGCCACTCCTGCTCACATAGAAGCTGGAAGCAGAGACTGAGAAGTACAGGTAGCAAAGAAGGAGAGAGGGAGCAGTGGCTGCATCCACTGTGCTCCATGGCTTCTTTGGCCCATTTCCACCCAAACAGCCTCATGTCTTCCTGCTTTTGCCTCTAGATCCTCCTGAGACTTCACTCTCCTCTCTCCATCCTGCTGTTTGGCTAACCTTGGAGATCCTTCCTGCCCTAGAACTGCTCTGTTCCTCATTTCTTCTTGAATCCAGATGACCCCTTCATGTCCTCTTCCCCTCTGGCCCCCTAAACTTCTAAACTCCCTTTGCCAGAAAATTGGACTGAGCCTCCATGGCCGAGACATTCTGAGGCAGCTCTGCACTCCTTGAATCCTTCCCCAGTGAGTCTGGTAATGTCAAACAGATGTTTGAAGGAGCTGGGAACTTTGCCCATTCCTGAGGGAAGCCAAGCCCAGGCTTTTACATGAGTAATGTCCTTGGTGTCCAAAACTCAACTTGTCCTGGGCTCTGGCAATTCACCAGACTCATCTTCCTTTTCTCTAATGACCATTTCACATCTTGTGACTCACACACTATTTTGTCAGGTGGAATAGGTGCCTGGCTTTGCCGTGTGTTTCATTTGGCCACGGGGTGTGTGAAGAAGCCAGATGATGTCAGGCAGCAGGTAGGCTCTGCTGCCATGGGTGTGAGGTGACTGCAGTGCCTGCAGAGCTCTTGCAAGTGCAGTGTCAAGTCATGTCCAACCATGCTTTTTGCTAAAAACAGATAATCCTGCACGTTTACTATAACTCAATGGGACTTTTGAAAAGAATATATGAAGTCCCAAGATTATCGTAATGTCACTCTGATTTTGCTTCTATTCAGATTTCATTCTCTGTTGTTAACCAACTTCTGTTTTAAGGACGAAAACGCTATTTACAGTATTTACACCTTTACTATGGCTCCCCATTATCATTGTTCCCATTTGTGCCCATCACATTTATTTTTGATTTCTAACTCATTCAGTTCAGATTTGCAGTAGGTTTGTCTCAATATGCATGAATGAGTTCAACTGAATTAACTTGACTTCAAGCTTCACCCAGATATTTAGGAGGCTTAAAGATGTCTAGAGAAGCTTTTTCTCTCTAGTTTTCATGTTCACAGTGTTTCTTTTCTCTGATTCTTACTCAAATTTGTGACAACATGCACAAGAAAATGTGCATATTTAGCTTAAATTTTAAAATTGTCATGCATATATAAGTATGCAAATTTATTCAAATTAAAATTTGGAGATTTCTCATTTCTGTGAGGAGTGAAAGTGGACCAAAGACCTGAGAGAAACACTTAGAAGTCTGGATAACTGAAATAAAGACCAAAATGTCACAAATGTAATCCATTTCTGGCCTTCAAAAATTTTGCTGAAAGAAAAAGCATGTACAGCATGACTGCCAGTGGTGGGTACAAAATTTCTACACTTCTTATTTTTCATTTTTGCATCTCATTGCACCAAATGCTAAATAGGATGAAGATAGCAACTCTGTTCTTATTAAAATGGGGCTTTTATTTACATAAAACTTAAGTCTTGTGCTATAAATAGTCCTGAGTGTGTCTGCAGCTCTTACCCAAGCTGTTTTCTGCTTTGGTTGCTCTTGCTGCTGGGGCTGCTATATCTGAGCAGTTACTCATTCCTTTCCATTGACATTTAATGTAGCAAACTGTTTTCTTTAAGGGGCTGCTGTCAATCAAGCTGATACTTTATATAAAAAATAGAAAATGCTGACCTGTCTAGGAAGATTACTACAAAGGAAACAAATTAAAAATACTTCCTTTTGGATCTGTCCCTCTCCTGTTTGTTTTCTGTATTTCACAAAGCCCAGACTGTGATACTGGAAAATGCTGAACCTGACTTCTTCCCACTTCTACTTTTATTTTCTTTTATTTTATGTACCCCTGCATATCATACTGTTAGTCTTCTTAGTACTTGAGATGGAAGTTTATAGTAAAAAAAAAAAATTACCGATTTGTGTTTTAATTTATATTTTGGATTTCATCTTAAGTTTCATAAAATCCCCTCACAGTTTGGGGGCCTCCGTCTAAGGGACAGTGGCCCTTTAACAATGGTGGAAGTTTCACAGACTTCCAACTTGGCAGCCTTACAGTTTATTCTCAATATAAATATACCACCTGGGAATGCTTGATTCAACGTTTCCCACATAATTGCTTTCTCATGTCAGTGCTCCATCCTTTTCCTGAGTGAAGTAGCCTTTTACTGCACTATTTTGGGGGACAACGAGAATGGCCACCAGTACCTCAGACACTGAATTTGATTAAAATAAAATGAAATGTTCATGGTTTGCAGTAATTGTCAGCAAGATCAGTAGCCCTGGGAGAAAAAGGGACTCAATGTGACCAGAAAAGTGAAACAAAAATACTCCATCAGAAAAGGCAACGAGAGAATGCCCGTTATTGTGGGTATATACAAATACTTGGAACTTCGTGGAATTGAAACTTTTGTGTAAAGTGTGTGTTTACATGTACTCTTAAAATGAAGTTTCTTTCTGTTTGTTTCAAACAGGAGTTTTATAAATTCATATAAGAAATACTGAAGCAAGTTACACAAAATCAGTAGAATGGTAGAGGTAGAAATTAGTTTTACTCTGCATTTGAAACTAATACGTTCAAAGACTGAATTTCTTTCTTGTTTTTCTATGACTTATTTTTCTCCCATGTGACTAAAAAGTAGATTTTGTCACTAAGGTGGTACAGCTCAAGTGCAAGTTTCTGTTCTGTAATCAATAAACAGACTTTTGACACAGAAAAAACTTGTAACATTTCAGTTGATCATGCTGAGATATATAACAAATGAAAAAGTAATATTTAACACTTTGTAAAAGGACAGATGCCACGCTTAACATTTGGGTTATTTATTTTGAATTAGTAGCTAAATTCATTCCCTTAAAAACACCCTCCTCTGTCAAGGCCTCTGGTAGCTCAAGTCCATACTGAGGGCTCTGCTGCCTTTCATCAAACCTTCTCATAAATACCAGTGACATTTGGGTTGTCACTTTTTAAAGTATCCATGTGTAATGTAGACAGGTGAGTTTTATTATTTCTTTCTATATTAGTGCCATGACCCTAGGCTTGTAAACAGCTTGTGAGGCAATACTGGGCCTTACCTAAATCAGTGGAGTTCTGGACTAGAGCTTAAGACTTCAATTAAACTAGAAAGTATGTAATAAGTAATTTCATAATGGACAAGGACTTCTCTCAGAAATTATTTTTTGTAATTACACAAATCCTGTAGGTCTTTCAGAACATTTAAAAAATTCCTGTACAGATCCATCTGTATCTTTAGGCACACCAGAATCTTTAAAAAGCTCTCAAAAGTACCATAAAAATCTTTCCACTGGCTTTCACATTGGGTAACTTGTTTTCATTAGAATATACACATACTTTGGTGCTTAGATTTTGCATATTTATCTTTCTTTTGATACGCGATATTTAAATAAATACAGATTTTGCATCTAGAGGGACCATGACTTCGAAAAGGTTCTTAAGATATTTGGATAGCTGTCAAAAATTATTATTAATAACTAACACGGGCCTTAAGTATTTCTTTTTAGTCACATTTTAGTCACATCGTGCTTTTATTCTACCTAATTGTTATTAATCTAAGTATTATTCAACATAATAAAGCTTAATAAATTCTATCTCATACCGTTTTTCCATTTTAATACAACTGTTTTTCATAGAGGAGAAACTTCAAATACACTTTTATAGCTTTCTTTCATAAGAAAGCCCTCCAGTGCTTTTAAATACATTGCAAAATCTTTAATCCAATAAGAGAAACAATAAAATGTGTCACGCTGCTCCATGTTCACAGAAATAACCTTAACAGTAAGACATTTCTTAATGCTGGTGAAGGGATTCAGTGCAGAGTTGGCACAGATTGCTGAACATTGTAATATGGTGCTAATTCAAGTTAGCCCGTGTTCCATCCTCAGAAAACTGTAAATATACATTGTCCTTTTTTGTATGGTGTAGCAGTCAGCTTTGGCACAGAGCATCAGTGTGTTGTGTGGACATTGGCTTTAAGAACTGGTGTGTTTGGAGCATGGGGATGAAAAGAGTCAAGTAAGGAAGGATTCATCAAACCATCTGAGAAGTATCAACTGGTAGAGCCTCTGCTGAATTTTTAGACAAACCATCTTTCAGTTTTATTCTACTTTATACTAAGACTAATATTAATAATATTTTTAAATTATAAGCCAATTTTTTGCAGATAACATTGTGAACTCTGTCCTCTATTTGCATCTTTCTTCTCCTCCTTTCACTCCTCCCCTGCCCTATTTAAAATCAATGCTATTTATTCTGTTATGCCAAAAAAACAGAAATATAATGGCACATTAGGGTCATAAGTAAGCACTGTGCTAGTGATAACCAATACTTTAAGATCTCAGAAGTGTCATTGTCTTGGGTTTAAACAAAATATGATCCATAAAAGTTTGTTTGGTTATTGAGTTGAGATGTCTTTTTGATTAAATGAACGTTGCCCAGAACTCCAAGCATCTCCCGCCCTCCTGTCTGCCTTGAGCAAAACCAAGCCCATCAGGAACCATTCCACGTGAGTGTTTTCACATGCTGTGAGCATGTAGGCTCCCTCCACAGACACTGCTTCAGGAAATCCTGTCACCTCTCTTGCAAGAAAGGCATTTACTCTCTGTCCTCTCTCAGTACAAAAGGTCCCTTCCTTCAAAGGTACCATCTTTGGCTAAGGAGTCAATTGTGGTAAAATTTCAAGTGGCCTGGGAGATTTAAGACAAAGTACAGGAAATTGGTCTAAGAAATCTGCAGAGGATGTGTTGTTTGCATTGCAACGTTTAAATCTTCTGCCTTTTAAAATGCATACATATATCTAACAGTTTTGTTCAAGTCTGAATGAATTGTAAAAGATGAAATTGTGGTAAAGATTAGTAATAATGTCCTAAATAATCTAAGCAACAATTTTTCCTAAAAGGCTCTTGTGTTAAAAATATTATTACGTATTTCAAGGCTTTGGTTAGAGACATTAATGCTTCTTGAATGTTTTCTTGAGGCTGCAGAAGTTATGGTGACAGAAGGGTATTCTTAGATGTCCCAGCTGGAATAGCAGGAGCAGAAGTCATCCCAGTATGATGTCAGCCTTCTGATGCCTTCATACGTGTGAGACAACAGTGTAGTAGAAGGCTTCCAGTATCTGTGGCTGTTAGGATTTATTTTTATTTCTGTATTAGTGTTCATCAACTGGTTTACGAAGTTTCTGTTTATGACAGGGATGTGTCCTTCATTCAGAGTCCTGCAGGAAGACTCTGTGCTCTTGCAGGTTTCCTATCTAAAGGCAATAGAGAGGCAGTCAGCATTCCCCAGATGATGCCCACACGAGCTCTGTGATGCTTTACCATGGCTTTCCATCCCCTATCCCATTACCCATCTCAACTGTACTTGGCTTTAGCATTAGGGTGCCTCAATTCCTGCACTGATAATGGGAAGTTGCTTTCCTAGCAAGAGCAAACACTAATGAAATGGGCACATATGGGAACAGCTGTGCACACCCTGCCAGAGCCTCTGTTTGCTGTCATGCCTGATCACACAGGGCTTGGCCAGGGCATGCAGAAGGCAACAGCACTTCACCTGTGATTGATAAGCACTAGAGGCCATGGTGCTATCAGGGCGTCCTTGTCTGGGATTTTGTGTGGATCACTCAGTGGAAAAGCCTTGGGGTGCCCTGTCCCAAGCCAGCTGTCTCTATCCCATGGTCAGAAAACTGTGTGAAAACGATGTGAGTGTCTGTTTCAAGAGAGGGAGTAAAGGCTGGAGTGGGTGCAAACAGGAAAATGGAGGATCTGCCCTTTAACTTCAGAGCTCATTTTTTGTTGTCTTTTACCTGATTCTGTAGAAAACTGGGCACAGAACTCAGTTTGCAGGCCAGATAACAATGGATTTTATGTAAACTAACAAGGTTAATTTTCAGAGCACTTTCTAACTCAGAAGTATGGGTAATTCAGTCTCGCACAATGCCACGAAGGGAGTCTTATTTTTGTTATGTAGGCTTATAAATCAGTCAGACCATAAACAAAGAAATTAAATGTTAGGAATTATCCCTGACCTAGAAACCTGATGGCTCACCTTAAATCCCTTGCTTACCCCATGGACCACACCTGTTTTTCTTTGCCTTCCAATAAACATAGGTATAACAAAATATTCAGTACAGCTGCACAGCATTTATCACTACTGATGTTTCCATTACATGGGAGTACATGACTTTTTACTTTACATTTAATTAAATGTTTTTATGGTTTTATTATGAGCTAATTAATCTGTCAGAAAACAACCTGAAATTGTGTATGAAATCTTGGTGATATATCAGCTTTTCTCAAGGACTATTTACATTTTATTTATAGCCTTTAATTTTATAGGTAATAACTGTCTTCTTTAACAGTGAATTCATGTGGGACAGAGTTGTGTTATCAGATACACTACTAATTTCTTTTCACCTACTGTTTACTGTCTTCATTTCTTTCTCACAATGACAATAAGCAGTTTGTCTGTTTAAGCAGCTAGACTAATTATTTTCAGCTGCACATGTGATTGGTTTAATTCTTCCCAAATGGCCCAAAACTCACCAGAAATATGGTCTGTGCTATCTCTCCCATTTGTTTCATTATGCTTCACAAGTGCTGCTTTTAAATCTGGAGAGCAAGTCCTTTACCTCTCACAAGTTGTGTGAAGGCAAGTGCTAGTTTTTGTTGTATAGAACTTTAACTAGTGAGAGACTAAATGAGGGATTTAATGGGTTGTGGATCCTTCATCTCTTTCAGACAGAGAATTCACTACTATACTGCTCTCAAATATTTAACCAAATCAACAAGTAACGGGAAATTTTCTGTTAAGTTGAACCAAATTTAGCTTTGAACTAACTAATCCAGGAGAAAAGGTTTTTATACCTGAGCTGACCTTATTACTCTGTCATTAATCTGCTTTGTTATGCCTGAAGAATCACAGGGGTCTCAGAACTGCTGGTAATCTTCTCTACCATATGTGTGGTAATATCTGAACACAGCAGGATAAATTAAGAATAGTCCTATCTTTGCTTTATTACTTGTAAATCAGCCCATTAATATTATCTGAATGCAATTTGTTAGGATTAACATAGATGATATTTGAATTGCCACAGTGATTACTTCTTAAAAACTCTACTAACACAAATTTTGAAACTTAGAAATAAATTGGTAATGGAAGTCAAAAAACCCTTCAAATGAAGCAAAAGGAAGACTAAAGAGTTATCATATCAATAGGAAGAAACAACATGAAGCCAAGAATATGGAAAATATCTTTTGCTATAGTATATTACAATCCCAAGTATTGGCTTGAGGGCTAGAGTACTCCTCAGTGAAGCAGCAGAGCAAACAAATCACTGCTCAGTTTGAATTAGTATAGTAAATTAATATCATGGAACCTTTCCTTTTTTTATTTTTATTTTTTTAATAAACATGTGTTTTGTCTGATTTACAAAGAAAACATTTTGCAGTACTCACCACCATGCTCTGATCTGGCTTGTCCCCTGTGTCTGTTTTCTACTGTGGGGTTTCAGTCAGCTGCTTTTGAATTTAAGAGATTATTAAATTTTTCTGATTTTTACAGCTTCTTTTTTTGAAAGAAATCCTATGACTCTCATAAAAGATCATGAGCAAAGATGACCCAGGGTGATCAGCGATTGCCCACGGGCACAGAGTCATAAAAAGATGCCTATCCTGTAAAGGCAGCACCTCCTTTCTATTGTAAAGATATGACAAAGAAGCAATATACAAACAATATGTCTGTAATGTGATGAAAACTAAACAGAAAAATGCATAGCAATAACATTTTTATTTGCCAAGAGTCTGCCAAAATTTTTGGGTTTATTGAGCATTGCATATAAAAGTTTCCCAAACTTTTTCACTGTGATTGGTTTTGTTACATTAATAAAAAGCAGTGCTTTGGCATTGGGCAGGTTGATGGCTCTCTGCTTTTTGAATTCTGTCCTTGCTCACAGGAGCAGGGCAGATCCTTTGCAGTGAGGAGTGTGTTGTGACAGCAGTGCTGAGGAGGTGACTGCAGGGGGGAGCACCCTGTGCACCCAGCCAGCCCTGGCCAAGGGCTTCGTGTCCTCCTGCCTGCTTGGACCTGAAAGCCTCTCCACAGCCTTGGCCAAGCAGGAGGGGAATCTTAAGGCAGCTGCTGTTATAGAATACCCACATATGTAATTACCCACAGTTTTGAAGCCCTTGTGGACATACATGCAAAGTTTGGAAGGTCTCTCTATTAAAATAAGCCTTTAATTTAAATGTGGATGATGTTCTTAAGCAATCTAACAATCAGTTAGTTTTAATATCTGTAACAGTGGTCAGATTTTTTTTTTATACCTGCAGAGATTTTCTTAGAATTCAGATAGGATAGAAAAAGTGTGAAAGTAAAAAATGAGACAAAAATGGATGACCCTTTTTGCTGGGGGTGTTGCCTTGTAGAAAAGGTCCTGCCCTTCCATAGCCAGTTCAGCAGGCATCAACAGACAGGAAAGGTTGTTATTAACTCTTGCAATGCTGCACCCTGAGGACAAAAGCTGTGAGAAACTTTTTTTCAGAACAGAGCCATACTGTACCTTCACATTTTATTTTGTTTATTTTTTGTGTTAAAATTAGCAATCTCTCAGTTGGAAAGCTACCAATGTCATGGTTCTTGCAGTCACATCTCAGCTGGGCGTTTGTTTTATGTTCTTTCTAAAGATGGCAGTTCATTATAGCAGCATGTTACATCACACCCTCTCTTGGGGTGATTTTGGGATATTCATATAGGAATAAGTGCTCTAACAGCATGTTATCTTTTGTACCAGTGCATGAAGAATGTAGTTGCTGGTAATCTCTGAAAGTACTAATCCAGCCTGATCCAGTTTAGTTTGTAATATCCAAAAGCAGCACAAAAAATATAGCAAGACACACTAAAAGAGCTTTGTATTCACACTGAGGTAAGATTTATTTTAAGGTAGTCATGGATCCTTAGAACCATGCATTTGCTATCATGTCACCCTATAGTATGTCAGAGAAATAATGCTTCCAGTAGAAAGATGGCAGATTGTCTACCACTGATGATGGTATTTCAGAGATGTAGCATTTTTATGGATAGAATTACAACAGAACAGCATTTATTGCCTGTGGCAAGGAGCTCTGTTAGGTATTGACAGCATAGTAAGTTAAACTGAAATTCTGGTGCTCTTACTAGAAATAGGAACATTACATTTAAAATCATCCATTAGCAAGACTACTGTTACAAGCAGGCTCTGGGCAGAGGGTTACATTGATTGCTGTTCAGGACTATAAATTAAAAGAACACCAAAAAGGGTGATTCAGCTATTGAATGTTAAATGGCAAGTGTCACTCTGTTCCACTCACTCTACAGTGGGGCCTGCAGCTGGGTCTGTGGTAGGGAAGGCCATGGAACTCAGCTGAAGGAAGGGCTCAGGGCAGCCAAACCCTACTTGAAGAGGAGCTACAAAGACAACAGGGTCAGGCTGATTGTGGTGGTGGCAAGTAGTGTGACAAGGGCCAGCTTGGGAGGTTTTGGTTCTATTTTCTGCCTTTTACATAAGTCTTCACCAAAAAGAAATACAACTCAGAGACAACTTCTTTGTACCAGAAAACCAAGAGACAAATTCTTTCAAGTGATGTTATGAAGATATTACAGCCACACATGCTGGGTTTTCAAGTGGGACCAATATCACTGTCAAGATGTTGACAATCTGTTGTTTGAGAAAGACTTTCTCCTGACAGAAGCACAGACATGGCAGCTTGGAGCAATGCAGAGATAATTTATTTTTTAAAAAATCAGGAGGTTGCATAAGAAAGCGTCATTTCTTGCATTGATTTCAGTCTTCTGTAAATGAAAAATTAAGATTTTTATAGTGCTTTCCATAGTAAAAGAGATAAGGAGTCTGTTTCTTTTATCATTTGGTTGATGATTGCAAGAGCATCTTATCTGTCATAACAATTTTTTGAGACATTCTTGGTGTGTTTTCCCCACTGCAAGTCATAGTATATCTACAGAACTTAAAATAGATATAGGTATTAATCCTGAAATGCAGGGTCCTGCATCTCTCAGAATTGTCACTCCCTAAGACAGTTGCCAGACCTATGTGTGCAATTTATTGCTTTTGCATTGTTGGATGGATCCACAGAGCTTAGACTTAAAACCAGGACTTGCAGGCCCACCATTTCATTCTTCATGTGCTGAATTTTATGCTGCAGTGCTCACATTTTATAAGTCCTTGATATATATGGTACATTTTACTCTACATGCTGCTGTCATTTACGAGCATGGAATAATCCTAAATATTCTCAAATGAACCAGTTGAAGTTAATAAAGATGAGAAAATTTCTGAATAATATGAATTTGGGGGATTCTTACAGATTTTTTCCCATCCAGTGCTTTGTTCTCTGTTTTCATGACTTTGCCTCATTGAGACTAATAAGCAGAACCTGTCTTACTGCCTCCTTCAGAATATAATTAAATTATTTTTTTTCAGTCAATGTGCCACTCCCCCTAGCTCAGAGCAGACCCTTCCCAGGCCAAGCTCTCAGTGCTATATGCCCACCAGTTCTGCCTGTCCCCAAGAATGGAGATTCTTCAGGCAGTCCCTTCCACCATTTGACATTTGTCATGGTAAAGATTTTATTTTCCTAGTACCTGATGAGGATTCGTCTGCTGTCAGTTGTGTCCATTGCTGGTTGTTCTGTCATCCAGCACCTGTGAGGAGAGTCTGGTTCCACCTTTACTGCACCCTCCCCTGGGGAGCTGCAGACAATGGTAGGGTCCTCCCAGAGTCTTCTCTTCTTTGAGTTGAACAAACCCAATTTTCAGCCTCTCCTGCACCATCACATTTTCCAGCCCCACACCATCTCCCCACTGGACTCTCACTGGCATGTGAATCTCTCCTTTACTGGGCAAACCACCTCTGGATGCCATTCACCAGATTGTTTCCCAAGTGCCAGGGAGAGGGGAATAATCCCTTCCCTTCCCTTCTGACCTCGCTGTTGTTCATACAGGTCCTGTGTGGCCACTCCCCTTCACTGACAGGGTGCACTGATATGCAGCCATCAGCTCCAACTAATGAGTGCAGAATCATGAGTGTGGCTGTCTGAGCTGAGCACAGGCTGAACAAGGAGGCTTCTGTGGAATTTAGAAATACATTTGGAATCCACATGGCAAAGTGCTTATTCATTCCCCAAAAAATATAAATTTGCAGAGGTTTTCTGGACAGTGTTTTGGAGGGAAAGGACACAGAGGTTGTTCAGGAAACAACCAAAGCCTTGCCATAAGTTGCATTATTTTCTATGGTATATGGTATAACACATATCCACAATTTCATGCCTTGTTAAGAAAAATGCTTCTATGATATTTATATATCAACTCATAATATATTATGTATTTTATATTTTCCCATTAGAAGAGACCTGAAATCATTAAAAGAAGTTTGCATCTCTATCTCATGAGTTGACCTAATTCTAGGAGGAATTTTGTAGGATTATACACCAAAGTTCTAGTCTCAAGTCCCACCAACCTCCTACTGAAACAACTACTGAAAATGCCAAAACCAAACCAAACAAACAGATAATGATGCACTATATTTTATTTAGCCTGAATACCTCCTGATGAGGTGAGTATAAATATGTTCTTCCCACCTCTTCTTTTGTCTGTGCTCTGAGGTTCTTTTAGAGCAATTTTTTTCTCCACAGTAAAATCGTGAGGATGAAGTTAAGATTTATGTCCAAGAAGTATCTATAGCTCTCAAGTAGCAAGATTGAAGTACTGATGGTTCAAACGCCAATATATAATTTTCAAATTTAGATTTTTTTTTATAATTGGACATCTATTTTGCGTGCTGCGTATTTGGATTGAATTTGTTGTTGGTTTCATTTAGAAGAAAGAGATTATACAATATTTCAGCATTTGTGAAAAGAAAGGAATCTCTATTCTCAGTTGCACACTCATTGTTTTTAAAAAGATAGTCTAATGGCTCTAAAAATGGATAAATCTAAGGCAAGTTCTTTTTATTTCCAAAAAGAGTATGCAAATAAAGGGATGAGAGTGCTGGCATTTGACATGCAGATGCTGCAGTTTTGGAGTCTCTAACAAGGTTGGTAACATCATTTGCTCTGTGCTGCCATGTGCTTTCTAGTTCATTGGAACTGTTTTAGCAATTAGAGCATGATTTATTCTCTAACAAATGTCTGAAATCCATTGTTAATGTCCCTTAGAGAACTTACTTCTAAATTATCAAAACTGCAAAATTATTTTAGCTATTGGCCGATTTATTACATTGCAGATTTCTGCATTACTCCATCATGGCTTTATAAAAATGATTCTACCTCTAATTTTTGCCTAAACTTGTTTATACATATTCTTGGATCACACCAAAACACTCACCTTTGTCAATATTCATTAGTGCTGTTCAGCTGAGAAACCTACTGTTCTGGCATCTTCCTTTGGTGGAATTAATTTTTTTTTAAAAGGCATGATTAGGAATTCCAGAAAGAAAACTCTTCCATACAGGAGACAAAACTCTTGAGAAGTTTGGAAAATGCTGTAAGTGCCAGTGCATATATGTATAGATTTATATGAAGATTATAATGATGGCAGTCCATCTGTGCAATGTGATTTCACTGGGGATAATCAGAAAGGGAAAATTGATATTTCTCATCTGGTTTATATGACTTTTTACGTTATTCAGTGTGGCATTTCTTTCACCTAGAGACTTATTGATAATTGGTTTATAAAAGTTGTATCAATCTCTTGTATATAAAAAAAACCAGATTGTCAGTTAAGTGCAAAGGAAGTAAAATAGGACTCGTGGATGGCGATCTGGGCTAAGGCAGAAGGTCTGCTTTCTTATTTTCAATTTCTATGAGAAGGCTTGATGCTTTGTTAAATTAGGTGGCTAAAGGAGAATGAACAGAGTGATTTTGTGTTGAGTTTTAAAGTCAGTAATCTTCAGAGTTAGAAGGCATTCAGTTTAATATTTATTAAAATGCAGGAGTTGCATTTCACAGCATGAATCTAAAAATAACTGTAAGAACTTGAAGTGTGTGATACTTTCTTTGTAAATTATAATTAATACATAATAGATTCCAATTAAAAATATGCATACAGTTCAGGCAAAGATTTTTAAATTGCTTTACGTAGGCATATAAATACTGCTACAGTGGAGAGATCCAAAGAAAGGTGACTGAAGGATAGTTCTAAAGATACAGTTTGGTTCCTACTCTTTCAAACCTCTCAGTTCTTAAACAAGAATTTAAACACAGGTCTCCTAAAGCTCTTATCTTCTACCACAAGAATGTATTGTCTCCCTTGAGACATAAAACCACGGAGGACGTGAATTATTACACTGAAGGGTTTGTGAGTTGCTATTTATTAGTCTTTCAAAGAAGTCACATCATTATTCAGGACAGGGATATACAAATAAATTCATTTCACGGCCACAGACCTCACCTCATTTTGAATATTTAATTTAGACTAAAAAGAAGACTTCCTATTGTCCTAAGTGACTTTATGAGACTTGTATCCCCAGTTGTCTGTTCTGTGTATGCTGGATATTGAGTTCAGCACCTCTAGGGCTGGTTGTGAGAGCGATGGGGAGGAAAAAGGAGCGCGGAGTTTGTTCGCTCCTCCGCATCCTTCTCACAGACTGACAGCGGGACAGAGCTCTGCTCTGCTTTTAGTTAGTTAGTTTTTAGCTAGCTGGGGCAGAGTTCCCCAGACTGTGGCTTTTCTTTTCCTTGAAACTGTTCAACCCTGCTCTGGACCAAAAACCCAGAAAAGCACCGGGAGCTTGCACCTGTGGCCCCACCAGGACACGAAATTTTCTAGCACAGGAGAAACAGAAAAAACGCCAAGTGAGCTGAGCTGTACCCCATGAAAACGACTCTCTCTCTGAATGTGCTATCTCTTCAGAACAACAAGATGTTCCATTGTTAAATATTATTCATTTTTCCAGGTTGTGAGCACTTTGCTTGTTAAACAAAGTTTTTCCATTTCTCTCGAAGGAGGTTTATATCTCCTGGACAGGTGTGGGAAGGGGCCACTTGAATTTGCTTTCATTTGGAGGTTTCCTCCCAAAGTTTCCCTAAACCAGGACACCATTACATACCGAGTTTATTGGTTTTAGAAAGTAAATGTAATATATGCCCTAAACCATTAAGAACTTACAAGCTCTTTTCCTCCAAGACACATCTCTCCTATAAAAAGATGAACAAGTACTAGTTAGTTTTAACCTAGTTCTTATCCTTTGCAAAGGTGAATGAAAACATTGGTTTGTAATAGGTCTTAAAGGTATATAAATTGAATGGACTGTTTTTTCTATGTTTTGGATTATTATTTACAACATATAATGCTAATATAACATTTTTCTTTTTAGTGGATAGATTATCTATTTAAAAGAAAAATAAAACTCAGGCATAGTCACCCAACTGACAGTAAAATTTACCAAATTTGCTAAATGTGTGTGCATTTCAGAGCTCAGACTTTGAAAATTTTGAGTGCCCTGTATTCCCTTAGCACAGTAGGAGGCTGGGGAAGGCATCATCTTGTGAGATGCAAGATTAGATATTGGAATAATCTCCCACCCCCTCAATATTTATATCCTGATACTCCTGAGTCCACAGCCTTCTCCAGTACACATGGAGACAGATGGCTCATAAGATTACAAGCTATGGAGATTTGGTGCTACAGACAGGTCCCTCGGTATTCTAAGAAAATTAACAATTTATTTAAACAGCTCTGTCAGATGCAATCCTCTTTGCCTCGTTTTGTCTCCTGCTGGCTCTGTCTCATGTAGGATTGCCTGCATGTAGATTCACTGGGTACAGATGCATCATGTAGGAAAGAAAAGGAACTTAGTCATGAGCTATATGACCCGTGGGCACGCTGGACAAGCATGTGAGCATAACCAGAATAGCAGTCAAAAAATATCACACTTCTTATTGTTGTACCATCTTTATGAAAGAACTCTCTTTCATGGAGCTGCAACAGATTCTTGCCTGTTGAGCAGCTCTAAATTAAGTCAAAGGATTATCTGTATCACAGTAGTCCCAAGCAACACCAGATTTCAAATAAGGAGGTCACCAGCCTGACTCTGCACCCTGCCAAACCACTGCTGCTGCTCCCTACAGATCTGTCCTGTGGCCAACTGAGCTGCTCACTGACTGGGCAGCAGTGAGTACCTAGGAGCAGGCACACGGGCAGCAGGTGATGATTTTGCACAGGAAATCTCACACTTCACTGATTATTGCAGTACTGAGCAGTTTATTGAGCTGGCCAGTGGAAACAGGTAGCCAAATTAAGGATCTGGCTGCTGTGAGAACTGTAGCTCTGAACTGATGAGAGGCCACTGAGAGGATGGAGTGATTAACACATGTCTTGGTGTCACAGATGGGGGACGAGTTCTCCCTTTCCACTGCCTTGTCACAGCCAGGACGTGCAGATCCATCCAGCCAGAAGGCAGTCCCTGAGCTGAGTCCCTGAGCTGAGTTCCTGAGAGGGACCCCGAGCCTGGTGCCCCCCTGGCACGATGAGCTGGGAGACCAGAGTCTGCCCAAGGACCTCATTGGAGGAAAAGCAGTGAAGGCACCAGGCAGAGACACCTGGGCTCTCCTGCTGCTCTGCATTTCCGAGGAACTCACAAAGGGGCTTCTGCAACCAGGATGCAACTCACCCAAAGTGAGAGGCTGCAGCCAGGCACCAGCCAAGACCTGAGCTAAGGGCAGCCAGTGTCTTAGAGTGTGCAATAAGCTCATCTCTGTAGAACAGTGGAAACTGGGATGTATGCTTTTCCAGATTTGCTTGTTATTGGAGTTCTATTTGAAAGCAGTGTGTTTTCTCTTTTCCTTAGCAAAATAAGCATAGTTTCAGTAATTCTCATCTGTCACATATTTTAACATAGCTTTTCTGAGTGAACTATCATTGTACATGCTACATAATTTGTCAACGATATATTTACTCATCAGTGGAAATACTGCACCTAAAACACTAGGACTGCATTTGCCTTTTTCACAAATTAATTACAAGGGATGTATAACTATACTGTGATCCTCCCATACCCTGTCCTTTTCTGTTCCAACACTCTGGGTTTAAATGTTCTTTTTTAAAATTATCATTCCTTTTGAATTTTCTACTACTGAATTTCTCACTGTTACTACCACTTTTTTCAATTATCAACTAGAATTTCCTCCATAGTTTTTGGAATATCACCTATACATACAATTCCTCCCTCTTCAGTGCCATCACTAAATTTCATTAGCATATTTCTCTCTTTTCTATGACAATCATTACTGAAAATATGAAACAGCATCTGTTCCTACAGTGGTCCTTGGAGAAAAGCAGATTCTAGAGAGTGTCCAGTCCAGAAGTTCTGTTTTCTGCATAACACAGAATCCCCACCCATCCCATCCCCATTTGTGCTCTCCTCAGATGAACTAATTTCTTATGTGGCACCATCCTCAAATGCTTAATCACAAGCATCTAATCTTTTATAATTCCTTTGTCAAGCAAGTCAGTTCTGCCAGGTAGTTTGATGGCCTGATCTGCCATGATAGTTCTGTACAAAAGCAATACAGCTTTTTATCCCACTTCTTACTTTTGTCTGTTTTCATACTTCTGTGCATTTACACGAGTCTAGTCCATGCATCTTTCTTTTTTTCAAATGATTGTGATACCACATTTATTTTTCTTGTTCTATTTATGTGTACAGTTGAAAATCCTTTTACAGTCTCCATAACTTCTTTTGCTATATGAGCTAAACTTCACTTTTGTCAATTCTCTGTTTACTCCTACATTTTCCAGCCTTTAAGAAGTATGTTTTCCCACTGATTAATGTTTGTTGGAGGGTTGTTTGTTTTTTTAATTCTTGCAGTTCTTGTTATTTCTGTTCTTAGTCCTTCTCTCTTCTTCTAAAGGTTGTTGCAGCAATCACTTTTCATCCTAGGAGGTCTGGAGACATTTCTTATCAGGTTCGTTTTTCTTCACTGGGAAAACAGGGTTCAAATCACTTGAAAAACATTGATGGAAATAAATTTAGATTTCTGCTTAGGACCATCTGTGGCATACATCTTCTCTCCTATTCTGGCTATGAAGATACACACTGTCTTAGGAAAACAAGTAAGTCTTTGCTCTCTAATTGGCATTACAGAAGGCAAAAGTGGATTTTCTGCAAGTGTATAATGAGTATATTTTCTCATGTGGTTTTCCACACACAGTGTGAAAAAACTCATTCAAAGGAAACTTAACTTCCCTCAACTCTCCTTTATTTCAATCCATAATATACTGAGAGCTTTTCTGTTTCTTTTGCCTGTAGCAGAAAAGTGCCATAATAAGTTTTTTTAAGATGAAGTAAAAGAAAATTGTTAGCAATTCTATTAGTCTAAGATCCACAGGCATAAATTACTTTGTATAATTGCTATTTCGGTAGTTGCCCCGGTACACAGCTATAATAAAGCAAGTAATTTATCATGGTAAATATTTCAGTTCTTGCCTGCCTTACACCATGTGCAGTCCTTTGTACTTTTACAAAGGAACTTTAACTGGAGATGTCCACAAACTCACAGTGGCCCACCCACTTTTCTCACCAGTCTTTATGACATCCGCTCCAAGGCTACAGAGAGTCAGACATAGAGTCTCATTTTAGGCTCACACAAGATAGAACCCAAACAGTATGAGTCAATGCATTATTTCAATTAACTAAATAAAATAATATTAAAAAATAAAAAAGTAGATGTCATTCCAGTGCAGTAACATCCTAAAATGAGCAGTATAAAAACAAATAGCAGCTCAGCCCTGGAAAAGCAGGTGTGGAGGAAGAGAGACAGAATCAAGCTATTTCTTGAACCTTTTATGACAAAGGTTGTGGGAGATCTTTGGCTACAGTACCGATAAATCTTGCATCAAACATGAGCTTTCTGGACTTAATTTTGACTTAACAGGGATGTTTCCTTCCCAAGGGAGAGCACTAACATGTTGTTGTATAATAAGTCTTACATTCTCCTAAATATATCTTTGAAATAAGCAGCATTGAAAAGTCTTCATGAAATCAAGGAATTTTGCCTTTTTCATTTCTCTTCACTCCGAAACCTAGAAAAATCATAACTTTGCATGACTCTCTATTGACTGTATAAAGATATTCTCAGTCTGACATATAAGATGTCCTGATTTCCCTTAGTCTCTCAGTGAGCCCTGGATGTAATTTGACAGCTCTCAGTGGTCTCTGCAATGTAATTCAGCTGTTGACTGCAACAGCCACCTTCCCATGTGAAAAGATTTCCAAACACAAAAAGACATGGATATAATTTCTTAGAGAGAAACACTGAAAAATCCATAAACCAAGACCAAAAAAAGTGAAAATACAGTTACAGTCACGGAATATGCCCCATTTCTCTCCCCTAAGGAGGAAAATAGAGGTTAACTGAGCACAACAGCTGATCTCCTTGGAGTAAAATCTGATGAAAATACAAGTGCTCAGTTATCATTTTTCTAAAGGCCATTACATTTTGAGTTCAACAGCTCTCAGTGTTCAGGTGAACATTTTTCTAGTGAAAGATCCCTAGAATCACGTCCAGAGATGATGTGACATGAGTAGATCTCACACATTTCATGCAGAAGTACATACTGGCTGTAGGAAAATCTCCAGAATAAATCTGGTAATTTTTTTAATTTTATAATAACAAAATGTCCCACTGAAGGGAACAAAAGAATTCCCTTCCCCAAAACTGTTTTTTGCTCTCCAGACTACCCTTTGCTCAAAGCTATGTGGTGCTTTGGACTCCAAAACTTTAGGATAAGAATGACAGAGAGAAGACTGCTTTATTCTTGCTCAGAAAAAGGCAAAAAGCATATGGGATAGGTACGTCTGTTAATTTAAGCTTGTCTGTCTCTTCTGCTTTGTTTCCCTTCTCATATTGACAGTAGCAGCTAAATGTGAGTGATTAGCATTATAATCTCTGAAGCACCTACATACAGTAAAAGATTTTCTAGCCTACCTACAGGATTAGTAGGCCTAGTGCTGAAGTTAATGAAACTGGGTATTAAAATCACAGAGGGAGTTTTGAAAATCACAAGAAAGGTGATCAGCAGTTACCCAAGGCTGCTTTTAACTTAGGGATGAGTTTCTTAGAGGACAGTCAGCAAATTACTCACCTGAAAATTCTGCAGATCACTCATATGTTGGATACCATTCGGTAGTGGCCTGCTTGGGATAGTTTATTTTTAATTCTTAGTACAATTGTCACTAATAAACTTTAATTTCTAGTGCTTAGTACAGTTTTCTGAGGAGAAGAATCAAAGCACATCTTCTTTTATACACAGCCAGAATATACAGATTTGTGTTGCTCAATTACAGTAATGTTTTTTCATGAATGTATAACAAGTGGTTGGATAATAATGAAATACGAGAAGTGTGGATATTTTGGTCCAAGCTTACAGGTAGTGAAGAGAATAAGTAAAGTGGGAAGTGTAATTCCCACATGGAGAGGTGCAATTCCATTGAGATTGTTAATGACTGCAAAGCTCAGAGAAATCTAATTAATGCCATGGAATAGAAGGTCAGATAAGGTCAAACATAAATAGTGTGTAAAAAAAAAGAAGATATCATGCACACTTGGAACTCAGTGTGTCTCGGACCAATCAGCTGGGATGCTCAGAATCTGTTCACAGGTATTTTTGACTCTTCTGCAGTCTGAAATTTGTGGAATTAAATTTAAAATTATTAGTGTCCCAGAAATGCAAATCTAAAGCTGGGCTGTTTCCAGCAAGCCTGAGACCCCTTACACTATTCCTTAGCTAAGTCTTCCACTTCAAAATGCATGTCAACTTCCCCACCAACTTTTGATCAAAGCATTTTGACAGTCCTCCCTCAGTGATAAATGAAGAGGCAAACATGTGTCAATCAGGAATTTAGTTTTTTATGGAGAAGTTTAGGGGGATATTGGGTGTGGAGGAAGAGGGCCTGATAGATGCCATGGCCCTTCCCTGGAGGGAAAGCCCTGAAGACAGAACTAGTTGCTCTCCCCTGAAGAGGTAACATTTAGGTGGGTTCCACTTAGTTTATGGCAGTTAGAAAAATCTCTCCCACAATGCTGTTCAGCTGTATGTAGATATTTTTTACCCCATTGGCCCTCTCACTTTGTTCCGCCCCTGAACCCTCAGATCATTGGCCCTGTTGCTCTACGCTGTCCCCTGCTTGCCCCATATAAACCCTGCTCCCTCTGCCCTTTTCAGTCAGCCTTTGTCCCTGGACCTCTTCATGGAAGAAGAATAAATATTTCCATGGAGCCCCATAGGAAGTGCCTGCAGCAGCAGCTCTCAACTGAGCTGGAATCACTCAGCAGCAGCAGCAGACATGCCTGTGCCACCAGGATGTCCTATTAAGGACACTTCTCTGGGAAGGTTATTCTATTAAGGACACTTCTCTGGGAAGGTTGCGGTGCTCTGGCCACTGCCCAATGTTGCAATTGGGCAGAGGTTTCACTTTAATACCTGCGATGAACTAAGGGTGAGGTTGAAGAAAAGACATGCTCAATTTCCCCCAAGGCTCAGACTGTCACCAACAGTGGCTGACCCACAACATGGCAAGCAAGAAGAGCAGTAGGAATTATACACTTCAAACTCCTCCAGCAGGACTTGGTAACTGAGTCTCTCCTGTGAGAGCACACAGGTAGCAGCAGTTTTTGTGTACATGACCATGCCTTATGTGAAATTATGGAGTGCATGGCTGAAACCTTGCACATGTGTAAGAACCTGTGGGCTGGCTGTCCCTTCCCTCTCCTGCCAGCCTGGTCTCCGTGGGTGAGGATCACTAAAGATTGCTTGGCACAAGAGGGCATTAGGAACTTACTGACTCCAGTGGCAAATTAAGTCAGTGACAGGAACTTCTTTATGGAAGCTGTTATGTACATACCCGTTGCTACATTTTAGTTCTTCCACTTGTGCTTCTAAATGTTAGTCTTAAAAATAAGAAGTGTATTATTGAGAAACAAGATGCTGGAAATCGTGGTAGTTTATGCCAGTATTAGTACACTAGAGATGTTGTATTGCAGAAAGTGTATAAAAACATTTAAAGAAGTGACAGACATTGATATTAAGTAATTCATCTTCTTCCCTTGGAGGCACAGAGAATTGACACATTCATTTCAGACATTTTAATAAGAGCATTAGTGAAACTGGTTTCTCAGCAAACCAAGTTGCTGTAATCTCTACTTTTCCATTAAATATACTGTATTTCTTCAATTTACCATCTTTATACAGAAAAATACATTGTAGTATAACAATTATGTTATGACAATAAATACCTCTGAACGTTGTAGCCTTTAGGAGCTAGAACTAAACAAAGCCCAATAATTTAACTCACTACCTATCTCTCAGCGTTGCTTTGCACCTGAGCAGTAGGGGTGCAGATCTGTGATGTGGCTTAATAATGCTCCCAGAATCTCCTGTGAGATCCAGTTTTGCTTCTGGAGCCCCCAGCTGTGTGACAGTCCTCACCCCACATCCCACTGGACTTTGATATATATTTGCATTTTATCCTCTGTAAAGAGAGAAACCTGCAGGAGTTCTAGTAAATGTCTTGAGGAGTGTGGAGAGGGGTTGTGAGCACTGATAAATTCATGGTCTGAAGGGCACTGTCCCCAGACCTGGGGGGACCCATGACTGTGCTGCTCAAGAGACTGTTACTCATTCGAGCAAGAAGTATTATGGCAGTGAGCAGAGCAAAAGAATAAGAGGATGGAGAGCATATTTCAGTGTAATTATAATAATTTATAACTCGGGGTTGTTCTCCTGTTAAAATCTCAAAAGCAGAATATTTTTACTTTCTTATAAATTATTCACAGTCATTTGCTTTGCTTCGTGACAAGTAACTTCTTTTCTTCAGACAGGATTTTCAACCTGAAAGAATGAAAGTGTTGACCCAGTTATGCCTAACAAACAAAACGTGAAAAGAACTAAAATTAGAAGTGGATAAAATAATCTTAGTAGGAGCAAGAAAAAAATATTTTTTTCCCTTCCTGTTCCATCTGAATTTAAAATTGCTACAGTTATTTAGCTAAAAAAAAATTTAAAAAATAGACTTCACAATGAAACTGATGAAACTGCTCAGAGAAAGATGAGGTAACACTTATGGAAACAGTGTACATTATTAAAAAAAAAATGTTTTGAAAATGGCCTAAATCAGAATTTAGTCCCTTTCCAGTTCGGCAGTATGTTCCTGATGCCTTGCCCCATGCCCCATCTGCAGCCTCTCTCCTGCAGACTGAGACCCTTGTCATACATGGCCTGAATTTCTAATATGGAGTGAGGGCAATGTACAGGAATCGAAAAAGTATATACCATGTGATATTTAAGGGGTTACAGACGATTTTGTGGCATCATTCCCCAGACTAGTAGTAGATCTAGGACTGGATCTACCCACTCCCAGATTCAGGAAAATCCTGAAAAGGAAAAATTAAAAAGGTTTCATGGAAAACCTGGACCCCTTTTAACCTTCTGCTATATTCAGTGCTATTGCACGGGATGTTATTAATATATTGATTGCATATTCCATTAAAAGAGTCTGAAACAGTTAATGTAGGCCAAAAATTACTTACCTTTTAAGACACAGAGATCAAGATATTAAAAATTATGGGACTTTCTTAAAATTCCTAAAGCCATAGTTAAAACATTTAATGAGTAACAGTATTTTTTTAAAAAAACCTTACACTTAAAATTCCCACTAGGATCAAGGATTTGGGTTTTATTATCTGAAGTGCTTCAGAAACTGGTAGTAAATAACACTTAATTAAACAGATTAAATAAGAAAATGTTTGTTTACATTATTCTCCAAAGGAAGAATCCCACAAGTTTTGTAATGTGAACTATGTTTGCTCTTCGAAGGAGTTAACAGAAACACAGTGCCAAGCAGTTTCTTGTCTACGCACTGGCGACAGTTGTGATCACGTTCAAGATAAGAGAGGGGTTGTATATATTTAAATGACTTGCAGTCCTAGCTTGTACATTTTAAAATGGCCAAATGCATCTACATTTCATTTTTCCTCAACCACTCTTCACAGTATTTGAAATCTGTATTAGTTCATAACTCAGCTCCAAACATGCTTGGACTATTATGGAAAGACAACATAAGATGGGAGTTTATTCTTCTCTCTGTGAGATATAAAAAATGGAGAATATCTCCCTGTGCATATACATTTTCTTCTTGACTACGTATTTTGCTGATTTTGGCCTATTTATAGTAGTTTTCAGGGTTACAGAAAGGTCCCGTTAAAATATCCAGGCAAATCTTTTCTGAACTGGGAGCTGTGGACTATTAGAGGTCTTCCTGCTTGCAAGTTTAAAGAATACATTGGAAAAACTATGAAGTGACCAGTACTTGGTGTGTACCTTATTTACTTTGGATATCAGACCTAAACTTGGCTGTATTTATGAATACTTTCTTAGGTGTTTAGAAAAGTAGTTGTTGGACAGCAGGGAACCATTTCACTTGCAGCTGTTTATTTAGTATTTATCATTTTAACAGTTCAGGAAAAAGAACATTTTCCAACCTCATTTTTTACAAGAATTTCCACTCACTGCAAGCTATCAACACCTGCACCAAGTCAGAAATATAAGGCCTCATTCTCCTTACCTTATAATTTATAATGATGTTTTGGTAGCTGGTAATCTCAGCATGTGCAGTGGAGTCAGTCAAGGGACTCATGTACACAATTAGTAATGTACATAGTGGCTCTGAAAACGATTATAACATCAGGATTCTCAACTGTATTTTGAAAACATAATTTCTGTGTAAAAAACCTCAAACTTTCAAAGAAAGCAAGCAAGCCAGCTGCATGGCAGGCAGTGATAAGCACAACTGAAAATCAGGCTGTGCTAATACAGAGTTGTAAGCCTTTTATCTGCATTTTAAACCTTAGGAAATTTCCTCCAAAAGAGGAAGTCATTAATATCTTCTTCATTTAAATGGCTGCTACTTGATATCCTGATGAAGAAGAAATTAAAAGGTTTTGGTTTGGACTTTGATTTAGTTTAGGTTTTAATTTCTTTTATTTCTTCCAGTGCTTGACTGCTGTGTTCACACTGGCTCAGATGTTGTGCTTTTCCTGTGAGAAACCTGCACAGGTTTCCTGAGTGTAGGAGATTACTACAGCTTAGGGAACAACATCACAGATGCAGTGAAGATAAGTGGATTTGTGATTGAATGATCCCCCTTCTTCCATATTCTTCTCCTTTTAGCAAATGAAAGAGAAGCTTTCTGGTTAAAATTAAAGTGAAAGGAGGAAGAGCTGAAATAATTTTTAAAAAACTGATCCAAGCTAGGGCACAGCATCCTATTGATATCACCAAATAATATATAAATTCCTGAATTATTACATCCTTGCCAAATAATGTAATTTTTTTCACCTTCTTCAGTTGCCTTACTTAGATTTACAGTGTATATTTGTATAATTCATGCCCTGTTGATGAGGGAAATGGTTGCCATTGATTGCAGTCATAGGAGATTGGAACTTTTGATTCCTTTTAAAGAAAAACTAATTACTGCTGTTCCGTAATGCAGTATCTGAACAGATCAGATGGATAAAAAAAGGCACTTGCCATCATAGGCAGGACTCAATCAGAGGTGACTATCAGGGTGTCAGAATCTGGTCAGCAGAGTAGCCACCAAAGCTTTGGAAACTCAGGACTAGTTCATATTTGGGAGACTTCTGCATTTACTCCTGCATTTTGTTTGTTAGGGCCACAAGTGTCCTTCCAGGGGTCTGTGACTCCAGCATAGCAAAGATTGTTCACAGACATAACACTAGGCATGGACTTAAACAACTTGCTGATTCAAGCTTATGGTCAAAGTTTTCTTCCTGAGAAAAAAATGTTGCTTCTTCTGTAGCATGTAGTCAGAGATGCATTTATTCTCACCTTGACTGATGTGTGCCATCCCTAGCACGTAAAGGAAATGCTTACATACTCATAGCTAGCTTTATTTTAGAGACGTGACTGTGCTACTTGATGCACTAATTCCCCAGGATATTTATTTATAAAAAAATTACTTCCAGAGCCTTTTAGGGCATTGACCTTGTTTCAGGGTTTAGCTGGGAGGAGGGAGAGCTGAGTTTTTTTCTTTAGCACTGCAGGGGATTTCTGTCAGGTTGCTTTAACACTTCCATTCAGATTCTTGCCAGGCTTTCAGGCTAAAGAATTTTCAGATGTAGCTAGCCATCATCACATAGGTCTGTGCATAGTCTCTGTTATTTTATGAATCTAAAATTCAATTGTTTTTCAAGCAAAGACAAAACAACATCATGCAAATATAAAGCTATCAGATCAGAATCATAAATGCATGGAAAAAGATAACTTGTAATGTATCAGAATCTGTATGATACAGTGACTACTGGCTTCATGCATTAAATCTATTCTCTGTCCAAAGATTTGGAAAGGAGTTGTACCTCTATAGAAGAGGAGAAGGAAGAAAGCGAGATGTTAGACTGTTGAATTTTCTTTCAAAAACTGTAGTTTTCTTAAGTAGCAAGACACCAATTTTATAAACCATTAAAATATTTTTATGCTCTGTGATAATCTTAGCCATCTTTGCCCCACCCAACTATGACCCAAGTGGGTTAGCCCTGCAACTCCTATTAGCCACACCTTTTGCTGTTTCTTCCTGAGTGCTTCCATGTACAAACTGATGGATATATGGGAAATGCATACAGGTGGGAAATGCAATCCCTGAACCTTGTTCTCTGACTGTAGAGAACGTATCTACCATACAGCAGCATAAGATGCATAGGGGTTTTTTTTAGTGGGGATTACCAAATTTGAATCTCTTTCATTCCCCCACAATGACTGGTTACATCCAGGCCATGAGGAAGTCCCTCATATATTCCCAAATACCCATGCTACAGCAGTGATTCAGGATTAATGTTAAAGCCTACTGATACAGCAACATCCTCCTTTGTCCTAGAGTGTAACAGGTATGACTGTTCATTCTGTGCTGCTACTGCCTGATCCTTGAACTCCATCTCTCACCTCCCTGTCACCACTTCTCAATTTCACAGAGCACTGCCACATCCAGAGTGGATATACAGCCCTGGTCACAGATGGGGCTTAGGCAAAGTGTTCAGCCTCATGGCATTTCTGTGCTAATCTCTGAAGGTCTTTGGATATACCCTTGCAGCAATGCACTTACACAGAATAGTGCCACTGCTAACCCTGCTTGCCCAGACAGAAGCTTAGATGTCCAGGGTTAAATACCAAGAAGATTCCAATGGTAGCTAAGTAGGTGTAGGCAGGTGAAAATGTAAAGCACTGCAGAATCTAATTCCACTGTCTCTTGCTTTTATTAGTGCCCCAAAGAAGGGCTGGGTTATTCTAACTGCAGTGTAAGGTCTAATTTTAAAAGACATTTGAAGAAATCCTCCATTACTTATATTTTTCAGGGGAAAAAGGCAACTGTATCATTCTTATCAGAGAATGGAAAGAAAGAAAGAAAGAAAGAAAGAAAGAAAGAAAGAAAGAAAGAAAGAAAGAAAGAAAGAAAGAAAGAAAGAAAGAAAGAAAGAAAGAAAGAAAGAAAGAAAGAAAGAAAGAAAGAAAGAAAGAAAGAAAGAAAGAAAGAAAGAACACAGCTGTTCAGTGGTAACTAGAAAAGAACAGTCAGACTCAAAGCTTGTTATGTTGATTCACAGTGAAGAACTTAGAAGAGAAAATATTGTCATGACCCTGCTATGTGTATATTCTGAGAGTAATATTACTGGTAAAGTTCTGGGGTTGTCTCTTAAAAAGGATGATTGCTGACCATGTTAACCAGACTCAATTTTATCACTCTATGTCTATATGCAGTGTGGTGCTATGTGCAATTTCAGGCACTCATTCCATCCCAAAGTGGACTTTATCTGGATTGCTGTCATAGCCCAAATTGTCTGCACTTTCATTAAAAGAATTACTGTTCCTGTCATCAGCTTGGTAAGAACAGCACCAGGAAATAAGCTACCTTTAAATGAAGAGATGAATTCTATTACTCACAAAGCTGGTGAAATATTAGTCAAGCATACAGCAGATAGGCTGTTTGGATATGGGAGTTAATACCCTTGCTGAAGTTCCAAAATGCTCCCTGACATTTCTGATGATGCACTGGTATCCTGTTTGCTGTAAGATCTTATGAAGGTCATTCAACCTCTCTATACCTCAGTTTATTCATCAGTAAAATTATGACACTTGTTTTCTACTGAAGTTTCCAAGTAATAGACTTAATTGTCTCATACTGCAGAGATCTCAAATTGACACGTAGTTCAGAAGTGCAAAGTATTATTACTACTAGAAGCCCATTACAGCTCTTTTTTTTTTTTTTGTTCAGACTGGTACTTTGGTACGTGCAGCTAGACAGCTTCTAATGTTATCTTGATTCACAAAGCACTTTTTGTGTGAGGTTTGACTCACAGTAAAATGCCAGTTAGAATTTTTTCCTCAGGAACTCACTGGAGCTTGGCTTACAAAATCTGAAAATTAAATCAACCAAAATAGGTCAAACACAAAACTATATGTCCTTATGTGTCCTCTTGTCCTCTTTTAGCAGTACAGAAGATAGTTGTTGTTTTCTTTTCTGTAAAATTTGGGCTTGTTGTGTTTCTCAGTTGGCTACAGTAACTGTATCACAGTTACATTTTGAATACCTGCTCTTGCAAGTTTTCTTTCCCTATTAAATGTAGTTTAAAATGATAGGCTCATCTGTTAGTCATCCAAAAATAATGTGCTGGGTTTACAAGCAGCTGATGCTACTGAATGTGACACAAGAGTGCATCATTGTGTTACAGCTTGTTGGTAGCCATCACCACAGAGATATTTTCAAACCTTAAAAAAGGAACAAAGCATCTGAAATATAATCAAATGTTAAGTTGCAGTTTTGCATTTACTTTCCCCCTGTAGCTAATTCTTTAGAATTTATTTCTGTTCACATAATCCTTTAAGTTGATATGTTTATTCTGTACCTAGCTTACAATTTCTATTCATTCCTGTGTCAAGTACGTAAAGGTGCTGCTTAAATTAGTACTTTAGTATTATACATTTCTGAATTGGTTGTTCAGTGCAGTTAAAATGCAGTGAATAAATTTGTTAATATTTGAGGTGAGAAAGGAGGTAAAAAGGGAAACCATCTATCCCAGTCAGAGTCTAGCTTTCTTGTTATAACATATTATAATTTATTTAAACTCAATCAATACTTAATCTGGAGTTTAAATTCTGCTAAAGATCTGTGGCATGGCTAAAAGCAGCTGGTGCCAGGGAATAAAAATTTCTTCAGGCTGTGATTCTGATGAATTTATAATGCACTCTAAGGGTGATGCATTGACCTAAATTCACAAAAGCACTGCTATTCCTATTTATTATTATGAAAGGTATCCTACCCGCAGTTTTGTTCTTTCAAATGTGTGGCTACAAAAAGATGACAGGTTGCAGTGGGGATGACAGGAGAGGAAGGAGCTGCATGCACATCCCTGACACTGGCTTCCCAGGCTGGCAGCCCTGGGCTTTGGAGGGTACTCCCAGGCAGGAGGGAAAATCCCTGGCAAGGAGTGGTGAGGCACAGGATGGCTGGAGCCCCCTTCCGCCCTTGCTTCACCAGAGGAAGCACCCAGCATTCTCCTCAAGGCATTGTCTGTGCAGCCTGTGACCACAGACAGGGTGGTGCCTCAGTGTAATTCCATGATTCGATGCAGGAATAATTTCAGCACTAAAAATCCAGCAAATGTTTGAAGCAGCAGTGAGGGCAGACTGAGAGGTGTGTGTTTGTGGTGATCACTTGGATTTGTTTTGTTGGCAACACAAACAATGATGTTAAGGCAGGAAGAGGACAGTTTTGTTGAAAATTGCTCCTCCTATTTTATTTTGTTTCGTTTTTCTCCTGTAGCCTTACAGAGGGTATAGAGTTAGATCTAGGTTTGGTTTTCTGTTCAAGGCTCTTTAGAATCCCTCAGGTCCAACCATCACAGGACAGTGCCTACAAGCAGCTCACATTGAAGTGGCTGGGAATTGCACACACTGATCTCTTGTAATGATCAAGCCACTTAATTTTTTCCATTTCATTTGGCAAGCTTTTCATCTGCATCATCCAAGGGCTTTTCATAATAAGTGGTGCTTTCCTAGTGACCGGCATCCTCATCCAAGCATTCTTTTTTACCTTGAGAGTTTGTAGTCATATTCGTCTGTTTTTTTGAAATGCCATGTGTTTTAGCAGATTCATAAACGTGGGAAACTTGTGGGTTTTTTAAAAGCAGAATGAATAAGGGAAATATATAATAAATGAGGCTGACAGTTCTCCCCACTTCTTTCATGATGTGATATGGATGCCTCTTGTGTAAAAACCATGAGAGCACAATTATACTTCATTATTGGTACTTGACCACTTCTCAATTGTTGCTTTTCCAGGCAGAATGTCAAAGGAGGACTCCCAGCCCTGCATTGTTTATCCCCTCTGCTCTCCTGCCTCTTTTTGGGGCACAATATTAGGCGCTGTCTTCAGCATGTCATTCTCATTGTATTTTGTGCCCAGCTCTTCCCATATTGCTGCTGTAGTCAAATTCCTGTTGTGATTTATGCCAGAATAACTGTGGGATAGAATAAATCCACAGACTTTAAAGGCATTGGCCTGCTTTTACTGCAGCACAGCCAACAGCTGTACCTAGCACTGCAGCCTCATCCCACCCCCGTGGGGCAGCATCCCAAGCCATGCTGCTTGGGAAGAGCAGTGCTGTGTGCCTGCTGAGCCCTGCTCCTCGGGGACAGCCCAGAGGATGGCAACAGCAGGCAAACACAGCCTCTCAGCTGGAGCAACTGTTTGTTTCTGTTCTAGCCTTTAGTTAAAATGTGAAGCTATTAAACAGAAATACAGAGATTTGCAGTTCAAGCTCATACCTAACTAGCTTGGAGAGCTGGGTTTGTAGATCCAAGTGTGCGTTGCAGTCTGGCAGCAAGAAAGTCTGGATGTCCACTGGTTTGTTTTCTTCTGATGGTCAAAGAGAGTACTCCAAGATCCAGCTGCAAGGGTGCAGAAATACTTACCTGCTGTAAAGATTACTTATAGAGGTCTCAGACCTCCCCCCTCCCCAGCATAGCAGTCTGATCCACATTACAGCTTTGAACTCTGTCAAGCATAACTCCAGATCATGGGGGATTGTTGGCAAAGTAATATCCAAAAACTGTGTTCTGCCTGCCAGAGCAATAGATTGGGAACATCTGCCATTAAATATCTGGAAGAAATAATATAGATAGAGAAAGACAACCAGAACTTCCAACAAAGGACTAAAGTTGTATCCTACTCCTTATAATGATGGTTTGACCAACTGAATCTTCCTAATTTGTCTTTAATGATGGCTTGTTTAATTTTTTTCTGTAATTTTATTAAAATTTATGATCTATCTTGCTTTCTCGCAGGATAAAAAAATTATAACCTTCCCATTTATTCTTTGGTTAATGTCCTTGGCATTTCTATTGCAGCCAGGGGAAAAGGGGACTGAAGCTAGTTCATGTACATGCCTAGAGAAAAGCTTATTCCTTGCCCCACAGAATGCCAGCTGATGGTTGTAACATGAATGAGATAAAAGTGGAATATAGGTTGGGAGAGACAAACTGCCAGAAGACAAGTGTGTTCATAGTTTTTAGCTAATCAAGAGTAGCAGTAGTACTTTGCTTACTTGCCTAATCATGATTTGGTGCCAGTTTTCTGTTCTTGTAACAGAAGAGGTCAATTTCAAGCCTATGATTTGAAGGAGGCTGAGGAAGTTTTACCAGGCAGGCCTACAGACCAAGTTCTGTCTGTAGTTCACCAAACTGTACAGTAATGTTTTTTTCTTCCCACAGTGCCATGAAAAAACTTTTGGCTCCAGTTCATGTGTAAAACCTTTTGCACAACAGAAGTGGTTTCTTGTGGCCAGTAAGACTAAATGTTCTAAGCATTCCAGGAAGCGTATAAATGGATTGGTACCCTTCGTAGGTTTATGGAGCCTTATTTCTCTCTTTTTTCTCTCATTCTTTTTTTTTACCATTTATTCTCTCTTCATCTTTGCAAAGTCCAAGCAGAGTACAGTGTTTGAAAATCCTGACTATCATTTTCCATTTTTCTTGGGTTTTCCTTAGTTATATTTTCTGAAAAGTTGTTTCAGTAAATGCAACCTAGTAAATTATCTTAAATTACTTCTTACAGTCCAGGCTAGTATTATAACATGAAAATTGTTACTTGGAGTCTCCCACGCCCCCAGCTGCTGCAGACCTATGTCTCCAGGCTGGGTAGAAGCTGAGCACAGTTCTTCCCCAGCACAGTCTGCAGGCCAATCCACAATGTGGAAAGCAGAGTTTACAAAAAGAAGATTTCTCATCCTTCCTTCACAATCCTGCCAGATTCTGTTGTAGTGATGGTCAAAACCAACTAAAATAGTGATTTTATACTGATGGGTAGGCATATGTCTATGCAGAAACCAGATGAGAAACTGTTCAAGCCAAAAACATCAAATCTCAGCTCATCTAAGGATACTAGAAAACAGCCATCCCATTTCTTTGATCTATGATATTTGACTCTCAATGTGTGTTAATAAGACATACATGTTGGGCATTGGCATTTTCTCCTGTTGAACAAGGGTAAACATTGCATTTGTCTCTGTAAAAATATACTTCAATAGCTGGGAAAAAAGTGGAGATTCATTATTTTTGCAGTTGTAGAAGACATTTAGCAGCTGTGTTTATACTGGCAGACAATTTGGATATTAGGTGGCAGGACAGAGAACTGCAGATGTACAATATTGTGCAGACATTGTGCACTTACAGTCCATTTCCAGGGAAACATGTTATTTTATATTTCCCTTGGTGTCATTAATCACATTTCATGATGTATCTCACTATTTCAACCCATTCCCCTAGATTCGGTCTTTTTTGGCTTGTTTGTTTAGTAGTTATTGATCTCCATTTCAAGAAATTCCATCCCAACTACAGATAATTAAGTTCTTTTTGCTCCAAGAAAGAAAATTAGATTCACCCTATACTGATTATTGAGGCTACCTGTAACAATTGGCATGTCTACCACATTAGAAAGATATTTAGCTTCCTTTGGGTCAGAAAAAGATTAATGCTGTTCATTGGTATTTAGAAATTAAACTGTTTTCCTGAAAGTAAAAACACGTTTCTCATCTTGACCTACAAAGGGAAACAGCTGCTCTTTTCTCTGTTCTTGAAGTTCTCAATCCCTTAACAGGCTTTGTTTTGGTTTTACAGGTGAATCCCTTAAACTATAGCAATGATGGCCCATCTGCTGGGAGAAATGTGTTGATATAAACAGTGAGGAATCCCCTGTTAGAGAGTTGAGAGCCTGAGGAAGCTCAGTGTATGGGATGTAACTCCGGGCCTTTTTTTTTGGCATTAGCTCTACATTTAAATAATGGCATTAAGGGTTCCTGGATAAATTTGGCTTGTAAGTGCTGCTGTGGGTGCCCTTTGAGCCTCCTCACCCTGGAAGGGTCACCTGGTGTCACTGTGTTTCTCCTGCAGCTCCCTTGCCCATGGGCAACAGTCTTGACTGTCTGGGGACAGACCACGGATCTGTTTCCTGTGTGGGTGTCTGGGTTTGCTGGAGAGAAGTTAAAAAGGGAAAGAGCTTGTACCAAACTTTTGATCTTCTTTGTCTGAAGAGCTGGCTGTGCAGGACCTCTGGCCTGGGAGGTGGGAACAGAAGACCTGCCAGGCACGCTTTGTCCTGGCTGAGTCTGAGTGTCATGCTAGGTAAGGTTTTTTCTCTTGGGGAACAGAGAAAAGTAGTTCTACTGACCTCTAAAAAGAAGAAAACCCAAAGAATTCACTACACTGAGAATTAATGAATTATCCAAGACGGTATGATCAGCAGATTGCTTGAAGAAACCACAAGCCCTGCCCAGTGCCTCTTCTCGTGACTGTTTCAGGATGCTAAATATAACCTGGAAGTATTTTCTTAGGGATAAATGAAAAGCAGACAAAAATGAGGTCTGTTTATGCTGTATGGCTTGGCCACACCTAAGGAAATGCAACTTGTTTTCAACCTTTTTGTTTAGAGGATATCTGTGAGGAGGCTCTGTCCACCACAGCAAAAGTACAAACTTGTATAAGCACTGTCCTTGTGTTGCTGTGTTGTTGTGTGGAAAGAGATGGCCCCAGGCACCAGGGGAGCAGACAGGGTGGATTTTAGGCTATGCTCAGCATCTTCAGAATACTGAAATCTCAAAAAGAGCTTTACTTCCAGGAAGGTCATGGAGTTTGAAATTGGGATGAGAAGACTTTGATGATCACATTTTTATTTCTAGAAACCAGTAACATATATTTTATATATTCTCAAAGAGTAAGGGGTTTGCAAAAGTACATTGGAAGCTGGTGGCAGAACTGGAAAATTAATGCAGCTCTGGGGAAGCTGATACAACTACCTTAGTCTAAAAGTCACTGATACAAAGAAAATAAAATGTCACTATCATTCATGCTCTTGTGGACCCCGTGATTTTGCTTTCTCTAAAATGCTTGCTCTTTCCTGTGATCTTTTTCTCTGTGATCTTTTCCCACTCTCTCTCCCACATTTGGGTGCAGTTTTTCTTATGTGATGATGGTTATACAATTGTTGCTTAACACAACCAATTAGAAGCTGTCTCTGAGCGAACAACACAGGCAGAAGACTGGAACTATGACTATTTGCCAACCTAACCCCCACATACACAGTATGAGGTTAGTTGTATACAGTATGATTGCGTGGTATTAAATAATCCCTAAAAACCTCTAGTCCAAGCCTGCATAAAATAAAATAATGAAATATCTAAACAAATATTTATCAATATGTACTGCAATTCCCACTCCTTTCAAGTATGTTGATCCCAATTTTTTCCCTTAATTCCTGTTTTCTTTCCATGTGTTCATCTGGAAAGCACCTACATTTCTACTGCAAAGAACTCCAAAGCCCAAATCAAGACCAGGGTTCTACTGATTCCATTCCCCTGGTACAAACAGGCTCCTCTAGTTTCTTGCTCTACTTTTAAACCCCAGCCTCTCTGTTGCTGAGCCAGCATGGTCACACAGCTGAGCACTACCAAGGAAGCTCAGGGAAAGAGGTGTGGCTTGCCCTGATTTGCTTAATGCTCCTTATAGCTCTTCTCCAACATACTGTTTTTTTCTCTCTTCATGTGCATGCCCCTGTCCTCCAAGGCTTTGCATGCTCTCCCCTCATCAGGACCTAGGCCTGTGTCCCTTGCTGATGCCTTTGTTGACTCCAGTCCTCTGGTTTGCCCACCCTCGCAGAGCCAGAGCCACTCCTGGTAACAGCATGTCACTAGAGATGCAGCAGGCTGGACATGTGTTGTGCCAGTGCCATGTGAAGTCACTTTCTCAGCTGCCAGTTGTGCAGGTCGCACCCATTTCGGAGCTGCACTCCTCTAGATAGCTCAGGCACCAATGCCTCACAGAAACAGAGCAAATTAAAACTCTTACAAAGATTGAACTAGGGCCTAACTGACTGATCACTGAACACCACACCTGGAATCATTTAAATTTTAGCATTTCTAGGTGTGTGTTTTATTTTTCCTTTTAAAATAAACCTAGGAAGTGGCTAGGTTAATGCACACGACCTTAGCCTAAAGGATAAACAGCCAAGCCAATAAATATAATGTGCAGGCTCCTGCCTATTCCTGTCTATACAGGCAATCATCTATAGCACCTGTATCCTCTCTTGTAGAGGTTTTATGACCAACACATTAAAGTGCAGAGAAACAGAAATGCTGCTTGAGTACAATGTATTCAAGTTAATTTTCCCCTAGGAACTGAAGTATTTAGTTGCTGATTGTCTGTTCAGGACAATCACGTTTTTATTTTTAAATGTGGAATTGAAATATTGTATTTGTCTAGCTGTTTAATTTTTAATTAATATAAAGCTTAGTCTGAATAAAAGGGACTCTCTGTGCTTCAAGTACTGAGGAGGAGGGAAGGTACATGGAAAGCTGTTTCAGTATCCCTGTCCAGATCAGCTATTCACATTCTCTGGTTGCCAAAAGTCTCCAAGAGGATGCTGTAGCAGTGGTGCCAAGAGGAGTTAAAGCTCATGAAATAGGCTGATACCCTTTACAGTGTAGTGACTACAGACCTAGCCAGCCTACAGGGATCTTCTGAACAGAGCAGAGTCAGAGCAAGTATCTGGTCTGCCCCACAGCTATTGATTTCTCTTTACTGTCATTGAGTCAGATGAAAAAGAACCTCAAATTCCAGCTGTTAGCCACTTCAGGATCTATATAAGCAGCAGAAAAATCAGAAACATTTGCATTTCCATTTCCATCCCTCTTTCATACTAATACACCCTGTCAAGAGAGGGTTAGGGAAACACAAGGATGTAGCTCTCATCTATTTTACTTGAAGTGATCAGACCTGGAATGGTGAGAAGGAAATCCAAACCCCATTCCTAACCCCACACCCTCCAAGACACAAATATTTTCTTTTTGCATGATTCTCTTAGAACAACATAGCTCCCAGTGGACTCTGTGCTATGGCTTGGTATGCCTAAAAGGCATGCAAGGAAAATCGTGGATTTTGCACTTAAAAATCAAAGTGCATCTTCTGACAGGCACTATTCTAGCTGTGAGATGTGAAATGAATTCTATGTGTTCATAACTTCATAAAAGAGTGAAAATATTCTCTTTGATATTTTTCATCCATAGTTCAAAAAATGACAGTGGTGCTATATTGTTGAATTGCAGTGCTTATCATTCAGATTTGTTATTGTTACAGCCATGAGTATCTCCTGTATGTATATTGATGTATATTTAACCCCACTAAAGCAAGATGGCAGAACCAGTCCCTCTTTATATCCAAAAGAGATTGCCAAGTGTGGTATTTGTTCTAATTGACTTCTGAGGATGTGCCTCAATAATCTCCAATAGCAGGTTACATACAATGTCTATATTATTTTAGTGAAACATAAAGAAACTGATAGGAAATGTCATTCTGTAGTTTAGAGGAATTCTGCTGAGTTTAACAGAGGATGATTGAATCTGATAAAAGCAGAATTTCGAACACTCCAGTGATCCAACGTAAGGAAAACAGGGAGCTGCACAGCATGGTCTTTTTCTTTTAACAAAGTACATTTTGCCTTGCTCTTGTGTGAATTGCCTGTGACAGCACAGCCATGGAGGGAGAGAGGCAGCAGGAGGTGGAAGAGCTGGGCAATGGAAAGGGAACTGTGGTTAAGGCAGTGGCTTTGGAGACCATCTGACTGGATTTCTTTTCTGTCCCTGCGTAAGAAAGTCATTTAGGAGATGTCTGTGGCACAGTGCCAGTCTGCATTTAGTTTGGCTACTAAAAGCAGCCGCCTCTGCTGCAGTCACTAGGTGCAGAAGTGGGCAGTGCTCTGCATTCAGTCTGTGAATGGCAGGAATAACATTTCTTTTCCTGATCCTGCTCAATGCACACCATCCTCATCTCAGCATGCTGATACGAACAGGAGGCCAAGCTTGTGGGTCCTGGTCTTCTTTGGCCCCTCTTGGCAGCAATTACTTTTGTTCCAGAAACAACCGGTATTGGAATCACCAGGATTTAGTTCCCAGAGCCAGTGGATTTTTGTTTTGCTGCTGGAAGTTGACTTCTGCTCTCCTATAGAGTCAGTGTGTAGCTGATCTACCAATTAATTTCATGCCTGATTGCAAGGTTTCTTGTAACTTTTACAATCCCTTTAATCACCATGACCAGATCTTTGTTTATGCTGTAACCCTGTAAGAGGAAACAGCATCCAGCCACAGCTTTCTTTCTATCTAGTCAGAAGGGATAAAGACTTGTCTTGAATAATATATAAAATCCAATTTAATATCAATTCTGTTGTAATATTCAATTCCAGAAGCATATATGGAAGCAAATATTAATCCATTAGATTCTTTGTAATTATTTGAACTATTTTATTAAACATATTAAAACTATAAAGCATGAAGCTTTAAATTTACATCAGCTATTCTTAAAAATTAATGTTACTATATTATTAAAAGTTGCACTCATGCATTCAAAACTGAATCATTTTTACCTACTGCCCCTACAAATTCCTTTAGCAGCATGTAGGAAACTAGGTGGAAAAGAGTTACATACTTTTGTATCAATTAGATCAGCTACCTCAATTAGAAGTATCTAATCAAGCGAGGAAAAAGGTCTTTTCAGATTTTAGTTATCTTTTTCACCTAGTCTTGAACTGATGCAACATCTGAATGTGGTTGCTCTGAAAACTAGGGAAACTTTAAAAAAAAGGACATGTCTAAACATGCCCAATGCAAATATTGTCAATGGAATGCAAATGCTAGTAAAAAACAGTAGTTGGGATTTTTTTCACTTGTCTTTCTACTTTTGAACATGTAGTGAGAGGAAAAAATGTCTTCAGATGTAGGAAAACCTGTGCAAGAAAAAAAAAACCACCACATTTTCCCTTGAACATTTTGGATGATAAATTTCCAACTCTGATTTCAGTTAAAGATGTAAGAAAGGACTTTTCCTCTTTTCAAGCTGGGAAATCCTGTCGTCAGTGTTGGTGCTTATGACTTTTTTATTTCTCTGAGTACTGAATGGGTTTGCAGAAAGGAAACTAAGATAGGAGGAAGCAAGAAGGAAAATGATTCTAGGCTTTTCTGTTCAAAGCACTCACCTACACAGAGGAAGGAGAGGAGAAAATGTTGTATACTGGTCTCTCTCTCAGAGAATATCTATGCCTTCTACCACAAATACCACTAGATTAAAACTAGGGGTTAACTACATAGTACAATTATTTGGTTCTTATTTTGCTTTGATGCAGTAGGTTTATTTCATTGTTTGCTGCATCACAATGACATTCATGTGACAATATTCAGATTGCAAATTATTTAGATGTTTCACAGTGCCTTTACAAACTGTTTTGCACATGCTTCAGCCAGTTTTACCTTTCTTTCCTACTTTACATATACTTGGATCAGATGCTGCTTCTGTTCAATGTTAGTGTGCAGCCAGAGTAATTTGTCTTTGGGTTTTGGGGTTGGCCTTTTTTTTAAACTTCCTTTCTTTCGTGTTTGTTCAAGAAACAAGACCATTAGCATTTCACACCAGCCCTTTGGCAGGCCATGTGCCTCTGTGAGAGCTGTGCTGGAGTCCTGGATCTGCTCAGGATGAGGGATAGACAGAGGAAACATTAGATGGAGAGTGTTGCAGGGTCGAGAGCGTGCTCCAAGAGGGCAGAAAGGGCAGGGCTGTGTGCAGACATGCAGGGGGCATTGCCTCATTAAAACTAACAATCTGAAACAGGCTTAGGGAAAGCTGGAGGCACTCATGCATGTTTCCCCAGCTGTGCAGAGTCTGGCCCCGGGGTGCAGCATGCTCCCAGTCCTTGCAGGCACAGCTGCCTTTGCACAGGAGCTGCGTGGCCTGGCCCAGCACAGCCTGACAGAGAGACCCAGGGTGACAGATCTTCCCTTGCCTTTCTCTGCTTCCCATTCCCAGTCATTAATATTCCTGCAAGCGCCCAGTTAGGCTATGGACGATAAGAGCATTAATTGAAGTTGCATTCCTTAGCATCTGACAGTATTGATGTTTACTTTCTGTTTCCGTTTTTTATGCCATTTATTATTTCTTCCATGTTGATGATACACAGGAATAAATAAGAATGAGTGTACTTTCTAGTTTGAATTTTGGGCCATACTTTTTGATTTAGAAGCTTTATTTCATCACATTAAAACCTTTAGTTTGGAAAACATTTAGTTCAGTTTTTCATTTTGTGGTATTTCCCCATTAAGATATTGCTCAGCTGAAGTAACATGGTTTAATAACTTCTCTAGCAGGATCAAACAGGCAAGCCCCAGCTTTACTGATGATGATTAAGGGTGGGAGTCATGCTGTGAAAGAGTGACTAAGTGCTGTTATTGAGATCTGACAATTTTCCTGGAAGATGGATTTGATAACTCTATAACAAGCATATTTCAGTGAAATGACCCAATTTTAGAAGATTAGTGTATTTTCCTAAATTCAGTAAGCCTTTATAAAAATCTCACATCTAAAAATCTGTAGGAGTTCTCTGAAAGGAATTCTAAAAAGGGAAAGTGTAATACCTACCTGGCAGTCTCAGGGAACTGCGGTACAGAGGGGCATCCTATAGGAGCACTGTCATTTTATGTTCTGGGTCTGTGAAGGAGTGTAAGATTAGTTTATGGTGAAGACAGTAGGAAATCACAGTGAAAAAAAGGGATCCTGAGAGTTCAGCACTTGACAACATTCTTAGAAAAGTGAATGTCTAACAAAGCCTCAAGTTGGTCTTACTCTTGTAAGTAATTAATATGGCCATAAGTAATGGTTTTAAGAGCTGGGAGAACTATCTCACTTGAACAAATTAATTACACAATACTTTGCAATTCTTATGCTGATACAGATTAATAGTTAGGCATAACAAGAATATAAATGAGATTCGCAATACAACTGAATAGTGGATAGCCATAGGCCTTATGAATGTGGGAGAAAACAGAAATCTTCTTAATAGCTATGAGGTATCTCTTACATAGTTTAAAATGTTTGTAGTTTCAGGCATAAAAATGCTTTGCCTGAAACAAGTAGTTTGGAATTCCCTCTTTTGTAGCTAACCAAGTGGAGGCTCAATTTCAGTGTGTACCAAGAGGATTCAGCTCCTCCTTTACCCTTCCCTCCCACTCTGGGATCGTTTCCATATTTGTAATGCGACCTTTATCAATAAATCAGATTTCTATTCAATATGACAAACTCTGGCAGGGCTAGCTGATGGCCCAAATCTTGAATCCGGTATGTAATAATCCAGCATTTATTCCTGGAGGAAGGAAGGAGGAGTGGTTCAGGGAGTAAAAGATCCCAGGCTATGTCTTAGGAAGGAGGAGGGAAGGCTTCATGCCCATCCATGGCCCTGCAGAACCCTGAGCTGCTGATGATGTTGTGTCTGCATCAGTCAGGAGGGTGATGAACAGTGACACAATTACACCAGATCTGTGTCTGTCACTCTCAGGAGAGCAGTCAGAAAATTGCTCTGAGTCCCAACTGGCTCCTGAGTGGTGTTCTCCCTCGTGGCTGCTGAGAGAAGACCACCCAAACACACTGCTAGTGAGTGTCCCAATCAAATCCCTGGTTTTTATCTTTTAATTCAAACAAACAACAACAATTAAAAAATCAACCAAACAAAGAACAAACAGAAGCCCCTCCAAAAAAAACTCCCACCCCTAGGTAAATAAAAGATGTATCCTGAGGTTATTTCAACAGCATTTTCATCTTTTTTTTTCTGGCTAATAAAGTCATCACCTAATTGATTATTCCCAGTGTGGTATAAATGGGTGCGGTCCTGTTAGGAGTAGCTCCTACTTTACTCAATCCTAATGGCCTCTAAAAATTGATTCAAAAGTTGAAAGGAAAAAGTTGTTTATTGCCTTGGCCTCAGGTTAACAGAACAACTGAAAATTCATAATGGAACCTAATAAGCAAAGAACATCATGTTTGTCCTCCAAGCTAACACAGGTGAATTAATGTTTTCCATCCTTTTCAGTCCCCCCTCCAATTTTTTCCAACCAATATAATTTTTATTATATTTTTCATAATGTTTCATTTATCTAAGAATGTTCTTTCCAGTGGTATTTGTATTATTCTCACTCTAGACAGTCATGTATTTGAAGATTTGTTCTGTAGCAGGACAAAAAAAGGAGTTTTTGCAGTCTGACATTTGAAAATGTAGTGCTAGAAAGTTGTGAGTTCTGAACTTTTTCATTTTGCTGCTAAGAAGTGCATACAATTCCAGAAATGTCTGTGGTTCTTGGGTACTAGAATTTCATCATTCTAGGTTCTGCCTGTTAGTCCACATTTTCAAGTGGCAAAGTAACTGCCTGTATGAAACACAATATTCAGTGTAATCTGAGTTTCTCCTATTCAGGCTTTAAGGAAATCCTTGTATGGCCATTTCAGTTTTTCCTGTCATTTGCTTCATTATGTTGCTGCATATGTGGTTGACTCATCAGTCCTGATCTGAATCATGCTTTTTAATGTGTGTTTTTGTATCTGTGTGCTGGGTTTGGCTGGGATAGAGTTAATTTTCCTCCTAGAGGATGAGCGGCTGCGTGGTGCTTAGCTGCCTTCTGGGGTTAAACCACCACACTCAGAAATATTTTTACAACTCTAAATATGTCTGTAAAATGCAGAAGACAGTAGCTCTGGAAAAATAATTTTAGGAGGTCCAAGAAAATTTTCAAGAACCTAGACAGCTGCCTTTGCATTTTATTTTTCTGAAACTCTTAGTCTTTGGATTGGGAATTTTATGCTGTTTTCAGAATATCTTTTGGGTAAAACGGAGTGTGTAATGGTGACAGAATCATTGCCAGATTTAAAAATAACCCCAGCAGCAACAGCAAAATGCTGTTCCTTGCAATTTGTCTCCCTGTACCAACATTCCTTCTATATTTTCAGTGAGCATCATTCACAATTAAATAGCTATAAACTGAATTTTACAAGAACTTAAAGTGCTTCTGAATGCACCAAAAACCATGTGTTGTATATCATATAAGCAGCTTGCTGAACTAAGGAGAGAAATTATCCAAGAGTAAGTTATGTGGAAGCTTTCCACAGTCTCCTTATGTGACCTTGTACAAGGCCATGAATGTTTGAGGTCAGAGGAACATAAATAGTCATTTCTGCATGACTCATTCTGAATACTCTGCTAGACAAATTTTAAAATAATTCTAGCTAACCAGCACTGAAAACATTTTGGCCATTGATCATTAATGTTTTACATGTTGGTTTGGCAAAACCGTTTTTCCCAGCTTTTTGTACTAGAAAACAAAATAAAAGCTTTGCTCAGACTGCCCCCTGCAGAACACAGCAGTGGGGTTTAGTGCCTCGGTTTTTGTCAGACATAAGAGATTCCAGAGGCAACATCACAACAGTGAGCTTGTCCATAGCTTGCAGAAATAAAGTAAAGATAGACTAGTAGTTATTTTCCAAAGTATTTAAAGACCCTGCTGATGGAGATGTGGATATTCATTTCAGGAAATGTCCCTATTATGCTGCTACTGTACTGTTTCTAGAGTAAGAACAGTGTGTGGAAGCACAGGCCCTGCTAGATACACTACTGAGATTCCATACGCTCCTTGTAATTCCCTTTCTCTTGGGCACAGTCAGTGCCCCAGACAGGGATTTACCAGCCCACCCATGGCTTGTTCTCAGCTGCTATCAAGAGAGTTCCACTGAAACTTCACCAGGACTCTGACCCTGACTGGACCTAAGTAAGTATTCATTAAATGACAAATACTTTGAAAAACTAAAATGCAATGTCCTGTAACTCAGGTCTTCCTCCTATTAAAAGGTTAAAAAAAGAAATGTGCTGTCAATGGCTTACATACCATGACCATTTGCTCTATTTTCACTGTCCCTAATAGGTCTGTGTATAGCAGCAGAAGGTTTCTCATGAAACATCATGTAACTAAAAAGAAAGGGTTTAAAACACCCTTCAACAAGTATGTTTTCAGGAACAAGAGAGGAGAGCATTTAGACACTTCCAGACACTGGTCAGATTTAGGGTAAAATGCAAATCTGGTTTGGGGATGGAAAGAAAAAGACATACAACAAGCACTACAAGTTCTGATTCCTGATAAAGATTTTTTCTTCTAAGCTGGGACTTATGTTTTACGTATTTATTCAAATATCAACTCTGGTAGAGCCATTCAGACTTGGATGTTGGCTCCAAAATCTTTCCCTATCAGATACTCAGTCCTCAGACTGCGTCAGGGCAGACGTTTTCCATTTGACAGTGCCAATCGAGGAAAACATACAGAGGTAGGACATTTTCCTGATGGATACACATCAGCTGGGAAACTGTTGTCTAAAACTGAATAATTTCAAATTTAATGGACCCAAGTAATAATAAAAAATGGCAACTTTTTTTCCCGAAGAAAATGTCAAAAACATAAACCTGTTTTCTCCACCACACAGTGCTTTCCTTGAGACTACCTGATCCTGTGGGATTCTAAGTCCCACCTAGTGAAAAGGAGTAGGAAGTTTCTTGGATATTGCTGCCTTTCCTATTTTCTTTGGCTCTTGAGCTGTATAGTTTTTAAGGCATGCCAGACACTGTCTTCACAGGAGATACTTGCCCAAAAAGGATCAGAAAAAACATTTAATATTTTTATTACAGATTTGACACCCTTGAATATTTCAAGGAACTGGATTATTCAGCTAGGTTCTTTATGTATTGGGGAAATGGAAGGCTGTTTCTTTCCCACGAAAAATTAAATACTCTGTGGTTCAATCTCAGATCCCGCAGTAAGATGACCTTTTTCCAGAGACACCATAAATCAAGTACTGACTTACTCCCTTTCTGCTTTGTGAGATTACTGCCCTCTGTTTGGATCAAGAAAGAAACACCTTATTATTATGTGCTTGTTCTTGCTTCAAGATCATGCTTAGCACCACTTACCAAAGCAGCATCACAGCTTCTCCAACCAAGTAAAAGTTTTGTGTTTTTTGGGGTTGTTTTTTGTTTGTTTTTTGGTTTTTTATATTTGTAAAACATAGCAGTAAATATCCAGACTTTAATCTATTGGAAGATCCTGCAAGGCTTTTTTTACTCTGCAGAAACTCACACCAAGTAAAATCCCACTGTCTTATTTGTTGATGATCACAGTCATTTCCAGAGTTTTACAATAAAGCTGACTGTCATTAGGAAATTGGGTCAAACTGCAGTAAAGCCTGTTTGGATGTTTGCAGCACTGTTTTTTTAGTCCTGTTTAAGGACTAATTTCTGTGCAGGGCTCAGTACCCTCAGTGCCCCTTTAAAGAAGTTGTAGCTGAGGGTATTTTGCAACTGAAATGAAGATTCCAGTGACTGACATGATTTCTTTCCTACTTGCACTTTGCTTATGAGAATGGGCCACGCTAATGTTCATGGTGATACTATTTGAAGTGAGGTTTTGAACTACATTTATAGTCACATATATTTTTTGGCCTAAGTATTAAAACTACAGCTTGCTCCAAAATCTGGTTGATCATGTGATTTTCTTGGGATATAATCTAACAGAACTCCAAAATTTGAAAGACAAAGTCTGGCTGCCTAATTTTTATTTTCTTTGAAACATTACTTAATTTTCTGAGGTTCACTCTCTTTGTATTCACAGATTTTTCATATTATATTTCTAGGCATGGGCCCACTATTCCACCTGTGTTCCTTAGTGGCAAAGATTTGTTTTAGAATCAGTACCATACATATGTAGTAAAAAGGAGGAAGGTTGAATTTTTATGTAATGCATAGAAGGTATTATTCTTCCAATAAATGAAAGACATTACATCAGTGGAAATGGGGTCAAATAGACTCCTTACTGTTATCTTCTACCTCTACCTAAATTTGCCTCAGGTTTCTTAGCTGTGTTCCTGCACTTGTGTCCCTTTTATAAAGGTTCTGTTTTAGAAGTTTTACTGCAGGAAGGACAGATTTTGCAGAAGTAGATTCTTTCCATTTTCAGTTTAAAAGTGATTCTTGGAAATCTCATAGAGGCCTCCATTGCTTTAAAGACTGTTTATACAAAAGTCTGAATTCTTGCTTTTTTTTGAGGTGAGAACTGTACCTATAATGCGACAACATAAAAGTAATGCAATTTTTTTAATGTTTGCAAACATTTTTCCCCTTATTTCCTATGAGAAACTTGTCCAAGTAATTTTTCAAACAAGTTATAATTTGTTGGTTACATTTTGTAATGGGGTATCCCTGTGTAATTTCTTTTTTATTATTAAAATACTATGCATATCTTTCAGCTGACCATTAGAAAATTATTTTGATATATTCAAAATTTGCTTATAATTATTGGGATGGTAAGAGTTGCTGCAGAAAAGATCCTAAACAACTTGGCTCATAGCGTCGGTCCTTTTACTAGCATGAAAAGCCTTAAGAAATGTTATATTAAATAATTGGGGCAATTAACACATTTCTCAGGATAATACTTTTATTTTGACATCTTATGGTCCAAGTTATATCCAAAATCTATTGTTGAAGAAGGACCACAGGAAGGTCTTCTTCACTCTTCATTTTCAAGGTTATATTTTTTGGTATATTTAATTACTTAGAGATTGAAACACCTAAGTTGTAGGCCTAAGTATTTCAGATCTCTGCCTAAATCCCTGTAATAAGAAATGACATTACAAAGGAGTGAAATATGTACTGAGTTAAAAATATATTAAATGTAAATGGAAACTTTTTTTTTTCTGACTGGGGCTATTTTCTGTTGACAGCAAAATGACCTTTGCTTCATATGTTTATTTGCCTCATTTTCCCTTCTCTCAATACTTAGAGATTGATAAAAACATAAGCAATGTAATTTTCTGTAATTTAATTTGAAATAATACATAAATAGATTTATGTTTAACTTGTAAATTAGACTTATAATATTGGCAGTGAAAATTAAGGAGCTGATTGATGGAAAGAAAAAAACTTCTCTTCCTTGTTTTGTCTTAGTTCCTTACTTTCTCTGCCAACAATCACATTTCTTTCTTCAAAGGGAACATAGTTAGCCAAAGCCTGATTTTCAGTTTTTCTTTTGCATTGAGCACATTCAGCAGTGCAACTCCAGAGCCTTGTTTGCTAGATTCCAGTGACAGATGCCAATATGGTTCCTTAAATTACATCTCCACTAGTCTAAGTAAAAGAGAAAACATTTTTAACAGTTTTTTTTCCTGACATTTTAAAACATAAATACCAGAATATTTACCTTCCCTTTTGCAAAACCCCAAGGACAGCGTGGCCCACAGGTACAGGAACCATGGCACAGGTGAACCTACTCGTATATGCCTGGGAGCTTGGACTTCTGGCCCTGAGCTCTGCATGGGAATACAGAGCATATCCACCTTTTGGTGGGCTGCCAAACAGCCAAATGACCAGAAATTCCCAGGTAATAGGGTGATGTATGCCACTGAAATACAGCAGGACTGAGATGTCTAAATTGCAATCAAAGCTCGTGTTGCGAATTTTCTTCTTTCCCTTAGAGAAGGATTCCCACAGACATGGGTTTGGTCCTCATGGACATCTCCCACAGGCACAAACCACCAAAGGGTTTTTAGGATTGGGGCAGTGGAATGTTTTCTCTAGGGCAGTGTGCTACATCACAGCCCTTTGTATTGCATAACTTTTACTGTTGATTAAAATCAGCCTTATATTCCCTATTCCCAGAGCTGTTGGGCTCTTAACTCTGGACATCGCTTTTGACTCTGTGTTACCAAATAAATTAAGACAAAAAGAAAGCTGAGGAGTCTCTGTGGTATTTGCAAATGTGAATAAGCTGTAATAATATTTTTCTCCCTAAGCGTGGCTTTTATTTGTTACATTTTATTAATTTCTGCTTTTTGAATACCTGAATGCAGGCAATATTCAGTTTCATAAGGCAGCCAAATAATCACTGGTTAAAATATGTGCACAAAATTCCTCCTCAGTCCAAATAATTTTTCTCTCCAAACATTCTTTCCTTTCATTTCATACAGTAAATCTTCAATTCTGCTGCTTTTGGTCACAAGGAGTGTAAGAAGAAAACAATTAAATGTTATGTTAGCTAAGAAATGTCTTCCTTTTCTGTTTTTCATACCAACACAAACCTGTGACTGCCAGCTGGATCATAAGGGGAATGGAAGTTGGAACTCTACTGGAAGTATAGAATGGCACATCCTAAAAACAGAAGTGCAAAGGTATGCCCATCAGCTGGTCATGGTCTTACACATTCCCTTACCTGAATGAAATGATATGGCAATGTTACTTTTCAAGAGATGTTTACAGAAAGATAAAGCAGAGAAGGAAAAAACCCAGTAGAAATGTATGGGATGAGCAGGAGGAAGTAAATTGAAATGCTGATTTTTGCATTTTCTAGTTCTGATTCTGTTTGTACCCAAAAGTGGACAACTTGCCAGGAAAATATGATTGCTAGCTCTAATCATTCAAATATTTGTGAGGAATGCTGATTATATAACCACCCTAAGAGTCTGAAAGAGCACATTTCTTTGAACTGTGCAGCTGAGATGGGCTGGTTAAACAATAATAGTAATTAATATAATTTGCTAAAAAAGAGGACATTCATGCACCAGTGTACTTTACATTAGCAAAGGAAAATTTGCAATATCCTACAATCACAGGACACTAAATAAACAGTAAACAACTGTATTCCAATTTTTACAAGCTGGAAAGTCAAAGCAGAAAAATGTGAAGCTGGCCACCCTTTAAAGACAGTTCCAGGAAAAAAAAAATCAGGACCTCTGTGTTATTTTTTGTCTTGTGATAACACTCAGAAGTTCTTTTTCTGAGGCAGCACCCCCATCAAGAATACATTAGACATATGCATAACTTCACATGATGCACAGAATAAGTAAATAGTTCTGAGCCCACTTAAATAAACATCTTTAAAAATTTCAGTCTGAGGTCAGCTAGTGGTAGGAAGCTATTTTTCCTCTCACTCTTTATTTTATTCCCATCTAACAGGATACTATAGCTTATGACATATGGTCCCTTAAATTAGGCACTCCAAACCATGTTCGTTCATCTTGGAGTGTGGAGCCAAGTTGTCTATTAATAGGAAAAGCCTTGCCCTGGAAAAATGTGTATGCACCAGTCTCTGCATCAGGGGAATGAAGGATATGCTACAACAGGGAAAAAACTAATTTAATATGTAGTACAGAAAGAACCACTCTAATGTAATACTGCCAAACAAAGTGGAGAAGTGCTATTAGATCTTTTTCTCGGAGGTGTGGTGCATTTAGCAACTTGATGTCTGCACTTCCAGCATAGAGTTTCCAGAGTCATCTCCAAGTTGTAATGGACAACCTATCCTCAGCTACCAGAGCCCAGAGAAATATAAACTGAGACCAGCAGCTAAGACATTGTCTAATTGCCATGGATATGAGCATTGAATGACCTCAGGTGCTGTGTTTAAATGAAAAGATTTGGTCAAAACCAAAAAGAGTTGCATGCAAAAAGGATTTGTTAGTATGTCATTTTTTTCTCTTATAAAATAGAAATTTTTAAGGAATGCTACAAATGAAAATGCTGAAACAAAACAAGAGGCTTGAGCAGGCTGGAAGCAGCACTAGCATGGCCTCCTGCTGCCCCTGCCTGGCAATGGGAGAGGCTGGCACGGGCACCCTCTTGCCACACTGCAGGTGGCCCATGCAGGACTCGGATTTACATCAGCAGAGATGCCCAAGGGATGAGCTCAGGCTGCTGGAGCCATGGGAAACGCTCTGGTGAATCTGTGGAAGTGCTAACCCTGCCCAGTTACAGGAGCTGGGACTGAGCTGGGACTGAGCCGGCCATGGATCCTGCCCGTGGGAATGAGCCTGCTCAGGCAGGGCCAGGCCTGGAGCAGGGATTAGAGTTCTGGGGTCCCCAGCATCAGGAGGACATGGAACTGTTGGAGCAAGTCCAGAGGAGGCCACCAGGCTGCTAAGGGGAGCAGCTCTACTGTGGAGAAAGGTTGAGAGAGTTGGATCTGCTCAGCCTGGAGAAGGGAAGGTTGTGGAGAGGCCTCCCAGTGCCTTCCAGTGTCTAAAAGGACCTCCAAGGGAGCTGAAGAGACATTCTGCAGCAGAAATTCTAGGGACAGGATAAGGAGCTGGACCTAGCAGCCCAGTTGGGCGAGCTCCCTGGACATGGGGAGCTCCAGCTCCCTTTGTGTCTGCAGGATCTTCTCAGGCACAGAGCAAAGGCTGCTCCCAGCTGGCACTGCCAGTGTCCTGGGAGCCATGGGTGGGCACTGGTGGTGCCAGGCCTCTTCCTGATGTGCCCCCTTGCTCCTGGGAACACTTCACTGCCATGGGCTGGGCTCCCATTTTCACTTCCAGGCCTTTGCTCACCATGAGCACCCTCAGGGCTGAGCCAGTCCTGTGGCCCCTGAGGTGGGCAGGGCTGTGACGGCACAAAGGGGGTGACACCGTTGTGAGGCCGGGCTGCGGTGTCACCTGGTGTCATGGCCCCAGCACTGTGACATCACGGGGCCAGCCCTATATATACCGGGCAAGCCCCACAGTCACCAGTGCAGTAGCAGTGGCACATGCAGGAGCCATGAGCGACGTCAGTGCCCTGCTGGCTGCACTTGCCCTGCTGCTGGCCACTGCAGCTCTCTGGTGGGCCATTGGCCACCGGGCGCCACGGGGGCGGTAGGTGGAACTCAGAAGCTGCACAAGCACCCCGGAGTCCAGGTCAGGGGCCCCTGCAACCCCAAGAGCCTCCAGGCCTCGTGCGACCCCTTGGAAGCGTCCGGATGTTCCCGCAAGTTCCCTGAGTGTCCCTGCAGCCGCAGCCCCTGCCTGAGCTTGACCAAGAATCTGCAGGGGCTGTTGCTGCTGCTCTGGGTTCCGCGTGAGACCTCGGCTTCACTTTATTCCAGGATGCGGCAGGCGCTCTGGGCAAAGCTGCAGCAGCTGGGGAAGCAAGGCCAACTGCCCTGCTGGGCCTCGTCCCACTGCTCCAGGCACCTCTGTCCTTCCAAGAGGCTGCTCCCACCCAAGACTGGCCATCCCTGGGAGAGCTCCAGCCCTTTGAGGAGATTCCATTGTGGAATGACCACCCTCCTGAGAAGTGAGATCCAGCACTCTAGCAGCCTCCACTGCCTCTGACGGCCTTCAAGCCTGCAAGACACTCCCTGCTATCAACCGCCTCCCTCCATTGGAGAACCTCCCCATCGCTGAGACGCTGCATCCCTAGGAGCAGCTTCCCACAGCCTCCATTCCTGCTGAGAGCCCCAGCCCTTCAAGATCCTCCTTCTGGAAAGACCTGTCCTTCACTCCAAGATCCTGCCTCCCTTCCAGAGGGTCACTCCTGGAGGCCTCGAATCCCTCCCAGCCTCTCAGGAAAGCCCTTCCAACTTGTGGAAACTGAGGAATGCCTGGACAGCTCTTCCTGCTCCCTTCTAGATCAACAAAATCCCATGGACATCGACAGCACCAGCGCGTCCCAGAATGTTGACATGGCCAGGAATAGCTGGGAAGCAGAAATGGGAGCCAAGCTGGAGCCAGAGAAGGATTCCCAGGAGCAGGTGGCGGAGCCACAAGTGTCCTGCAGCCACGAGTGTCCACCCCAGGGCTCCCAGGACACTGTGCCAGAGCCAGCCAGGGACAGCTCAAGCTTGGTACCACACACCATGACAGACTCCTGGAGACCATGGAGGCTGTGTGGTCTCCTGGGGGCTCACCCAAGACAGCCCCTGGGCCCCAGGCTGGTGTTCACTGTCATAGGAGAGCCTTACTGGGATAGGTGTTAAATAAATTAGGATTCCCCCAAAGAGCTGTCTGAATGCTCCTGCTGTTCTGCATTTGACTGGGAGAGGGCTCCTTTCTTCCAGGAACTGGCTCAGTGCTGGGTTTGGGTTCCAGCTGAGAATGCTGTGGAATTCTGAGCTACTTGATTTGATTAAAGTCCTGTTTCTCCTCAGGGGCTGAGCAAGTATCAGTTTCAACCCTCACAGGTATTTTTGTCATTCCCGTGACATCCTTCTGACAGAGATGCCTGCAGGGCTGCCAAATGTACCCAGGTGCTTGGAAGCTTTGTAGGGATGGAGTCACAGCCCCACTCTGCTCCTATAAATGCTCTGCTGCTTATCCCTGTCGGAGCAGGGACAGGACATCTACATGGAGCTCTGCCTTTGTACCTGCCCAGGGCTGCCCTGCTGCAAGAGTAGCCTCTCCAGTGCTCCAAAGCAGCCTCATGTCTGGCAGCAGGTAATGGGGAGGAAATTACTTGGGTTGCCACAGGGCCGTGCCAGTGTCACCATGTCTGTGTCACTGTGGCCGTGTCACCATGCCTGTGCCATGCTGCGAGGCTGTGGATTGTCCAAGAGGAATCACATCTCCTCGCCCTGTAGTCCCCTCCCTGCCAGATTTCCCCTTTCCCCAGGAAGACTCAGGGCAGGGAAATGTTATTAGAAATAACCAATAAAATTCCCACCTTCCCATGCAACACGCTTAGTGCAAGTTTAAAAAAAAATCTTTAAAAATAATTGTCTTATGGAAGGGAGTTATAGAACTTAGTGATTATTACTGTGCAAGAATTATTATATATGCATGTAATCACCAAGCTCTTTTGATGATTTCAATAGCCATTCCTCTGTTTTTCAAAAATGCAATTTTTCAGCATGCTTCTATACATCATAGCACTGCAGAGATCATTTGCCTAGCCCATGGCTTTGGCTGTCAAATGTAACACTGTTTTTCTATCAGATATAAGCAGCTTGTCTTCACCTTCAAAGCCTGCACCTCATCCTACCTATCATCTCTCATGCAGGATCAAGAAATCACTTCTTTCACTGATTAGCCCATGATGCCAACCTCTTTCATTGACTTCTTACATTTTCTGTTGCTCAGTTTGAAGATTTATCCCATGCAATTCCTTACATTTGGAAAGTGCTTCTTCAGACATCTGTAAAGCTACTTCCTTATCTTCCTTCTAATCCTGTCTGTGAGGTTCCCCTGCCATTATGCCTTCAAAAGAAGTTTCAGAGTTTGGACTGAATTTTCCTAGTTATAATGAGCTGTTGCCAAAAAGAAAAAAAAAAAAAAAAAAAAGATTTCTGGATCAGCTTCAAATGGAACACTCCCAAAGATGTGAAGGTTAGTATTTCCCACTCAGATGCTGCACTGTCAATTCTGCATGGTTACCAGTGCCTCATTTTTCAGAGGATGTTGCCTTTCTGTTGTTGGGCAGAAATATATTTCCATTTGAAAACATAGGATGAATATAAGAGTGATCTGTCTGGATTGTAGGAGCGACACAAGGAGATAATCAAGAGGGTGCCTTGGCCTTTTCCTTCACATGGTTTAAGATAGTATTTATCTTGATTAAATGAAATGGTCTTCCTGCTGCTGGACACAGGCATAGGAAATTGTGCTGTACTTATGTGGAAAGACTGATGGGACGTTTTTAGTTTTGGTGACCAGTTTGGGGGGTGGAGGGGGCAGAATACTGCCTCTGGCTTGTTCAAATTTCTGTTGTGGAAAGAATGAGTGGTCACAGGAAGCAGTGTATTGCACTGGGTCACTATCTCAGCTGAGAAGATTTTGCTTTGAAGCAATTACATTTGCTGCCAGTGGCCTTGAATACATTTGCATGGTGTGTTGTGTTTGTATTCCCATCTCCAGCTGCAGTGACTCAGGACCAAGGCATCTCTTTACAGGAATTACCAACAAAGGAAACTGGAAACTCCACGATATCTCTGTCATCCTTCCTTCCAAATGGTGCCCCCAAATCCCTTCTGAAGGCAATTGTGCAAACCAGAAGTAAGTTCTGTTGGTTTTGATCGAAGCATCTCTAATTATGGTGGAGATTTTGTTTCAGGATGCTGGAAAGGTGCCTGCCTCCTCCTGTTCCTCACCTGTCCCTCCTGGCACTCAGCCCCAGCCACTGGAGCACTCCTGCGGCTGCTGAAGAAACAGGAGGCAACAGTTTCCCCAAAGTCGCCAATTCAGGTTTTGTTGAGCATCCTTTCTACAAGGTTTTCATCTCCCAATCCATCAGCATTTCCAACAACTGCAGGAACAGCAGACTCCTCCATTATTCTGCATGCAGACACTCAGAGAAACCTTGAGAGCCCTCCATCACTACAGAGCAGTTGGGCTCACATCTCAGCCTGGCTAAAATCCCCTGAAAAATACTGTGGTGTTCAAGTGATTAGACTGTCTTCCAGAGAAGCAGGGACTAGATCCAATTTGAAAATCTTTAACATATGGGATAACCATTTTTAAAACACCATCTTAGATTGCCTTTCCATAATTTTTCAGGAGTGGATCTGCACCTTTAGAAAGTCAGGCACCAATGGGATGTAGATAACAAGTCATAGCCTTGATCAGAATTTCAGTCTGAAAACAATCACAGAGCTGTGCAGATTTCTCAGAAACTGAAATCACTTCCAGACTGAGCTTTTTAAAGTAAGTTTTAGCATAAAACTGTATTTTTGTAGTCAAACTATAAACCTCTGAAAATAAGAGTTTATGTGGAAAGGCTGAAGCTTTTCTTACAGCACTGCTAATGTCTATGGCACTTGATGATTTGATGCTGAAGGCTATTAATCCCAAAGAAAACTTTCTTGGAAGAAGTTGAACTTTAGAGGTCAATGAGATCTCAGAGGGAGCTGGACTTAAAACTGAGAAAAGCTGATTTTGTCCATGTAAATCAATTGTTGCTGTTTCCTGTCTGAGAAAAAATGTAATGCAAAGATTAGGGATTTATGAACAGGAAAAGGGAGAACCTCTAAAGGTCCTGTAAGAAGTGATAAATAACATTGAAGTTTTTTAGATAATTCTATTTTAAAACCATGTTCAAAAGCCATGCTGATGGTTTAAGCAAAGAATAAACTATGTTCACTCATGTGCCCTGGTTTAATACTTGTGGTCATTGTAAAGTTGTGAAACTGTAATTGCAAACACTGTTTTGTAAGAATTGACCCTCACCTTTCAGCAGAATTAGGACAATTACAGACAATACAAAAGAATTTTTAATAAGGTGGCCTAGAAGATTTGAAGAATTTTTTTTTAATTGTATTTTGAAGCAAAAATATGTCTGGCGGATCTGTTTTGAGGGGAGGAGCAAGAGCATGAGGCTGCATTAGGCAGAAATCTTCCAGTTTAGCATGAGAAGCTTACTCCTGAGTTACTACCAGGGATAGCCAGAACCTCAAATGCCATTAAGCTCATGTGACTTAATTCCCTAGGAAGTCATGACATTATAGTTCCCCAAGTGGTCAAGAATCTGACATAGGGCTTGAATGGCTTCCTGTCATTGGAACTGAAGAATGCTTGAAAACAAAGCAGTAAATCCTCTCCTCTGCTACAGTCAAGTGAATGAGAGAAACACTTTTAGGAGGCTGAAAGCAAAACGTAGCAAGGAAGGCTATTTTGTGTTGACAAAAGGTTTTTGGATAGGCTTCAGGTTCCTTATCAATCTAGGTAACAGGATCCTACTTTATCTCTTACCAATTAAAGAAATGCTAAGTTTTTTGGAGCAGTTACAACAGACAAAATTATCTATCAATTAAAATAATAGTGATTGAGGTATTTTGAAATTTGTCTGCTTCTATTGAATTCATGCAAGTAAATTGCTAGCAATTGAAGCTATGTGTGTGGGTGGGCTTACAATCACTAATTAATCACAGCCAGCAATTAGTATGTCTCATTTAATGCATTTTCTTAATCTTGTATTGTTGTTCTGATTATTCCAGAAAAACCAAGAATTAAAAAAAAAAATTCTAAATGTTTCTGTGTGGAAAAAAACAAATCCTACTTAAATGGAAGCATGAACAAACTAGTATTTATGCAAGATTGTACAGGGGCACTATCCAGCCAGTCTCATGGAATGTTCTACACAGCATTCCCCATGTCACGTGTTCCAAAGCTTGTCCCACACAAAGTGGTGCACAGCAGATCTGTTCCTTCTCTCTTCATGAAATGTGGATGGGACAATAACCAAGTAAAGCAAGCTGTGACTACTGAGCATGAAGAAGAAGGCATTGTATCACCTCCAAAATACTAATCCTGAAAGTGATTGGTAAATATTTTGGAGATGTCTCAGTAATCCATGAAGAGAAGATAGGTGATTCTGCTCCTATAGACATTTTCTCTGAACTGCTAAAAGTGCCACTTTTTAAAATTGGTCAGTGGTACCACTTGTCTGGGTGCCACCAGTACAAAGTCAAGCCTGACTTTCTCATGTTACTGCTTTTTTTAAAAAGAGAAGCATTAAAGTAAAGAAATGTTTATGTAAATCCAAAAGGAAAGTTAATTTTGTGAGACCGTTAAAGCTACAAATTATATCAGGGCACTACAAATTATGCAGCTTCACTGTTCACAAAAGAATTACATAATTTGAACAATCAAATTACTCCTTTTGGTTACTTTAACTCAAATCTTCAGGATACACTTTTGTTATATTAAATTTGGAATTTTCAGACTTTTTCTTCAGTGAAAGAAAAAATATTTCAGCGTGTCAGCAGAACTCCCCTTTGAATAAAACATAGCTTCCAGACCAGTTCCCCTCTTGGACAAAATTCCTCCTCTCCTAATCCTGTGAAAGGCACAGTGAAAGTAGAGTAACATGAAGCTTGACAAACCAGTATTTCTCCAGGAGGAGTCTGAGCCATTATGGACAGATATCTAGTTTTTACATTCCACTAAAGCCAATAAACAAAACTGTCAGCATGGCTCATCTTCAAGCAGTCTTACAAGCAAAGAAAAATTTTCAGTCATCAAAATCATTGGAGCAGTGCGAGACTTTCCACATGGTGGTGCAGCAGCTATGGCATTGCAAAGATCTGCCTTGCACCTTGAACTTCTTCAAGCATCTGTGACCAAACCTTCCCTTCGATAAAACAGGGATAATCTGTCTGGCTCTTTTAAAAGAGCTATGGCATTGGGCCCTGGTGCTGCACAGAGTATTCTGAGAACAGATCTGTATTGCTGATCCTCTTTTAGTTTCTGAAAGTTGGAAGCTCAGTTAACCAGGTTGCAGTGATGTAGACAGTGTAAGCACCATGCACCATGTAGGTGACCACAAAACGCATGTATCTATTTTTGATGTATGTTTGACACATAAGTTTGGAACTGTGTTGTTGATAACTAGTAGTAGAGAAAATAGTAGAAGAGAAAATATCAAAATGCTTAATCATGTGTATTAAATTTCAGTAATTGGTTCTTTATACACAGATTAGGACTAAAATGGTGTGCAAATAACACCTATCTCAATGCTGATCCTGGCACACATCTAAGTACACCATTTGGTGTTAATTTGGGACTAGATTTCTGTCACCACTATTTTTCCTAACATACCTGATACCTAACAAGACAAAATAATTAAACATTTGGAAGACTGTAAGCATCACAAACAACAGTTATTTGTAAGCAAGTGAGACTGGGGCAGTATTTTGTGGCATCTGTTGTACTTTTGATTAATGTAAAAGAAATGAAGGTATGTTCAAAATGTATGTTGACTGCTATAGAGCTTTTCAAAGACCTCTTTTGTTCTGCTAACTCTGTTGTACACCCAGTGCTAGTATGAATTTAGTGTTTGGATGCCAGTGTGCTCAGTGTCTCAGGCTTCTGTACTAATTCTTGCCAAGCAACAATTCCATAGCGTTTTTTTTTCCTATGCCACAAACTGTTCATTTTGTGCCAGTCCTTTGTATTTTAGTACATAACATCACTGAGAGTACATATCTTTCAGGAGTCTATAATGACAATGCTCAGGCAACTCAGGAAAAAACAGAAAACAAAATCAGAAATAAGGACTTGAAAAAAAAGCTGGAGATACCAGAGATGAATGTATCTGAGAGCCAGAGAAGAAAGGTGACATATGCAAATGAAAAACAGTTTAAGCTCTTCCTCTGCAACTGTTTGATTTGTACTTTGTGACTTGCTATTATTTTCTGCAAAAAATTCCTTTAAAATAGTTTTAGAAAAAAATATTGATGCTTAATAAGCTGGTTCACAATGATCATATGACTAAACTTGCATATAGAAGATGCAGGAAACACCCAACCCTGAAAAGACAGATGTGATTTACTCATCCAAATTGCTGCTTGATTAGTCATATCATGAAGAGATGAAGATTTCTGAGACTATATTTCATCTTTTATTCATCAGGAATGTTTTGGGTCAGCTGATTTGTTTTTACTTAAACAGGAGAAACTTTCTAGAAAGATAATAAATTAATTTGAATTAAAATTTTAAAAATAAACTCTTGTTTTACAGAACAAATACAAGAGCTCCTGTCAGCAACTTTCTCTACAGAAAGATGGACTATATCATAGCTGTTAAATAAGAGAAAAAAATATTATTAATTCCATCAGTTCTCAATACTGAAATATGTCTAATACTCTTTTCCATTGATTTTTTTTAAGGTAAAAGAAGCACCTTTTTGGCATTTTCTGTTTGCAATCAAATTCTCTGAAGTAGTCTTTATGGTGACCTTTGCACTAGAGAAGAAATGCTAAAAATCATTAAAACTGATATTGCCACATAAGAGAATACAACTGTTTAATAGGAACCAATTTGAAAATGTTTATTGTGATTTTTTTCTCCCCTCAGAGTAAAGCAATAGCATAATACCCAGCTGCATGATAATATTGGCAAGTGAGGCCATGAATTTCAACTGCAAACCCTAAACACTGAATGTGCTGTGCTTTTTAAAGAAATCCCCTTTTGTACCAGATATGTAATACCCTTTTGTCCTGGAGCAGTTTGCATAATAATAGTTTTCTTTACTTATTCATTGTCATGTGATGGAGCTGCAAAGTGAGCTACACAGCAACAGCATAAAAGACAATTTTCCATTTTTCTCTAATTTTTCAGAGATTTTCTTGTCTTTTAAATGTAAATACTTCTAACAATCCTCAGAAAAGATATCTAGTTATTAACATTTCAGACCTAATTGTTACTTTTCTTAATATCTACTGAACTATTTGGGCTTTTCTTTTTCATAAGAAACAGGAACATTATTTCCTTTGCACTCACTCCTGAAAAGCCTCAAGCATATTGGGCATATGATCAACTGGTATAAATCAGCGTAACTCTATTCAGAAATACCTCACTTTAACAGTAGAACTACTTGATCAGAGAAACCAACAAATATTTATGTTACTACTTGTATAATTTTTATCAGAGTTGTGCGTGTGTTAGACTGTGCCACTGAGATGAAAGGTAATACCTGACTGAAGAGCCATCTTAAAAAAACTGATATCTAGGATACATCTGGGATTAAACATCGAATAAAATTGTAGGAATTTTCTGATGAGATTTCCTATGCAAATTTTTGTTAGGATTCCTCTTGGGCTCTTTGATGTGTTCTAGTCTGAGCAGTAAGTAAGGAGTACAAAGGAGATACAATTACATTGAAGTGGAGCTCAATCTTAGTCACAATGAAATCTAAGAGGAGGACTAAAGGCAGGGGAAGTTCCTCAGCTAATATACAATAAACTAGTCATTATTCTAACTGATGCTATAAAATACTGAAAAAAACCCAGCAGAATTATGCCAAGTTACTCTAGTTGTGACTTTGGCCATAGAATTACACATAGTTTTGAACCTCTGGCCTGTAACCACTGCAAAGGGGCCATTTCCAGGCATCCCTCCAAAATAACAAAGGAAAGCAATGCTATTACCCATTATCTCAAATTCAGAGTTCAGAGAGGGCTCATAATCTTACTAGAGAACATTTAGAGGTTTGCAGATTGAAAAAAGGTCAAAACCAACTGGGTTAGATTATTCAGAGAAGTTCACAAGGTGGATAACAACACATGGTCAGATCTGAGCACTGCAAAGAATACCCAGGTAGAAAATAAAGGCTCCGGAGCCCCAGTAAATCTTTTTATAGCCCCACATGTTAAAATAAGAGACTATTAGACACAGACATCCTTCAAAACTTAGATTAATAAATCAGCATATCCTTTATGAAGCAACCATATATTACTGTTTTCTAAAATATCTAAGATCTGTCTTTGCCAAACAGCACAAGAAGAGATGTTCACAGCTCCAACCAGTAGAAATTAATACGAGAGACAGAAATCCTATCACTGAAGGCATGGAGGGTGACACACACTCCAGGTAAGACAGTATTATAATGATTTTATGTACTGTAAATCTTTTAATCTGGACTTCCACAATTGAGCAATGGGGTTCTGTCCTCTGAGAAATAAGAGTTGCTTTATATCAGTTGGATACCAGATACTCTTAATGCACCGCAGGCTGTGACAGCATCTTACACCCTGTCTTAGTAGCAGTGAAATATATTAGCTTAGATCATTCTCTTTGCCTAGGGAACCTGAAAAAAAAAGTATTTCAGGAGGAAAAATTTCAGTGGAGCTTTCTGAAATACTTTACTAGAAAGGTACAGCCCATCCTTTACTTATTATGTCATTATAAGGCACTCTGAGGTTTTTTGAGAGTAAGTTCTTGGGACTCATAGTAATCATATACGTGTCCTTGGGATACAGCTCTTTTATCCAGTTTTTTAGTTCCACTCCCCACACTTCGGGGGTTCTGTGATTTTTTTCTGCTTCCTGACAGATGTAAGCAAGAACCTTATGTGCTCACCACTTTCTTTTTTAATTTCTTAGAAGTGTTGAAGTTTTTGTTCACAGAACACTGAATGAGAATTAAATTTTTTCTGTTAAAAAATACCACAACTTTTCAAATATGTCATTTCTATGTGACTATTTTAAAGTGATGCAGATGGCAAAAAATTGGAGGAATCAGCCATGGGGTTTGTTTGATTTTCTGAAACAACTGTTGCTTAGTTTGTGAGGTAATGAAGTCTACTAAAAGCAGTATGTTCCCTTTTTTCTATTAATAATCCTCCTTCAGATGCTTTGGCAAATCCATCCAGGTGTCATATGGCATACTGCCTTTTCCTGATACTTTGATACAAGTAATTTTTATTGCCTGGGGAGTATAAGTCCATTCATGGCAAGTGTAATTCAATTAGATCCTGATACTGTGCATTTGGACCTGGAAAAATAAATCTTCCCTAGTGCTAGCTGCAGTGGGTAGTGTTTCAAGGAAATGACAGTCTAGGACAAATTTACTTCTCTTTCTGTGAGAACTCAATAAGAATGCACTTTCAAATAAACTCAGCTTTTTCGCTATTTCGTGACATCTGTGCGTGAAAATTCACCCCAAATAGTCTTCTGGTCATCCAGTCACTGAGAAAGACTCCCAAACAGCCAAGACCTGAGTCTAAATTAATTTAAAAGCTTATACTATGTTCTTTGGTTACATGTACTTTAAAACAAAAGATTTATTCTCACATGTTGGCATGTCTTTATTGGCACCATTGATTTACTTTTTATAGGAGTGAGAGCATGACTACTTTTATGCCAGCACATTTGATTGTGTATGACTGACTTTACACTTACAGGGATCTATTGTTGGTTATGAGGAAAAATAAAATTTCTGCGGAGTGTTTAGTTAACTCTCTGTTGAAGTTAAACAAGACATATCTTTGGAAATCTCTTAAAGGATTATTTCTAATGGCACCACTGGGATCCTTGCTTTGCTTATAAAAATATATATGAACTTATAAAGGACAAAGATACAATTATCCCAGGATAGCTTCAGGAAAAACCATCATACCTCTTTCAGAAGACAGCAGCATATGTTACTGTTCCATGGGCAGACTGGCTTTTATTTTCAATGTGAGCTGTATTTTCCTACCACTTTTGATGGTCAAAATTAATTCCCTTTAAATCAAGATATTGTATTTCCTAAGTGGAATTAGTCCTTATTCATATGAAGACAAAGAATATTCTTAGCCAGGATTTTAATATTGCCAGTGATGAAAATCTGAATGCTTGAAGTCTCTCAGAATTCTTAGATCTTTGAGAGACAGACTCTCAAAGTCTATCCCAGTTTAATTCAAGAAATTGCAAACTCAGTCTCATTGTAACAAAAGAAATTATATTAATGGGCCTTTTTTTATTTTCTAGATCAAGAGTTCTGTCCTCTACATTCCCACTAAAGGTTTTCTGCAAAGTCCTTATAGAGCTGAATAAACCTTGTTAAAGCTTAATTACATGTTGTATTAAAAAACACATCTGGAAATTACATTTCTCACAAGTTGGTATTTAATTACTAACAGTTATTTCTGTTGACTCCCCAGTGAGCTGCTTATGAAGATGGAGGGACTCTCAGATGGGCAGAACTGAAGTTTGAGCTGAAGAGGATCTTTAAAAGATCCTCAGTTGTCCCAGCATCTTTGTGTATACAAATCTGGAATCTGGTTGTCCTTGTTTACACCTGGTCTCAAGCATGAATTACTGTAACAGCACTTCCCCTGACAGTGAAATGCTCCCTCAACAGATGTGTGCTTAATGTCTGGGTACTGTTGCTAGGAAAAGCAGCTGATCGGGGGGCAGCGTGGCAGCCAGTTAATGCTTGATAAAGCTCTTATCAGAGCCTTGCAAACTGTCAGGAACGCTCATGATTCAGCTGGATTTATCAATATGAAAAAAGCCCCATCCTTTCTTCATTTCACTCACCTGTTGGAAGCTGCCCCACAGAGCTGCGTATTAAAGCTGGAAATCATCAGTGTCACCTCCTGCTATTCCTGCCCATCATACAGTGGCCGAGGATACAGCGAAGGAAATGCCATGTCAGGAGTGTTTTCCCTCTGTAGCTGTTGTGGTGATGTGAGCAAGGCAGAGTGCTCTGAGCTGCTCTTCTCCAGCCCTGCACTCCTCTGGAGGCCTCTCAGGTGCTCCCTGCAGTGAACCATCTCAGGCAAAAACAGGAAAAAAGGCCAGCAGAACTGAACTGGGACAAGTCTCTGGCATAATGTCCAACTGCAATTTTCTCTTCCCAAACTTTCAGTAGGAGACCGCGTTCATGGAGGAGGAGGATGATTTTGTTTAGCCACCAGATACTTTTGATTAATGCTATTTAAGAATATGAAATCAAATGCAATCCTTTATTTTTCATAAAATCTCCCATGTTGTTATTAAGCAAGTTATGTAATTTCCTTCAATTCCCTATGCAGCAAACAGCTTCCATCAATCAAAAGTGAGTATTTCTTTAACAAAAGACATTTTTTAACAAAAATTACATTCTTTTCTCCGTACTGCCAAGAAAGATGACCAAAGGAAAGCCTTTAATCTTGGAGAAAAATCAAATAAAAGTGTTTACTAGATACACTAGTGGCTTGCTGATTTAGCATCACTGCTCCTTTTTGCAGCTGCTGTGTGAAATGCAGATTAGCTCTCAGATACCTTTCAGGAAGGATTTGATGGATGGCCCTGGGTTGCCCTAGCAGCCCCTACACCCTTAAATGGAGTGGTTACTGAAGCAAAGGGGTGGCACTCCCCTTAGCCAACACCTTGGCACACTCTATATACCTTGGCACTTTCTGGCCTTTCAGATGGTTTTTCAAAGCCTTGGCCACTGCGGTGCAACTCAAAACACCCTATTACTGCACCCCTCTGAGGTGGAGGGATCATTGAGGGGATATTGCTGTACTGGAGAGATGAACAATTACATGCTTCCAAAATTTGACTAGAATGATACTGGGATAAGTCGTTTTGTGAGGATGTAAATTATGTGAAAAGTAGAAGGTGATGTGTTGATACCCTCAAATAGGTGAAGCTTTCCTGTATGCAAGAAGTTCTACAAAGGCATTCTGGTCAGCCTTCCAAAATCAACTGTTGAATAGATTTTAACAACTGCCAGTACAAAATTTTTAACTTCAAAGACTCTGGGCATATTTGCCCATGCAAAGTTTTGTATCCTCATGTTTTTGGTTTATTGACTCACCAGTATGCTGGTAATAATTATAGGCCTGATGTTTTTTGGGTTTTTGTTGTTTTTTTTGTTTTTTTTTTTGCGGGGGGTGGTGGGGGAGTGGGCAGGGAAGGGAGAGAAGGGTTGTTTGATTTTTTTTTTAATCAAATACATCTCTCTCAGCTGTGAAAAGTTGGCTGGAACAAGCGGGAACTGTGGAATATTTGTGTTTACTATTAGCTTCATCAAAAACTACCATTATAGATTTTATCAGGGACACTTTTGTAACTTGGAAGATCCTTTGTAACCTTAGGAAGGTTCACAGAGTATAGCAGGGGACAGGGCAGAGGAAATCAAGTAGAAAGTGCAGATGCACACACTATACTCGGGGAGGTTGTAGCAGCTGGGCATTGCATTCTGCTGATTTGCAAAGAAACCAGTTTATGTATCAGCTTAAAGATAACTTGGTCATCTGTCACAGGACATCTGCTTCCTGCAAACTGACTCCATCCTTTCTTTTCACTTACAGTCCTGATCATTGAACCACTGTGGTTTAATTATACGAAAACTGGGGTTGAAGATTCAAGATACTGCTCAGATTGCTCTGCAATGAACTCTTCTGATTGAGCAGTGTCAGCAGGAGGGAGCTCATGGATGCCAAACTAACCCCATCTCTGCAGCCAGTTGGGCCATCACATGAAAATAGGATTCTTGCTTCTGGATCACTCAGACAGCTCTGTTGTCCAGGTGATTTTTTGGGTGTGTGACTGTTCTACTTGTCTTTGATTTCCCATTTATACTTCTTGCTAATTTCTCCATGGCTTGCAGAAGGCATTAATGTCTTCTCTGCCCCTGCAGTCCCCACTCACATAAAAGCTTCACCACAGTATGCCCTTTTGTACCTTAGTCATTCTTGCCTACTGTTCTACAAAGGGCATAGCTGATCCTGGGAAATCTTTTTCTCTGGCATGCTGATGTATTGTGCTTAATGTATTATCAACAATGACAGAGCTGCCTCAGGCAACTCCAGCAACAGAGAAAGCATAGGGGGTTTTATACAACAGTTCTTTTGAAAACAAGTGTATATCCCACACAGAAAACTTTCTCCCTTTGGTTTCCTGCAGGTCGAAGCAGCAGTTGATGCTACATAGAAAGACAAGCCAAGGAGACCTTGCTCAGGTAAATCAAACCTGAAAGTAGTGGTAACTATGCTGGAGTTTATTTATGCTATCTGTTCATGTAACACTGCAGGGGCTTCATGCAGCACATACAGAAAGCAAGTCTAGAAGGGACCCAAAAAGGCAACCCTGCCCTCATTTCCAGGGCTGTGCTGTATGATGCACTCCTGCTACTGCATTTGCATGAGAAAGCAAGAAAGCCTTGTTGAAAGGCTGCACGTGCTAATTAGTTTTGGGAAATAGAAGGAGGCATTTCAGAAAAACTTCACATTCCTTGCACACAGTGCAGGTCATCTTGCATTTACATTTGTGCTCCTATGGTTGCAAGATGTCTCAAGTCTGAGAGATGGGGATGCTGTCCCAGATTTTTAAGTTGTTTTTCTTTTTAAAAAGTCCAGAGTGAGTGTTTTTTTCTTGACAAACTGTTGACAGTTCCATAAATCTGGACATTAGGAGTGCTAGCATAAATCCCATACATGTGTTTCTAAATTAAGAGTCCAAAATAACCTCATTCCCTGATCACAATGTAAAGAATTATTTGGGATTCAGAAAAAACCAATTTTTCAGTGAGTTTCACTTAATTTAGAAGTTTGTAATGAATAGGATTTTTTAATCTGTTTGAAATCTCCTTTCAAACTGAGCTCTAGCTATAACCGATCCTTCTGACTAGCTGGGTATAGTTGGAGTGCCAACAGCTAGAAATACAAGTGCACAGTGCTCTTCTGTCCTCACAAGAAACTTGAAATCTCTGTATTCTGGAACTCAGCCAGAAATGTTCTTGCATGTCTTCTCCTCTCCTGACCTCAGCTGTCACAGTGGCCCCAGCATCACACAGGAAAGCATCTTGGTTTTCCATCAGACTCCATTTTTAAGTATCAGAGAGATGAAGAATACAGTTTTTGAAACATATGCAGTGCTGCACGTGTTTTGTCTGTATTTCTACTGCGCCATGTGTACACATCACCATCTAGGAAACTGGTACAGACATTTTTTTGGAGCAAAGGGAAAGGGGGAGGTTTATGAACTACATATTTTTCAGAAAGAGACCATGCAGAATGCTGCACAAATTGCTTATTGGGCTGAGAGAGGTATTTGGCAGGCCACTGTTGCATGGCAGAAGCATTCCTCCCACATCCTGGACAAAGCTTACACTTAGAAAATTATACAGTGAAAATGGAACTGCAGCTGACCATTTAATCCTTTTTTTTTTTTTACAATGGCTATCCTTCCTTTACCTACTGCTATGGTGAACAGAGGCAAACTCCAGCACTGCAGTGGGAGAGAGCAGTGTTTAATAGAACACAATAATAAAACATGCCACGTGTTTTCCCTTTACCTGTTTCATGGGTGGGGGCTGTCCCTCTTTTTTCTATTTTTTTTACCCCTGAGCCCAGAAGTCAATAGGAGCAGCAACAGGCATTCACAAATGTGCTAAGGAGGAACCTCTTGGGTCAGCTTCTCAACATGCTTCATCTTTTGCTAACAAATTGGTGTCAGGGCCAGAACTTAATGAAGTCTTCAGAGAAAAATTTTCAGCACACCTGGGGATCTCAAAGGTGTGGACCTGCAGTAAGACCAGAATAATACAATTTATCTACTTTTACTTTTCTTTTGAAAGGCTGAAAATTCAGCTTTGCAGCAAACTGTAAAATCACCTTTCCAGTTGTACCCACTTTATTATTTTTCAGCTTTCCTTATATTCCAAAAAAAGATCCCAGGACACTAGCTTGGAGTAATTTGAATTTATCTCCCAATGATACCTTCAATCTTGAAAGCTTCTTGAGCATCTTTGCTACACTCCTCAAGAAAATTACCAGAACAAAGCTGTCCAAACACAGTATGTCTGTGACTCCATTTCCCTCTGCACTGTGGAGCTGGATTCATGTCACCAGGTAGGTGCTGCTCTTTTTCCAGGACAGTAACAAAGTTTGCTCCCTTTTCTGTTGAAGAACCTCAGGAGACATGATGTCTTCCTGAAGCACTTAATTTCCAGTGCTGGACTGATGTTTCTGTCACCACAGAGGGCTTCCAGGACTTGGGTAGGGCCTTTTATGGGATCAGCTCGTGTCCCACAGCACTGTTTTGCTTCCCTCATTCAGATGCAGGCAGGACAAGCAAATGGGCAGTACCTTACCAGGCTGCTGAAGATCGGGACAATAGTTGTAGAAATAGGGCTATCTAAGTAAGTTCGTTTCCTGAGCATTAGCAATTTGGAGGGAAAATATAAGCAGTATCTTGATTCTGGAAATATTAACAGAAACTTGCCAAATTTGTTTTTTTCTACTGAAAAGTATGTGGGCAGAAACATTTTTCTTAATTCTAGGAGCCAAGGGGATTTTCTCCATATGAAAACAGATATGGTTTTCAAAGGAATTGGTAGCACTAATCTCTTGTTAGAAAAACACCCACAAGTCCCATTCATTGGTCATCCACAGACCAGGAAGTGAATGCACAACTAAAATCAGTGATGTGCTGTCTGATAGAATAATATATATGTATGTATATATATATATATATAAGGAAACAGAAGTTCCATATGCTGCTGCTGCTGCTGAGTCAGGAGCTGGGGAGCACTGCCCTTACATGTAGCACCCCAGAAACTGGGCTGGCTGCTCTAGCTCTAAAGGACAGACTTCAGCTGAAGTGCAGATTCACTTGCATAAACACAGGCACTGGGGGGTTTGAAAACTGCTGAACTGCTTCATTTGCGCCAGCAGGAAAATAAGGCAATAGAGTTAGTCCTGGCTGGTGAGGAGACACAAATGCTACATATAAGTCCAGCTTTGTTACTGAAAAAGTGTTACTTGCTGAGATGTGAAGGGAGAAGGGCTTAATTCCCACTCATACTTCTGCATAAATGCACAGTGGGTCTTTGTAACTCACCTTTACTACATATATTTTCTGCCTTAAAATTTCATGTTGTAATGAACAGTCAAGAAATCCAGATGTGCTGGTACAATGAGAGCATTTTAAAGGGGCAGATGTTCTGGTATGCTCTCAGGTCAGGACATTTCTGTCTCTGGTATTGTTCCATTGTTTAATGTCAAGGAACTTGATTTTCTTTACATCATGAGTAAATACTAATGTGCAGCACCAATTCCTGTTCTGGTTTTATACATAGGACCTGTGTAATAAGATTTTTACGTTAAACAGATTCCTTCCTTGAAAGCTTACTTAGCTTTCAAATTTAAATTTGAAAAAACATAGAAGGAATGAAATTAAATGTTTCTTTTGGATAGCACACTGACAAACAAAAGGAAATCCCTTGCTGCAGGATATGGCAGTCACGGGTCAAGAATGTTTAAGCAGGAGTTACTGCCATCCAGAGGAGAAAAGCCATAAGCTGTCGTATTTCATTATTTTTTTAAGTACAGAAAGGTAAACCTAAATGGTTGATTCGGTTTATTTCATACTAAGGAATCAAAGAATAGAGAAGTACTATAAATGTACCCAGAGGTATCTGTGGGGTTTTTTATGTAGATATTTATAAAACAAAGTTCAGAGCAACACTGGGAAAGCACAGTGAAAAAACATTTCCATAGATGAAAAAGCACCAGGTCAGAGCCAAATTTATTTTCCTCTCTTCATTTGAGATATTAAAGGAAGAGGTTCAGAAATACCTGTGCTAGGTTTCAAGTTTTGTATACAATCCAGAAAGTGTAAAGGAGGTGTGTATCCTGTGCCACTCGTACCCCAGACCTCTGGGGACACACAGGCAGGGCTGGGCTGGGCTGGGCTGGCATCCCTCCTGCAGGGCACAGCAGTGCTGGCCTGGGCGGGACAGACAGCGCCCAGGGGCTGCTGAATCAGGGACTGGAGATGCTGCGACTGAAGGAAGGGGCTTTTCACAACCCTTAGTAACCGAACGAACAAAAAATGCTGTGTGTGCAGCTCCGGAAAAAAAGGTCCCCCCTTCTTCAACCCCGCTTTCCCCCAAAACCCGACAAAAGCACAGCAGGAAACAAAGTCATCTGGGGAAATAGAAAGGGGGAGAATGGGAAATTCAGCATGTCCCTGAAAGTGAACAAAATAAAAGTTCTGAGTTGAAGGAGAAAAGAAAATCTGAGGGGAAAAAAATATAATTGATTTTAGTGTCTTTTTTGGACAAGTCACTGCCAATCACGAACTGTAGAAAATCCAAGAATGGCAGTTCATTTTGCGCAAAAATCAATAATGAGAATCTTCCCAGGACAGAATACCTTACAGAAATTGTAGCTCAGGATCCTTCTAAACTTTATTCCTTCAACACCTTTTTCTTCATCGGGAATTCACGTCCAGGTGCTGTGTCTCTCCTTACGCGCACGCTTGATGAGAGAATCGGCTGCGGCCATTCCCCGCTCCCGGCTGTTCCTGAGGGGACCCAGCGGGCCGGCAGCGCCCCCTGCCGGCCACGCTCCCTGCCAGCCCCGGCCGCGCCCCCCGCCGGCCGCGCCGCTCCCACCGCGGCCCCGCTGGGACGGGACGGGATGGGACGGGACGGGATGGACCCGCTGGGACGGGACGGGATGGGACGGGACGGGCCCGGCGGGGCCCGCCCTGCGCCGCAGGTCCCGGCCAGCTCGTGCGGCGGGTTCGTGTCCGAGGCGAAGCAGAGGGCGCTGCTGCCGGGCCAAGGCGGGCCCAGCTCGGGCGTGTGCTCGCCCGTACCTGTGCAGAGCTGGGGAAGCGCGGCTTCGGCCGAAGCCGTGGCGGGAGACTGATGAATTCCCGGTGTAAAGCTGCAGCACCTACGGCTACCTGGCCATTGTGCTGCTGAGCTATGGGGTCTGCTGGCCCTCCAAAAGATCATCAGAAGGAAGGGTCGCTTCAGAAGGGAAAATCTCTGCATCGGAGGTTAATTCTCATTAATTTTAGACCATTAAGACGTACTAAGACACCTATTTAGCTTTCCCAGCCTGGTTTTGCCCATAAGGGTAGCAGACATCTACCCTAGGGAGCAGAGCAGAGCCCAAATGCTCTGTAAATGCAACCATCTGTTACCAGAGACATCCTCATGTTTCGTATGTAAACGCAGTGCCCAACCTGGTTAAACAAATTTAATTCTTTCCTCAAGGGGCTCTGCTTAATGGAGGGATTTCCAGAAGACCCCAAGCCTAAGACTTGATATGCTTGCCCTACCCCAGATTTATTGGTTGAGGTAGGAGGGAGGTCAAAAGCACTGAGCCTTCCATTTCAGTAAGTTATGTGCCCGATGACCTGCTGTAGGAAGAACTATTGATCTCTGCTTATAACTCCTGTTAAGAGTCCTGTACATATCGACAGTCCTGAAACACCCCACATTTAAATACCAGGAGTGCCAAAGACAACCAAGCAAATATTTTAGCTTGCTGTCTGCAAACTTTCCTTCTGACAAAATACTACTGGTTCGATTGTTTCCAATGACATGTAAGAAAGCTGAAGTATTATTTGTTTACAGCTATTCAAAATAAAACATTCCAAGATAAATGGTTCAGAGTTTTAAAACAGTTTGCCTTCTCCTCCTGTATAATGCTGAAACTGGAGGGGAAGGAGGAGCCTCTCCATTACTAAATAGTTTGTTGTCAACAACATTCATAGTCAATTGAAAGTCCATCAGAATACTCTACTGATTTCACTCAATTACCCAGCCCACAGAAATTTAATGAAGTTGATAGTGAGACAGGACAAGCCTCGTGTTTTTTGCCACTATACCAGTTACCTTCAGTATAGCATTGTGTCATCTCCAGCTCCATCACAAGATGGTTTATTTCAATAGCGTGTGAGGGGCAACAGATAGCCCTAGAACAGCAGCATCCAAGAGAAGCAGAGCGCAGAGCAGAGCACACTAACTATTGTTTCCAATTAGGAAAAAAAAAAGCATCAGGAAGAGCCGTGTTTTACAGAGCTAAAATGATGTTCTATTTCATGTGATCTATTTTTTAAACATTATAATCCAAATAAAACAAAACAGAATTTAGAAATTAGAATTTAGAATTTAGAAATCTGTTTTAAAAGCTGCAAGAAGCACTGCTGAGATGTAAGGAGGTGTATGGGCCCGTACCCAAAATATTGGATATAATTTTCCATCACATTCATCAAACCAAGTCCATGTAGACTTTGAACAAGTTTGGCAAGAACCATAGCAGTTTTGTTTTTACTGCCATATAGTGGAAAAAGTCCCTTGTGCATTGGCTATCCCTTTGTAAAGGGCAATACCGCTGTGGTAAAATGTATTTATATGTCTTAAGACAATCAGGAATGAAGGCAATTCTTTGAAGACAATTTATGGTCATTTCATGAGCATTTGTTAAGCTGCCTGCTCTGCACAGCTGCCTGCGTGGGGAGGTGCCAATGAAAACAGGCAGTGTTAGCTGCTGCCACATGAAATCATCACCTGCTTGCGTGCCCCTTCCAAAGCCTGCTCCTCACAGCAGCCTTCAGCACATAAACAAACAGATGAATCATCTTGCCAGCTCACAGTGAAATTAGAGTCCTCTGCTCAATGCAACAGTTTAGTCATTTGAGACAGGAAATCACTTTGTGTTGGGAAGCACTACTGGGTAAATCTCAACCAGTTTCCAGAGCAGTCAAGGGCTCAGGTTGCAGCAGGAACGATGTGATTATGACGGGCAGGAAGCAGAATAGGACAAGTTCCAGCAAAAACTCTACAGAATGTAATGGTAAATGTTGGTCTTGCTGTAGATCTTTAATAGGTCATTCAAAAATATATACCAAGATTCATTCTATGAATACAATAAACTGCTGGAGCTGTTTCTATAGAATTCTACGTGGTAGCATTTTCCTATACAAATACTAGCCTGTGCCCTGCATCAATCACCCTGAGCACAGTTCTGCAGAAGTATCTGCACAAATAATGATGTCAAGGAGGAGATACAGAGAAGTAGTTCTTTATCTCTCCCAGCTTCATCAGCTTCAGTATCTCAGTATCAGTGAAAGCTGGCAGAGGGATCAGTGACAAGTTGCCAAAAGATAAGAAAGACACAGACTGCTGAGGAGAACTTTAAGAAGTATCTCCTGTGAAGGATCTGCACCAGAGCTGACTTAGATTCCTCTTTGTCAAGGCAGAGGCTAAACTTTGGAGTGGTGTCAAGTCTATTTTTAGGATAGTAAGATCTCCCTGGGAATTTATGAGACTCTCTTTGGATTTAAATTATCTCTTCAGGAAGTGTGGGTTATAGATCAGTCATTTTAAGCCAGCTGACCTCAGTCACCTTTAGTGACAGGTAAACTCAACTTAAAGTGGAAGGATCCCTAGGGTCAGGGTTTTCTGAAGGGTGTGTGTGTGTGTATGCACTGTCAGAATACTCAAATAAGAGAAACATGATGCAAAGTGAGGGCATTGCCTTGCAACAGTGCTGCAGACACAAAACACTAAACTAATGAAAGAGCCATTGACATTTCATTCCAGAACATGTTAATGCTCTCCAAATGGTCCAGAATTAAGTGGAATTAAATTCAATAGTGAATCCTGCTTTATGTGATGATACAAGGCACTAATAGAAATTACCTGTTGAGTGAAAAAGGAGCTAAGCATTATTTGAGGCATTTAGGTTACTTATAGCAGACTTTAACAATTGCCTGAAAAGGTGCTGCCTTTTGTACAGCTCATTATAATCTACCTGCAGAGTGTCATCATTTTCACATCTGTTTTACATGCAAGAACTTCCATGTCAAGCTGAAATCTTGCCTCAAATATTCAGGGTGGGTTCATTAAATTCACAACAGCAGTCAAGGGTGAAAATTCTACTGGTCAAGCTCAGCCTGCTCATCAATCCACCTGCAGCTCTCCTATGTGTCTGCTGGGCAAGAAAGTGTTCCAATGTTTCCAGTGGCTTTGAAGGCTATTGTGAGGCAGCAAAGTGCCAGGAATGTTAGAGAGATTGTGGAAGGCAGTAAACCATACAGTGTATTTCTGGAGTGAGTTTTCTAAGTAGTTTATGATTTTAAAACTCAAAGCTCCATCCACATTGCAATTTAAGCATTTGTAGCTATTCTGAACAAGGGAGAAATTAGGAGATGCTGGATTCTGTTACAGGAGAGTTCTTTGATGCTCTTTTCAAACACTATCCAGATATTTCATCTGAAGCTTTCATTTAAAGTAAATACTACAAAGGATCATATATTTGAAAGAAATTAAAAGGATGGAACATTTTCTTGGCTGTTAGACATCTGAGAAATCCAGAGGTGGATGATGCCAAAATATCTGTCATATGTGTACTTCCTGTAGCCTAACTCTCCTGTATGAAATGTGGTTACCACAAAGGATATTTGCAATTGAGAAGGAGAGATCAACTAGATTTGGCTTTCCTAAATATGGCCTGTCTCTTAGAAAGTGTTTTACAGTTTCTATTACAAATTTGAAGGAAAGGTTTTCTCATTAACAATTGTCAGGTTACATTTTCAGCACAGAAGAATTAAGGATATTGGGGTGAGTCTCAAGCCACCATTTTAGAATTTTAGGCAAGCACTTTCATCAGCTGATTGGAATGACACCACAGGCACCCAGTATAGTTAGATGACTATTTACGTATGTGCTTCTATTTAATGAATCCCTGATGTAAAAATAATTAAATAATCAAAGTACATTTACATACCTAATCACAAAATATATGATTTAGAAACTATTATAAATAGTAAATATGTAATTTCAATCTTTAAAAAAAAAAAGACAAAAATTGCATTTCTTTAAAATTTAATAACAGTAAGGGAAAACTTTCTGATTTCTTTAGGTCAGTTTTCAGATCATAGATAATTTAGTCTGAAAGAAACTTCTGTAGGTCATCCAATCCCCTTCTCAACATAGGTCTCATTACTTCAGGTTGCTCATGCTGTGTCCAGTCCAGTTGAACCCTCCAAAGATGGAGATCCTGCAAGTTCTGCTGAGAGCTGATTGCTGCAATGCATTGGTAAGAAAGCAATCCTCATGCAAAACTTTCTCCACTTTTCTGAACACAACAGGAGATGTTCCACTTTCTATCAGAGAACATTCTCACTAAGCTTTCTGGGTTGCATATAATACCTTTCAGGAATCAGATAAAAGAACTTTGTATCTTGGGGATCTAACAGGTGTCAAGAGATGCCTCTTCCATTTAGGTTTGCAGGAGCCCACTGTGGAAGGGATTACTTACCTCAGTACTCAAAAGTTAACATAGTAAGTAAAATCTTTCCATTACTTTGTGATTTACAGCTGTTTTGTTCCCTCATTTACAAAATTAGTCTTTTTGGTTAAATCTCTTGCAGTCTTACTGGGGAGGTGATAAAAATCTGAGAATTGTCACTATCAGTATTTTTAAATGGTCCCTTAAAAAGTGTGCAGTGATTTGACTCATATCTTTTAACAAATTCTGGAAGCTCTAAGATCCCTGCTAGAACTACTGGTAGCCCTTCCCAGGTTGCAAATACCCTGTGAGTTCACAGCCCCAGTGCAGACCTCTGCAGAACTGGGGAGCAGAGCTTTTGCCTCATCCCTCCTGTCCTGTCCTACCTCCTTCAGCTTCCATCCTTCTTCTGTGCAGAGCTCAGGCCAGGAGAGCCAAGGAAGCACTTGTGAGTACTTTTGTGGCAAAGTGCTGCTTTCAGAAACATGCATCAAAGACACAGTTGATCCTTTCTGTTTTGGTCCCAGTTACTTGCAGAAGAGAGGTCTGGATCCAGACAAGTGCTGGGAGCCTCCTCTTCCACCCTCCTGAAATACCAGGGCTGCACCAGGTCAGATCTTCTGCCAGAAGTGAACATGGGGCACTTTGTTTAAGCTGGGAAACTGATAGTGTTGAATCCATCTATTTGAATAAACCATCTGGCTGTCCTCTTGCCATCTCTGATGTAAATCTATATGGTATTGTGAAACTTCATTTGTTTTAAGCTTGCAATATTTACCAAAGCAAACCAGAAGGGTTCTTTCTAACTTCCATAGCATTTTTTCTACTGAGCTATCTGTTGGAAAGATATGTTCATGTATAATTAAATGTGGCTTACTTAAACCTTTGCAGTTGGTAGCTTAATATATATTTTGTTGTGCTTTGAGTACAAAGGCTATATTATGCTTTTGTTGGCATCCTTGCTGGTTAGAATGCCAACTGCATAATTTTGTTCTCTGCTATATGTCAGAATTCAAGTGCCGAGGGCTCAACAGGTGGTGCTGGGATAAAGTTCTGGCAAATCAAATAGGTAATGTGGTTATTTCTTTTGTCAAATTATAATTGAAAACAGAGACAAGTAAAATGAAACTCACATTTTCCTGGTGCAAAAGAGAGACTAGAATTAAATTCAAATCAGTTTCCATGACAAATACACATTACTACAGGAGCTTGGTCTGTAAATAAACATGCAACACCTTAGTTTTGATGTAGAATGATTTGTTCTCTGTAAATTTAAACTTTAAGCATCAGTGTTTAAACAATAACAGAAGGCGAGAGTCCTCCATGAATCTTCTGTCTTTCTTACATACTTAGGAAAAAATAAGCCAAAAGCTTCAGAAAAACTTTGAAAATATTTGAATTTGAAAAGTCAGAGAATCTGAGACAATCTGTAATACATAAATCAAATGTTTTACATCAAGAGTTTCCTGCCGTATTGTTTTCTAATCATTGCTGTATCCATGCTTCCAGAAGAAAATGATAAATGCACTGGAAATTCCAGTGAATGTGCTGAATGAGGTGCTGCTCATTTTATGCTTGACTTGGATAATATTTATTAATCCTACAATCATAAAAATGGGATAAAACCTTTTATAACAAAAATAAAGCAAATCATATATGCATAGCTTGGTTTTCCAAAATTATACATAAAAAGGCCCATGCACTTCCAGGACTACTCACTTTGCTATTGTGGCTGATCTTTTTTATACCAAGATGTTTTTATTTTCCTCTGAGGACCTATCCAAATCTAATATAAGTAATCTTATGTGCACTTCCAATGATCATCATGGTTTTATTTAGTTTTCCATTCCTCCTCATTAAAAGGTACTTCTCCTAAACTGTACATTTCTCAACTCTAAAATTTTATTTTCTCAGCTCTGAACCCATCATTCACTGGAGCAGTTTCCTGAAGTGGCATCCAGTTCCTTAGGCTGTCACAAACACCTTTATTTCCCTTTCAAGCTCTTACTTAACTTAAGGTGCTGCCTTTGTCTGGGACCAAATGATGCATCCTCTTCTTCCAGTAAGTCATTCCATAGGTGATCAGGAACTAAGCAGCAGGGGAAAGGGGTATCACATCAATCCAGAAACATTGATATTTTCACCTTTTGCATATTATGGTGACTCCGGTTTAGTCCTGGCAGAATGCACACGTTTCTCTTCCAGGCTGTGGCTGTGCTGCTGACTGGGCTGTGGTCAGGGGATGGGACACACCTCACAGAGCATGGCCTGAGAAACTCCTGAATATGGCATCAGAAATTGCTGGATGTGACAAATCACAGGGTAAGAAGCTGACAAATGTACACATGGTGCTGTGAGGAATTCCCAGGTGGTTAAGGAGGAGTTACGTGATAAACAGCTGAATTACAGAGAAAGGTGGGGCTCTGTGCTGAGGTTGTTTTGGGATTCAGGATAGTGCAAAGCCAACAGTACTGGGTAACTGTATCAGCTTTCCATATAAGGCTGAGATCACCTTGAAATGGTATCAACAATACCAAAACTCAAATTCAACATCTACAGAAGTTGAAAATGGAAAAGAGAGTAACTGGATTTAGAGAGAGATAATAAATCCATGAACCTTTTATCTGTTGCCTTTTGGCTAGTCATTGGTTTAATTTCTTCACACTTTTCAGTATGAAGATAACTGGGAACAAGAAGATATTTACTGAGAATAGAGATCCCAGTTCAACATAGCCCTCTTCACAATCCCTGACTTGGACTGACCCTGTTCCAGCTTAGTTAACCCAGGAAAGCTGCACCTAGTTGTTTCAGGAGTTAATCTGTAGCTTCACTCCAAGGGAATTTGTGCTCAGAAGGTACAAATTATATTACAGCCAAACTATTATTAAATTCTTTACCCCTTTAAAAATCCTTTTCCTGCATTACTGCATTTCTAGACTGACCTGAGACATGCCATGAGGACAGATCCCCAGTCTTTAATGATTTCTCATAAATGCTCAATACATAAGAAAAAGTGTTCTGGATTACTTTTTTTTTCGTTTAAATAACCATCTTGTAGTTCAGGTAGCTTTTTAGAAAAGAAAAACAGCTGAGAAACAGATAATGTGCCCTTTTCATTGAAAAAAGATTTATGCCTTGCCTGGAAGGACTTGATACTTCGAGGGCTCACAGCTGACGTAGTCAACCACAAGTAGCACACAGTCCAGTGTTTGTCCAGGGAAACCAAGACTGCTGCTCCCACACTTCTTTTGTGTGAAATTAAATCAGCCACATTGAAATTGGCAAATATTTAAAAACATGATAAAAATTCTATTAAGAAGGGAAGAGAGGGGCTCAGAAACATTTTTAATCAATGAATACTTTGCAGAAATAAGTAGGGTATGCATGAACACTTCTGGTGACTTCTGTAGGAGCCATCTGTGTGCTCGCCAGGCACCCTCTCCCCATGGGAACGGGTGAGGAGTTCAGCCACAGTGCTGACCACCATTCCCCCACAGCTGCCACAACCACTGCAGTTTGGCTCTAGCATTTGTGTCATTGAATTCCGTGCTGAGCCACAAGGAGAAGGGAAAGAGAATGAAACGTGTTCTTAGGTGCCTCTGCCATGGACTGCGTGTAGCTTGGGGTCTCTGACTGCTCACAGAAAAGGCTTCTCTGCATTTCAGCACAACGTTTTAGTCAATGTATTTAAAAAAAATATATTAAAAAAAATAAACACTACCTTTTTTATTTCTTTAAGCAAGGGTTGAGAAAGGTAGATTAAAATAGTAAAATTGTGCATTTCCCAGGAGATCCTTAGTTTTTTAGTTTTCTCCAAGGAAAATATGGCAGTTTCTACCACCTCTGCCACAGCTCAAATGAAGCAGAAGGAACAAATGTCTTTTAGTGTGTGGTGCTTGTACTCAGATGAGCTTTCAAGGGAGGTGGAAGAAGGGGCAGGGCTTGGGTGTGCCTTCATTTCCCGAAGTGAGCAGGTAAACCTGTGGGTTTTCCCATTCCCTGCCCCTCATCCCCTGCCAGTCCAGACAGGTCTACCCCTGGAAATGCTACTGATGGCAGCATAAACTGGGTATTGGAAAGCACAGGCAGAATTTGCCCCAGAGGAAATTAACCATGAACTGGCTTTAAAAAACACCTCCCATCTAATATAAATAATGCCAATATCTTCAGAACTAGTACTGTTATCCTGGAACTGAGAAAAGAAAAAAAATTGAATAGGCAGGAGATTAATTTTCTTACATGCTGGAAAGCCTAGAGGTTAATGCACACGAGATGGCCACAGACCTGGGGGCCATTTCTTCTTTTGACAGTATTCTGCATTGCACTAGGCAAGTCACCATGTTTCTTTTTCAATAATTTCATCCATAAAATGAGAATGAACCCACATGACTCCCATTCCAGTCAGGGTGGTAGAGCTCATCTGACTTGGTTGTGAAATGAGACTGCTCAGATAGAAACAAGCTCCTGAAATTCAAATTATTTATAATATTCCATGCTGTTCCATTACAGAAAAATGGCAGATTTTTCTGTGGTACTTAAGAACAGAGAAACAGCCATTTTTTCTGGTTTTTCTTTTACATTGTTACAAATTTGAATAGGACCTACCTTTTGCCCTTTCTCATACAGCATTTGATTGTTATGTAACGTCTGTTTTATATTGATCTCTTAGAAAAACCCTAAAATATGTTTAATTTTTATGAAAAGAACAAAAAAGGTTTTTTTCTGTGTAGTTTTTCGTTGTTTTCTGTGAGAGCACATAATGAAACAAATATTTGGAGAAATATGGGAGCAGGGGCATAGTACATGTATGTGTATGTGACAAGTGTTTGAACCTGCAACCAGATTTCAAATTTTTCTTAAGTTTGCATACCAAAAAATGTAAATATTTAGACTGAAAATAACATCTCTGTGTGTAATTAAAAAATAGGAGGGTAAAAAACAAATCCTCCAGAACAGGAGCATGGTAGGCATTATTTCTCCTTTCTCCCAGCACTCTTAGAGCTCAGGAATAAATACTTCGAGTTATATTTTCATCTCAGCTCGATATAGCAGATTTTAGCTACTCAAATCCCTTTTTCCATTAGTGTGAGTTAGGCTGCTCAGGCTTTGTCCATGGATGCTGCCCTACCTTTGTCACTATCTCTTTGAGCCTTCATTTCAGTTCCCCTGCTCTGGCCTGCCAAGCAGGTGAACCTCACAGGGCTGTGGCTGGCTGGAGCATCACTTCCAGGCTAAAGCAACACCTGCTGTGCCTCCCCAACCCATGGCACATTTAGCACTTCCTTTTCCACTCCAGGGCAGGACAACTTCTGGGATCACAGCCCTGGCAGGGGCTGCTGAGTGCAGCCAGCCCAGGCCAGCAGTGCCCCATTGCTGGTGCTGGGAGGGCTCCCAGCACATCTGCCCCTGTTACTCAGGGCCAGAGATTAGCAGGGCAAGGTGCTGGGAACCACTCTGGGCTTAGAGCTGTCTGTGTGCATTCTGCCAGCCCAGCCCTGCACAGAGCTTCCCATTTTCTTCTTGTTCTTGGATATGTGCACAGGGCATGATGCTTTTTGGAAACCTCTTCACTTGTCTCTCAGAACCATCCTCTCTATTGTCCTTTCAGTTATTCATCTTTGTTTCTTTTTACTACAAGTAGTCTAAGACAGAGAACTTGATCCCTATCATTATGCAACCTAAAATGGCAATGCCTACCCTGAAATTTCTGGTTTCCAGTGACAGGCATTGCCTTCTACCACATGCCTAAATTTCAAAACGTTGCAAGAGCTTGATAGCTTAGTGAAATCTATTTCAGCCTTTTTTATGCTTTTATTATGATTAATGGATGAAACAAAACCATTTGAAGTGCATTTATTATCACAAACAATATTGGAAGTAATTTGATCCCTACAGTATTTCCCTTTTTTTAATAATACTATACAGTGGCAAAAGGCTATGAAATCTCGTGCAGAGATCTTTATCTTAGTTGAACTAGTTGAAATATGGGCAATGGAAATTCTCTGGGTTGACACTGGTATAATGGGAAGCAGCATATGACCTGCTTTTCTGAGCAATGTGCTGTCACCACAAACTACATCCCCATACATACCCAACATATAAAAAGTTTATTTGTCAGCCTGCTCCTGTGAGCTCTTTATTTATGGCTACTTTATCATCTGAAATAAGCCATGTTTTTCATGATTAGAAACATAACACTCTGGCAAAATCTGAAGTTGTATAGGAGAATGTGAATACTTTTATTATGAAGTAATTTTGCTGTAAGCACTGGAGAAATCAGATAATGCCCCACTGTGTTACTCAACTAGCAGGTCAAGTGGGATATAAAAGCATAGAGTTCAGAAAACCTCTCCTGGCACAGTGTGGTTCACCAAAGGACTAAATTACTGTTTCTCCCAGGACTTGAAAAGTTGGCAACTCAAGGTATTTTTTTGTCTGCAGCTTCTTCAGCCAGAGACTGTGCACTTGTGGCCACATGGCCATGGCCTGTCCCTCAGAGGGTTCTCTTACAGAGAGGACAGCATTGTGTGCCATTTACTACAGTGTGTACCAACCATTTAGCTCTGCAGAGGTGCTCTAAGAGCTCCCTGAGGAGGGAGAGCTGAGGTAAGACACCGACTGACATATCTGAATGCCAGTACCTCTTACTGGTCATATACATTCAGCAGAGCTAAGCTGCCAACTTTCTAAGCGTAAGGAAAAGAATTCTTTCCTAACATTGTCATTCTCAAGTTCAAATCCTCACAGGTGGATAAAGTAAAAAAAAAAAAAATATCAGGCTTGGCAGCAATTTACCTTAAAATGGCAAAGTTAGGTAACAAAAACCACAACTAGCACAATCCATGTGGAGTCTGCCTAAAGGCACAATAAAGGTCCAGTTTAAATGTATACCATTAAATAGTCTTTTAAAATATCAAAAGCAATTACCATGTCTAAAGGGCAGAGAACATAGTTACCAGGAGAAAAAAGGCATCCTTCAACAGGTATGTCCTGCTCTATGGAGAAAAGCAGATAAGAGACTTGACTTGGAGAAGTTAATTGAAACCATTGTAAATAGGCCCATAACGTTTTGAAAAGTGACTTACTAAACACACAAACCTAATAACTGCATTCACTTACCTCAGCCTAGAAGATAATTGGTGAACTGATGGTGCCAGCACATGACCAGAGGTGCAAAAGGAGCAGTTCTGGAAGAGAAAGACATTACAGGAATGCAATGATGCAATTATTTGCATCAATAATCAGTAAGGGAAGACAGTGGGGTTCCTATATGAGACCAAAAGTATCTCCAGGACTGCAGATCAGAGTGTCAAAAAAATGTTACACTTGGAACAGAGGGAATTACCTCAAATATTAAATGCTTAGTAATAGTTCAGTGTAATTAATTATTTGCACTGACCTCAGTAGCACAGGCAAGGAAAAAGAGGATGAAAATATGTGAGAAAGGCTCAGAAAAGACCCTGTGACCCAGGTAGGGACCAGTAAACCAGAAGTGCTGCAGCAAACAAACTGGTAGAAGTTATAAAAAGAATCAAATTAATGTGGGGAAAAATATGTCCCTCAGAGAGGGGTTGACCTGACTGTTGTAGAAGAAATCATGTCCCCATACCTGCTAGAGCCCCTGGAGGGATCTGTATGTTCATTTTTAGGAGGAAACCCCAGCAGCCCAGTTCAGTGTGCACCCTCCAAGGCACAGCTGTGTCCTGCCTGCCTTACTGAGTGACCCAGATGTGTTAGAGCCATCAATATCTACTGCATCTATAACTAATATTACAGAGCTTTGCTTTTCTTGTTGGATGGTACAGAATTCTCTATACTTCTGATTTCTTTCGAAAGCTGCAAGCCAAACCTCATATGTATCAATTAGACAGTGAAAACGTACTGCTGGAGTTGCCTATGGATTCTAACTTAATGAAAAATTGCTTGCATGCTGTAGAGAGACATAACAGAATGTTATTGCCATTGTTCATCCTCTGGAATTTGGTCTGAGAGTCTGAGCTTGTTAATCAGCAGTTCATCCTGCTTGTACTTGTGAGCGCTCAGCGCCAAGGGTGAATTTCCTCTTTTTGCTTTTGCACTGGAAGCTTTGCCAAAGGTCTTTTGTTCACTATGTCAGTCAGCTGTGCTCTTGCCTTAATTGTGCCAGTAATTCATGTCTGGAGATTATTCATTCTGCTCTGGTGCAATGAGCAGTGTGTCAGCCTGGAGCTGGTGGAGACACTGGGTCTTGTGTACATCCAGTTCAGGTCTGGGGACACCAAATGTGATTCTGGACCTTTTTTCAAGTTCCCTCAGCCCTGAACAAGGGGATTTTGAAGGTGTGTTAGGACTGTAAAAATGCTAATTTCTGGATACAAAGTACAAGGTACAACTCATGTTGTCTGAGTGCTCCTGTTGTGCAAGATTTGATCTCATTATGGGATTTGTTCAAAGATGTTTGTTTGAGATCATTACCAAGAAACTATAAAATTACTGTCAGGGAAATTATTTTGAATAATATCTAATATAAAACAGTAGCTATGGCAAAATTAATGCAACTTCATACACAAGTATTTTTTTCTTGGAGTGTCTGGGAGTGTTAGATTATTACAGTTGTACTTAGCAAAACCAATTTCATATCATGGGCTAATTCTTTTAAAGAAAGATCAGCTGAAAGTTATCAGATACTCTTGGCCAGATTGACTGTCTTGTTTAACTCCCTTTCTCAGAAAAATAATTTAAAAAGCATGAAAGAAAACGCAGTTAAGGCAAAAATCCCAGAATTTAAGAGAAAAAAATTAAACCATGAAGTCACAGAATGCTCTGGGTTGGAAAGTACCCTGAAGGGACATCTTCAATTGTATCAGGCTTCTCAGAGCCTGTCCATCCTGGCCTTGAATGGATCCAGATCTCCAAGTATGTGTTTGAAATACTGCTCACCCTTCCCATGTTTGCCCAGCTCAATGCAAAGTCCTGCAAATGAAAAAAACCAGATTCCCCCAAAAAATAGACACAGGCTGATGCCTTCATCTCCTAAAGGATTCTGATGTCCTGTCCCAATAAAGGTTTAAAGCAAAGATAAGATTGTTTTCATTAGCTGTTGAAAGTTTGGATGAAAACATTGTGGTACTTAATTTTTCTTGGAGGTTTTTCCCTTTCCTTTTTTTTTCTGTTTTGTTTTTTGTTGGGGTTTTTTGTTTGTTTGTTTGTTTTAACAAAGCTACTTTTGAGCTACTTTTGAAATAGTCTTTTGTTGGTATACACACTGTTCCAACTTTTATCCTTGATAAAAACTACAATAACTAAGAGGCAAACCTTACAAAGTAACTCATGAGTAAATGGAATTTAATGGGGTCAATTATCCCCACATGCTTGTGTACTGGTTTCATTAATATTAATAAGTCATAGACATGCTATTGAGCTGAAGAATAGGCTGTCACTGGTCTCTACACGCTGTTTTGTGTGTGCTGATTTAGGATTATTCAAGAGAACACATTCATTTCCAAATGTCTAGCATGTCAGTGGCAGAAACCTCCACATTTGCCCGTTATACCTGTGAGATACAGAAAGATTGAAAAAAATAGGTTAAACGACTGAAACAACACAGATTCAGCTTGTGCTTTTTCCAAAATGCAGAATCACATTACATGCATGTCTCTCCATAAATATTTAATGAAGTGGAAATGAATATGTAGCAGGCTGGATTCTTCCCTCTAAGGGTTAAGTTCCATTTCTGCAAATTGGTTTGTGCCCTATTTCTGTTCCTGTGTCTCTGTGCATCTAGACATTTTCTTGGCATCTCTAACTCTTCTGAGGTTTCAGGAGAGCTTTGGAGATTTGCTAGTAATTGACCTGTTTGGATTGCCCATGACTGGCATTTGCTAAAAGATAATACAGTCCTGCATTTTGTTGTTAAGTGCTGGTTGTGTTATTAACTTGTGGCCAAACCAGAAGAAAGGCTCAGGAGACATCATTTTTCCTCAGACAACTTCATTTGGCTCTTACCGTAATCTCCATTAAAATGAAGCACTTTGGTCTCAGCTGAGGGGCGTCACTTATTCCTTAACTTGTCAGTGTTTGGCCAGTAATGAATACACCCACTTGGCTTTGTTTTTTTAAGATATTACTGTACACTAAGGGTAAACAATCAACATCACATCAAAGTCAGATGATTTAACCTTCTGCCACTTCTCTAACCACTAAAGAGTTCCTGCCAGAGTACCAGCTGGGTATTGGAACATGAGTAAATGTTTTCTGAGAAAACAGAATTATCAAGTGGAGGAAACCTGATGTTTTCTCCTTAGAAAACAAGAATAATTAATAAGATTAGATCTACCATATCCCAAAGGAGTCTGAATGGACCCTATTTGTTTTATTTTTATCATGTAACAGAAACAAATCTTGCCCCCAATTACAATAGCATAGTTCTGGAGGAACCTTCAAGTTCAGTTCTGCCATAATTTAAACTGGTACTGTCTCAGTGTAACACATCTGCTTTTAGCAAAGTTCCTCATCTCTAGCACCATCTTTAATAGCCAAGAACAAAATGAAAAATAGAGTCTGGAAACAATGAATTAATACTAGCCAGATAAGCACAGGGAATCTACTTTGTGTAACACAAGAATTAAATACTGCTGATCTTTGCAAGTAGCAATGACAACTCAAATACAATGCCTTGGGGCCTGCAATAACCTGGAGGCTAATTAACTGCAGAAAGGGCTTTTTATATTACACTTTGTATTAAATAAATTCAGCACAAATCCATAGAGACCAATAAGCATTTTTAGGCAGTCTAGCTAAATTTTACCCCAAAAGTGATCAAGATACATAGAATTCTGGCTTGTGAGTTGCCTGATTAATGTATTGTCCTCCAATAATTCAGGTGCTTAAGATGAAAATAAGAACAAATAAGAGATGGAGATACAGGAAGTTTTCTGTCAGTAGGATGCTCATGATAAACATAGTACAAAATAAATAAACTTTAAACATAGTACTAAATAGAAAAATAGAGAAAATTTACTAGAGGGTTTTTAAATATTGCCCTAAAATATGTCATAATTTTAAAACCAGAAGCAGATGTGATCAATTGAGTAAAAAAAGGAAAAGAGAGGAGGCACAGCTTAATTTCAAGGCTCATCCAAGTTCCCCACTCTCTCACCATCTCTCAGTTACCCCTGGAGAAGGATTCCAGGAGGATACAAGCACAGTGCTGCAAGGCCAAGGGCTGGGCACAGCAGGGATATCAGTGGGCAACCTCTGGGGGGAAAATAAAGTCCTGCTTTGTTCATAAACATCTAATCACAGTCAGCCACTCTGGTGCCTCCAGATTTGTGTGCAGTAAATATGGCATCAACTAAGCCACTTAAAAACACACACTAGGAATAAATGATTTCTGTTCTGGTCTCAAGGAGATATTCCACTTCTCTTTGTAGATGTCTTAGTTTTGTTCTCATCCTCTCCCACACACACTCAAGAAGACTAGAAGCAGAAACAAGGCAGAAACCATATCTAATTTCCATACTTGGCTTAAAAATAAGACATTGCTCATTTTTTATTTCTAAGCTAGCAGGCATGTGAATCAGAACTGGTGAGCTAAGTTTTAAGTTATTATAAGTGAACTAGGCATTCTTTTTTCTCATGCAGTTATAATACGCTGAACACTGCAAGAAGGGGTAGCAAGTAGAATCTGGCTTGAATCTTTTTAGAACCTTCAGGTTAAACAAGTTTCCCAGTACTTGTCTCCATTCAAATAGTAAAATTCCTTAAAAGAAAATCTGTCTCCTTCCAGAGGAGGTGTCAGGTATGTTCACCACTATTTGGTACAGTCTCTGTCTTGAGTGATCTGAAATATCAATAGGAGCACCTGAAGCACACCAGCATAATCTTTGCAAGACAGAGCAGGATAAAGCAAAAAGGAAACCAGATTATTGGATATCCTTATCCCAAATTTGAAAGAAAAGGAATAGACACTGGTGGAGTTCACAAAATTATAAAAATTTAAATAAGCCTGTATCTCATATAGAGCCTTTCACAGAGACACTGGCACTCCCTTTTGGAAAACTGAAACTTAGCCACCAATAAAAGTTCACATTTAGGACCTTCATAGAATAACTGAAGATATTCATGCTGGGAGTTCAGAGAAACCTTATCTCTCCTCTGAGTTATAACCCCACTAATAAATAACTTGTCAACCTGCACCAAGAGGGCTTTACCCACATGAGTTGTTTGCCATCAGCCAACCTCAGCTGCTCACAAATGGAGGCAGGCTGCTTTCACCCTTCATTCTTCTAGGATTTCTTAGATATTATGGCTGAGGCAAAGTTGTCATGTTTTAATTTCCATACAGTACCAGAAAAGTAACAAGGATTTATATGTAGCTCCCCTTTTTAGCCATTGGTGCTTGGGGTTGTTTTTCTTAAGATTCGTAGAAGTTTCTCAGAGTCAGGGTTAAGATAAATGCACTGGTCCCTGGAATTCCTGTGTTGTGCACTGTTTGCACTGTTGCTCTGTCTTGACAGAGAGGTCATCATGGCATCTCCCTGCTGACAGCATCCTGCAGGTCACCTCTGGAAAGGTTTTGGCTGAAGCTGCTGGACAAAAACCAACAAATAAAACCATTATTCCAAAGTTGGAGGTTTTCTTGGTTTGGGTTTTTTTTTTTTTAAAGAATATCTGAATCTTATGAATAAATGTATGACTTTTAAAAAAATAAATAAATAAATAAGGAGAGTTTCTCCTGTAGTCAAGAACCTTCCTTAATGAGACCCAGACAGATTTACATTTTTTAAAAGCACAAGACATTTGGGTTTTTCCATTTAAATCATCAACTCCTGCATAAATTACATTTGTAAGACCCATTGGCTCCAATCAAAGGGTATTTAAGAGTCTGCCTGGCTGAGTTATGAAAGGACGAGGTAAGAGAAAGTGGAAAAAAGGACAAGCTATAGGATATCCATTAGTAAGATGACTAATATTACTACAAACCTGATTTCCCATTTCTTTGGTTTCTTTCATGGAGATTTAAAGATAATTGTAGCAAGTGTTCAGGAGGAAAAACTAAAAGAGAGACAAATCCTGCAAAGAGAAGTCATATTTACAAACGCTCAATATTTCTTCTGGCTTATTGTAAATTATTTATGAGGTGCTTTTCAATATTAAAGTTCTTCGTTAGTTCATTGGAGACATGGTCTAGATTAGTAATGAACTAATTGTCATAGAAAAGAATTTATGACTTACTGTCTCCAAAAAATCAGCAGTTTGGCTTCTGTGAGTAAAATGAGGTAATGTAGCAAAGTCCTGACTATGAGGGAGTAGTTTTTTAAATTGCAGACAAATAAGATTAATGCTATATCCCATGCTGTGCTGAAAGGGATATCTTGCATGGTTAAAAAATATATTTAAAAACCATCTAATTTCCTTGGGTTTTCCTATGTTTTACCTTTTTATATATATATATATATATAAATGTTTCCTGTTCCAGTAATATAACTTTTTCCTTGTCACACAGCTTGCATTTTCCTCAGCTTCAGTAATGAAAATAAATTAGTTAAATTCACTTTTCTAAAAGCCAACTTCTCATTCAGATTTCCACTCAGCTAGTAGTAACACTAAACTCAGGGCTGAAACTCAGGACATCAAGGACAATATTGTATAGGTTTTTTCTTCTAATTGATGGAAATATTTCTAGTGCTTTTTTGTTTCTCAAAATCCTGGTAAATTTTGTCCTTGAATTGATCTGGCCAATTGGTTAAAAATGAACTTGTAGAAAAACAGGAGCTCTTTCAGGGCAATGTTTCATTTCAATATATTTTCACATTGTTTTGCTGGTTTGGACAAATAATCATAATTTATGGCAGTTAATAACATCCGTAGGCAAGGCAGATGGATCTGTGTAAAGCAAGAACTTCCCTTACTGGTTGCTGTACCTTTCCCTCAGCTTTTGAAAAACTTTTACAACAAATTTCAGCCCAAAATCCAATTCCAAAGCAAATACCAAAATGCTTAATTAATCACTTTGGTCTGCTTTGTATGTATGTATGTTCTGTTTCAAGCTGGTTGTTTTCCACCTGGTCACAAACACCAGGGCCCTTTTCAAGTTGTGAACATCAGGAAATCTGCTGAAATTAAAACTGTATATCCAATTTGAATTGTTCATATTTCTCTTCTGTAATTTCAGGCCCAGAAGGTTTAAATAGCTTCATGAAAGCATGAGGGCCCCAGGTTTCTTCTGTGATTCATCAGTTTGGACATTAGAAAGCACCTAAGTCAAGAGATTCAGATAGAAAATACTAATGGATAAGCTGTCATAAATGAGACTTCAGAGTGACATATTAGAGAATCAGATGTTGTAAACTGGAAAGAGTAGGAGGGGATTCAGCACATGGCAGAAAAAATGCATGCTTATGTGAAGAGAAACTCCAAAGCTTTTCAAGTTAGTTTTGCTTTGTCTGTATATGCCAGGAAACACCAAGCCAGGCAATCTACACTTACTAATTTTCACCCTATTAAAAAAGGGGGAAGGAAAGGAGAAACGGCTGTACAGTTTTCTCTGGCAGCCTATAGCACTGTAGGAAACATTTTTATACAGATATAACATGCTATTCATGAATAACTATTTCAATTTTAACAGAAGGAGTTACTTCCCATAAGAAAATACTGTATTGGTAAGCTCCTGCTAGAGCTTTCATGCTTCATCTCAGACATGAAGCAGCCATGCTGTGCCACAGCCAGGCTGCACCCAGGGTGACACTGGATCACACACTCCTCTTCTGCTCATTTCCTGCTTGCTTCCAGAGCAGTTCTGCCTATTGTCACCAGTTTTTTGTAATCAGAGGCATCTTTTTTGGTTACTTAAAGGAGAATTTGATCCCCAAAGCTCCACACTGATGTTCTCTGTACCTCTGCAGCTGTCATGCCACCAGCTCCACTTCAGGACAGTGACTACTGATGTGACAAACAGGCAATTCCTACACCCCCACAGAGCAACCAGGAATACCAGAAAGCTCTCTTGGCTGTATTACCTTATGGAAAATTCAGAGACTCTGACCCTCTCTCATGTTCACAAGACCTAACTACTTCCCCGTAACTGTCATAACCTCTTTAGCATTTGGAGAAAATTAAACTAAATGCAACATGCCAACATCAAATACTCAAAAGACAACTTTTAATTTAATTACTGTAGACATAGAAAAAGGAGTTCTTTAAGGAAGTCTGTCAACTAAGAGCTATATATAACTCTTGTGGAATTCCTTAGTGATTTCCCTAGTTGAACAGATTTCCTTTAAAATACACTTGCTTGCTGCACAGGGTAGCATTCTTGTAAAAATCAGAGTTATTTTTTAAAAGTCAGATCTGATGTGTGATGACAACACAGCAGATAGTAAACACACATCTCTTAGTTTGTCATATTGATCTGAGAGAAACATGACTGGGCATTGCAGAGCCAATGTTTCTATCTTCTGAGAAAAGGGCCGGGATGAAGTGTTAACTGCTGGAGTTAAAGCTCTTTCTCTCATCGATTTCAGTAAGCGTTTTTCCAGATCCAAAGCCTTTCTGTTAAGTTCAGTGCTGTGATATCCATTGAAGCCAAAGAACAGCAAAGCTGTCTGATCTTTTTGAGACTCTGGTTTCAGTTAAATAACCCAGTGGACCTTTCTCTGAATTAGCATTGCAGAATATGTGCCAGCAGAGAGGGGACTACTCAGCTGAGAGTTATCTGAGAGTGCTCCAGAACAAGGAACCCAACAGACCATGCAAGCTGCATGCAGCCCTAATTTTGAGCTGTTACAAAGTAAAGCAACTTTCCAGTCTTTCATTTTTTTCCAGACTTGGATCAATTTATTTCTTCTTAGATTTAAGCTACCATGATTTGTTTCTGAGTTTCTATATTAAAATGAACAAAACATTACCTGATTTAGTGCTTAATTTTTTAAAGAGTGGCATTACTTCTATTGAATGATGATTCCAATCTGCACTTTAATTCCAATCTGCACTTTTGTGAGCATTAGCAGAGGATCTGGGAAGAGACATTCAGAGGGATGAATTCAGAGGTGATAGTGTAATATAAACTGAGAAAAAGGACCTGCACAGACTCTGCGTTAAGGTAAACCACAAAAAGAAGGAGCAGAAGAGGAAAAGTAGTTAAGTGAATGGTATGTAACACCTAATCTGAAGCACATTTATCTTTCCTTCAGCACACAAAACTTTTGCTAGTTTCTTTTTACAGTTACTGAATACCCACATTATCTGAAGTTAGAATTTACTGTGTAGGGCTTTAAAACTTTACTAAGATCTTAAAAATAGGCTTCATAATAAAAATATTTAATAATTTGCACCCTACACCAACTCTTACACTCCTACTGCATTCATCACATTTTCTCCCTCGAAGAATATCATGAATGTGTGTTGGCCACAAAAATACACTTGATATACCAGAATAACAGTGCTTAATTACCTTCTTACTACTTCAGCTCTATTCTACATACATGGGTATGTTTGCTCAGCAAGTCAGCTTCTGAAACACAGAAAGAAATTTACTCATTTCTACAGCTGTGGAAAGATTTCTGAAATATGGAAAATTTCAGTAACTTAAATTCAATCACTTAAAAAAAAAAACAACTCAAGATTAAAGAAATCCAGGGAAAGAGAAAAGATTAACCTAGAAAAGGCAAACAGGCAAATAAATCTGAGCTTCATTGTCACTCCCCACTTCAACAGAGGATTCCTACAAGAGCCTGGCCACGGTGCTGGAGCTCTCACGGGTAGGACAGGGGTGGGCATGGGTCCCCAGCGTGCACAGCAGCCCCTGTGACATTAGTCAGGGCCAACGGCTCCAAGGAGGAGGAACACGCAGTCTGGCACCGAACCGCATTTTTCTCTTCGCTTTCGTGCAGTTACCGCACGGAGCGCAGGAGTCAGAGGTGCCACGGCACCGTAATGGAAATAAACGACTCCGCAGAGGCGGCAGCGGGAGCTGGGAGTGGGAAGCATCCTCATCCAGCCCCAGCGGCCGCGTAAATCTGGCGCTGTCAGGAGAGCTCCGGGAGGCGCTGGGCACCCGCGGCTCCCCGGGAGTCAGTGAGAGTTCAGGTGCTTACTGTGTCATCAGGCCTGACCTTCAGAGCGACACGGCCAGCACGTTTGTTTTCCCACAGCAGTGATTGCTTCAGTCAATTATTATTGCCCATCCTGGAGTGCAAACACATAAGGACTTGATTTACAGTGCAAAATACGCATCCCGAATTTACTTCCTCTTTTGTTTTTGGTCTGCCATAGCACCTCCAGCTTAAAGGGATGACAGCAAATTACTTCATAGGTAAATATATCTACATATGGGGAGGGATAAATATCAGTCATTCAGGGCATCCTGAGATGAACACTCCATTATAGCGTTGGATGTGTTGCGTCAGATGTGACAATATATTTAAAGGGTTTTGCATTTTGTTTTAAAGGTGCTCCTTTTGTCTGCTCCTACCTGAAAAAAAATCATTAGCAAATTTGTTGATTTGGCAATCTAACCATTAAATCCATTTTTGCCCAGATTTAAGATTGTACATTCAGTTCTTTAAGCAATGTTTAGGTATTACCAATATACTGAAAGATAGATGAGACAGCCTCATGGTAATACAGCTTTTAACCTTTCCTCTCCTCTACCATGACGGGGGAGAATTACAGTAAATGATGGTTACCTTGTCTGCAGTATGGACAATTGATTTGACCTCACTGCATCTGATGCTCTAATGGACTTCGTGGCTGAATCCCTGGAGATATAAAATATGTCCAAGTGAATTGGGGCAGGTTAAAGAACGGACCCGCTTTTCATGGCTGGCTCAAGCTGTAATAGATCTCCTGGTTGTTCTGAGAAGAAGATTAAAAATGATCAATATCCAAATCATTAAAAGAAAAGTGGTGGCTTCTGTAAATCTACCTTAGCTATAATTTTTACCCTGCCGAATGCTGGGGGGGAGTCTATGTTGGTGACATGAGTTTCTATAACAAATGTTTGCTTCTGTTCACTTTCTTGTAGCATGGTCCTTGTTATATTGAGAGTCAGACACTCAGGTGGCCTGAATCAGCACTGGTCTCCTGAAGTCATGCTTGTTTACACCATGAGGAACCTGATCTTATGTTTAATTAATACAGATAAAATGCCAATACTATTATATTTCTTGGACCAGCAAATAAAGCCAAGAACAGATTTCAGAGGATGATGGCAACTATGATAACTGAATGTCCTTACAGCTCTGCTAGCCACAAATAAAAGGCCAAAAATAAAGGTGCAGTTTAGGGAGAACAAAACAAAAAGATTTGTCTTGGCTGCTCTGAGCCCTTTATTTGGCAAAGTGTAATTCAACATCTTGTTTATCCCTGCCTACCCTCTCTCTTAACAAGTATGTTTGTGCTCTTTTCCCAGCAGCCTTACGAGAGCTTGTAATATCCCACAACTCAGAAACTTTCTTCTCTGCACACAATGTGCCAGGGAATTTCAGTGGGATTATATACACCTACATTTCCTTCACTTCCTGGAAAAGCCAAGCCTTCAGAAGACAGCTGTACAACTGTCCCATAGCTGGCACAATTATTTACTACACTTGAAAGCCAAGAGAGGCCTAATATTTAACCAGCAAAGTCTGACACTGTTGAGATCTGATATTTCTATTTTTTTAATGAAAGAGGAAATCCCAAAGTCTGTATTTGAAGATGCAGTCTATTTTCCTGGTTTTGAGAAATTTAAAAGTACAAGAATTGGACTGACCTAGCTAGCACCATTCCATTAAACTGAGTAAATGTGAAAAATATCCTATTATGAAGAAGTAAGTTTCAACAAATTGAAAAAAGTTTCATTTTTTTATCCACTTGTTTAACAATATTTACCTTTTGTTTTTTGCACATTGCTTGTTTAAAAATATGGATGAGTAACGCCAGCCTCTGTAAGGAATGTCTGTTCATCTACATGTATTATCCTGCATGGAGAAAAGCAAAGGCACTTTACAAACTCTGCTTCTCTCTGGGGTTGTCTGTGCCCTGTGGCCTGGGCTGAGCTGAATGCCTCATATCTATGGGGAGAAGAGGGAACAACTGCTGACCCTTGGATCCAGCTATTCTTGTAGCTGGAAACATTGTCAGGGGCTGCAAGCATCAAGCTGTCTGAAAGGCCAAAGTTGAGCACTACATTATTGGAGTAGATGACATTTTATTCTTATTCTGCAACAATTCTAACAACTTCTAGTCCCTCGCTGTCCCTTTATGAACACAGGTGTCATTTTGATGGGGGGATAGCTAAAATGACAAGAAGGTGACCTGTCAGTGAACTCAGGAGCAGGTGAGGCCTGTCAGCTTCTAATTTGAAACTGGTGTCAGTCCTGAGGAATGGCTGGTATAATCACATTTGTAACTGATCCCCTATAAACTCTGAAAACATTCACAGTGTGCCTGTTATGAGTAATATGAAATTAACAATTCGTGTTTATGATACCAGACACCAAGAGAATCAAGGAGATTTCAGTAACAGGATCAGCTCTGTCTGTCTTCCAGAGCAGAACACCAAACTGCCCCAGTCATAGCCAAATGACTCTGTGCTTATGTTACAATGGGCATTGTATCTATTTTGAAGACAAACTTTTGTAACTAGGTGTAAAGTGAGGACCTAAGAACTGACTTCTAGTTAAATTACTCCTTTTAAAATTTCTCTCATTCAAGTCCAGCCCTTAAGATGTTAATGATTTTTAAGCTAAAGTCTGGGACCTGACAAATCACATACATACTTGAATCTCAAATTTTCTGAATAACTGAAGGGAAGGCTCTGTGTAAATCTTCTCTCAAACACATAAATTACCAGCTGCATGAATACTGCCATTAAGAAATGCAGACAAGTGTAAAGGGTGGGGACAGGGCAGGATGCCCGAAAGAGGTGGAGTCACAGAGAAAACAAGACATTTGTTCACTGAGTAATTTATCCTTAATTTATCTTCACTGTAGCTGAGCAAGAATGAACCCCACAAGTTAGTCTGTCAGATCCCTCACTTCTCTGGCATCAGGAATTTTTTTTTTTTCTGCAGACTAGACCATTTCTTCCTGATTCTGTGTTACATTATCTGTAATTTTTTATTATGAAAAGTCAAGATTGCAGTATGTGAGGCTAGATTTTAATTAAAATCAAATTCAAGTACAAACCTGAACCCCAACCTAATTAACAAAGACAGGTACATCTGCAAGTAGTCGTTTTGGGGACAATGACAGCCTCAAACCCAAGAGGAAGTCTAGGGTACAAACTCACATTAATTTTGAGTGCATGAGAAAGCACAGGAGCATTTTGTATTGCTGCTACCTGAATCTCAAGAGCTCGTCCTGTGCAGCTTTAAAATGCACTAGAAATAGCCCATATTAATTCTGAATCTTGAAACCTAACCAACTGTTCTCCACCACCCAAAAACTCACCTCAGACCATCAGCCTTGAATCCTAAGGCAGGGACTACAAGCTGTGCACACTGCCATTGATGCAGTCACCTCTGGACATGTAATAAAATAGCTCACTTTAAATCTGATGTACAGCACAATTTTTTGGGTGTTTGGATAGGGCACATAAAACCTTAATAAAAATGCAATCCATTCAGAGCTTTCCTGAACCCAGTGAAATATGTTTTTGTTTTCCTCCTACTTAAATGGTTATAATTCAACATATGGTTTAAATAGAGGAAATGAGGACAGTTTGGGCTTTTTGGTGTTTAGGGTTTTTTTAAACCAGTTAGAATTTCTGTACGCTAACTTCAGAGAGTTTTCCACAGTGGCCAGAAAACCAAGTGGGGAGAAGGGGGGGAAAAAAACAACAAACCAACTTGGTTCTCTTCTGAAAGGAAAGGTAGAAAGTGGAAGAACAGGACAAAAACCTTTGCTTAGCTGTTCAGAGTAGACCCTGATCTTGAGCCTATTCCCCACACACAGAAAGGAGCTACAGAACACATCTGTTTTCATGACAAAGCTGATGGTATTTTGAGCACTCAGGTCCTGCACTTTTCCTTGACCTCACAGCACCACTTTCTGTTAATACAATTACTTTCAGGGCATCCTTGGTTCTCACCAGCTTCAGTTTTGAAATTAAACAAAATTAGTCCTTTCAAGGCAACTGTGGAATGCACAGGAGCATTTAAAAGCAGGCAAGATGAAGGTGGGGAAAAATGAGATTATAAATAGATACCTCCATTTTTAAGTCTATTTATCTGTGTTACTTTGGGGTAGGAAGAAACAAGGAAGGCTACATCAAAGAAAAAGTTGAGGCCTTTGAGATTGCCTCTATGTCATGTTGAACAGAGAGTAGCATCACCCCTTGGCTCACTGCATACCTGTGCACAGGTCATTCCTGGCTGGAAGTGTAACTGCTCATATCTCACCCAGCTGCTCTAAATGCTGGCCTAAGATGTTTTCTGCCTGACCCATTGAACTTATAATTAGCTCTACAAAATGGATTGGCAGAGTATACTGAGACCACAACCCAAAAACTTAGAAACTACTCTGCAAAGTAGGTCCAAACCCTTGCCCTGCTTGATTCTCTCTCAGGATCAGTGACTGTTATTTCACAACTCACTGCTCTTTGCTGGCTGCAGGGTACCCACACACAAATGCCCCAGTCATGGAAGAATTCCTTTTTTTGCTATATACAGAAAGACCACCCCATCTTGGAAACTTTCCCCTCAAAATCAATCCATTTAAAAGGTAAGTTTAAGTTTTTGTGACTCAGTGTTTTCTTTGAAAAAAAGAAAAAGCATGTTTCAGTCAAAAACCTGTAATCAACTAGACCTGAAATAGCAAGGTTTCCCCTGCCTTTGGCTGCGTGGCAATGTGTGTGCAGCCCCAGGGAATGCATCAGCACCAATGCAGTGACCCAGTGAAAATCCTGGAAACAGGCAGACATCATGAAAGTCATGCATTAAGGAATGTTTGTGTATGCTGCTGAGGCGAATTACAGAGCTCCCCAGAAATATTTTCAACATGATGGCCTAGGAAAGCCATGTGGGAATTGTACCTCGACAGGGGGTATTATGCCAGTAACAGAACTAGTGGCTGTATCTCACCCCCTGGAGCTCTTCTTAAACCACCCCCTTCTCTTCTCAAATCACCAGGAGTCAGAGCTGCAGAGCCAGATGCCCTTGGCACCCAGCCTCTCCCGTTTCCTCTCAGTGGCAAAAGTCTGCAGAATGATGACGTGGATTTACTCGAAGGAGGCAGCATGGAAGCAGATCTGGATGCATGTGACAGAGCTGGAGGCATCTCCCTGTAATTAATCAGTAGTGAAACAAGTAGTTACTTATGTTGCACATCTAATGAACAAGAATTAGTCATGGTTCTGATTCTTGGGCAGCTATTCGTGCAGCTTATCTAATATTTGAAAGGAAACTGCACTGAATGTTTTCTAATTCAAAGAGGCTGGGTGAAACAAGAACTGACTTCTGCCTTTGACTAAACATTAGGAAACTGGTTTCCATGTTCGGAAGTGTCTGGATGTATTTTTCCATATTCTTTCTTTCTTTGAGTTCTCCTGACTTCAGTCAGGAGGTGAAATGCCAGAAATACCCAGAGACACCCTAACAAAGCAGACTGTTTCCCTGCAGGCATTGCAGCCCGACGGGTGTTTTTCCAAATCACCCCTGAACTCTGAACCTTCAAATAATTTACAGATCCCTTTCACACAGAGACAAAACCACATCCCTGCCTGCCTTTTGCAAGCAGAAGTGTGCTGGAGAGCCTGGATCAGCAGAGCTCCTCTACACAGTCCAGCTGCTTTGCAAATGCAGCTCAAGTGACTCAAGGGGCTGTGGTTTCAGTTGCCTTCTGGAGCTGGGAACGGAGGAGTTGTCAGACTCTGTTTGTGCTGGATGCTGTTAATGACTGTGGAGCTAAGCATAAGCTGGGCACCTATTAGCTCTGCAATTGCCCAAAGGAAACCTTCTCCTTGTTTGCTCAGAGTACAGCCTGAATGAAGCTTAACTAGCCAAAGAACTAGGAGACACTAAATTCCCAATTACAAGCACTGTCTGGTCTGATGGGTTTTTTTTGTAAGAAACGAAAGCCGCCTGTCCATGGTGATAAGCTGGTTTTTAGTATGAAATATAACAGCTGTATTGTACATGACTGCTCTGTACAGTACAATTTACAGAGCTGCTCTGGTGACCGCTGTTCTGACAGGGTGCCCTTTATAACGGGACTTTGTAGCACATCAACATTTTCATGATTCTAAGAGAGTGGAGAAGAAATATTTCCATAGTAGAAAATTCCTGGTGGGCAACTGTTATTGAAGTGTGTATGAGATTGGATGTCAAAACATTTTTATTGTTAGCTAGTGGGAATTACACTGACTGATAGCAGCAGTTTAACAACTGAGATGCAGCAGATGCAGTTTGTTATTTCACTTGTTTTTCTATTAACATTTCGAAGCAATAAAGCCTGTCCTTAGAAATGCACACAGGGTCCCTGCTTTCCACTTTTAATATCTTTTTCAGGTTGGTACAAGAGGAATGAGTTATAAAAGAGATTAAGGAATAATGGTTTAACTTTGTCTTGCTACACGGTGTCAAAGTATCCTGACCTATTAAAAGCGTGAGAAATGCGCCTAAATTGTTAAATGAAATGAAAATGGGATATATCTCCCAGCTGAAATGAAGATGAGCCACAGTTTGGGGTGTTTTCTATGACTCGGGGCCCGGCTGTGGTTCTGTAATCACGGCCGATCGCTGCCGCCGCGGGCCGCAATTCCGGCGCCGACCGCAAGGTGGCGGCCGAGGCGGTGCCATGGCCCGCGGTTCGCTGCTGCCGGGAGCGCTTCGGGAGAAACAACCCAGTCCCTGCTTCGGGAGAAACAACCCGGTCCCTGCTTCCCACCCCGCGATGTGCTCCTGCTGCGCGGCTTCCAGAGACTGCGAACAGTCCTACTGCTCCATGTATCATCTGCTCTACAGGCAGGGGAAATCCATTCCCTCCGAATTTACCACGAGTTCGTTATCTTGGAAACATTACCTGCTATCATACAACCACCCTGAAAAATCCCCAAACCTTTTGACTTGAACCTTTGCCACCCACGTGTGCCCTCCTCAGAATGGGGAGGCTGTGACACCCTCTGCATTGGGCCATGATGACATCCCCAGCCATATTTAGGGTTTCCACATTTACTTTACCTCTGTTCTTTATGTTAATCCCACTAAACTATTTCTTCAAGGTTTTGCAGCTTGCTTCAGCATAGAGACTGCAGCTGTAAACCAGCTGTTTGAAAGGTACAGAAGCATTTAGGATAGGAACCTTCCCCTAAGCTGGATGTGTCTGTCAGATTGTCAGTGGGTTTTGCCAAGGAAGTGATGGGAACTGTGCTGTTGACACATGTTTCTTGCTTTCTGTCTGTTCACATTATTAACCCATGTAGCTGTGTAATACATGTGTGCTAAAGTCACACAAAGCAGTGTAAATGCCCGTCAGAGATGCTGAGATGGTTGAGTCCATCTCAATTTGTGCTTCCACAGGAGTCTGCTGTGGTGGGACTCCCACTTTTCGAAACAAAAGCATGTTTTTTACTCCAGCTCTAACATCCAACATGTTCTTAATGGTCTTTTAGATCAGGTCTCAGTTGCCACACTAAATAACAGTCTAAATTTGGTCCTGTTTGGGTCAAAATGGTTTAAGGATGACATCGTGGAGGTCACAGGCTTCTGCCTGTGGCTCCAGCAGAACAAAAAGCAGTGACAGTGCTCAGTGTCAAGAGGCACTGGCAATGAGAGCAGCAAAGGACTACAGTGAACCCTGGATTCAGAATATCAAGGCATTGAACAGCATTATAAAATACCAGCAGAGAAGGTGGGCAGATAAAAAGGAAAGGAAATAGAAAAAAGAAGAGGAGAAGATATGGAGAAATAGAAATAGTTGAGAATTTACAGGGGAGTTAAAAGGTACTGATCTGTATTTTTTGAGCCTATTCATGTGTGTGTATAGAGGCATGCATATGCATGTTACCCCAGCATATGACCACAAGAACTGCTGCTGGACAACAAATAAGAAAAGGAAATGTGGGAGGAGATGAGGAATAGAAGAGGAAAGTGGTCTAGAATAAGGAAGCCCGGTATTTTTTTATCTTTGAAGATTGGACTTGCATGAAGTCTTACGCGTGGAAGAATTGATTGTTTTGAAAGTAAATGCAAAGATTCACTCCTGGGTAGAGCTATTTCAAAGCAGTAAAACAGCAGGTTCTAAAAATGCTTTCGAACAGTAATAGTGAAAAACTCTTAATGGTAGCACAAATAAGGTAGCATTAATGAATTCAGTCCTTGCTGGTAAAATACTGCCGTGCTTTTTAAGTCAAAATTTCAAACTGTTTTTGTTTGTTTGCTAGGAGTTCATCTCCCTTTTTTACTTGCTTTTAATCGAATGGGATTTTGGCTCTGCCTGTCATTTTGAAGTAGCCTGGAAAAGAGGGAAAGGCCCCTATGAGAAATGAATTTAACAACCAAATGCTGTCCCTGAGAAACCAGAGTGGTTCCTCTGTGCCGGGGGGGACCAGAAAGAATGAGGGGAATGAGAAGGGAGGGTCTGTATGCTGCTCACAGGCTCAGCTCTTGCCCAGCTCCCTTTTGGTGTTTGTAGGCCATTTGCAGAAGTTTTTTAAAATATTTAAATATTTTGAGATTTGAAAGAGGCTTGTCCACAAGTGTCATGAGAAGCTCTGGGTGGTGGAAGCTTTTCGCTGTCCCTTATTTCATTTACGTGCCTAAGGAAAAGCTATCACCTTGTATAAATCTGGCATCAGTGCCAGTCAGGTTCTGCTTTATCTCCTAAGTTCTGTCCAGGTTTTCACTTAGAAAAATGGAAACAAATCCTGTACTTGGAGTACTGTTCACACAATGAAGTTTCAGTTTGAAGTGAATTAAAATCACTGGTGGATCTGTTCAACACTAGTAAGGCTCTCCCTCGGTTGCCAGGAAGCCTTATTTTATGTCAAGGGGAAATTTGGGTTATCTTTTATTGGTTTCTCTAGTAAAAAGATTGTCCTAGACCCAGTCTCCAGGAGTAAAAAAGTCACCCTGCTTGCTTGCTCCCAAGGACAAACCCTAGAGAAATAGGCCAGTCATTCAGATATCTGTTATATCCACATCCAGCAGATTGTTTCCTTACCAGAAGATACCAGTTTTGGAAGAATTTGATTTCAGGATTCAAAGCAGTTCCACAGACCACTTGGGCTTGACCTTCAAATGCCTTAGATAGATGCAAGCCTTGAAAATTACCCTTTGTGCCCTGGGAACTTTTGTGGGGGAAAAAAATAACCACCCAGGGGGTATAGTCTTAACTATGTTGCTGAGTCAATGGATTACAGTGCTCTAAATCAGCTGAAGATTTAGTTAATCATGAGTAAGTTTCCTTAAGGTAGGAAAATATACGTACTAAGGTTTATAGTTTGTGAAAGTTGATGTTGAATATATGCATGAGCCTCTACAATAGGAAAGGAAAAGAGATGGAAGAGGAGATTTGTAATCCAATGTCTGCTGTCTGGGAAGAGCAAGGAGCTGAGGAGACATATGCAGGAGCAAAGCCATGGATTCTGCTCAGAGCAGTGTTGCTCAGAGTCCCAGCACTACCATGCACCCAGTGCCACATGAACTTTCCAGTGCACCTAAAGAGGCTGGCAGGACCCTGACGGGGAACCAGCTGGAGCAGCTAGAAAGCTCACCCAGCTCCCATTGGCAGCATTTTCAGCATCACAAACAATTGTTACCTGAACTTGCACCATTGATGCTTCAATGGCAAATGTCCAGAAACCAGGAGAGACTTTGCTAGACCATCCCAGCAGCACTGGGGTAGAATATGGATACGGGATAAGTGTGATTTTTGTCTTAGCTACAGCTGATCCCAACATTATGCAGCCTTAATGAGAGATAGGGACAATAAATTCTGTGCCTTTGTGAAGGCAGTGGCATTTTGGTATTGGGGGCAAAATGTTTCACAGAAGCCAAGACACTCATTTATCTTTTCATACATGTTCACATTTTCATTTCAAAATACAGCTTTTTTGTGAGCTGACTGTGACTGCCATTCCAAACCTGAACAGTTGCTGTGGTTCATGTGTTGTGTATACGTTTGCAGATCACACCATGTTCTGAGATCTGCTTTCACAGCACTCAGAATGTGCAGCTGCAAATGGAAATGTAGGAGGGGCCAGCGCTGAGGGGTTTGCATATAGCATCGACTACTGGAATCCCAAAACTAGGAATGGGCCAGAGCAAACCAGCAGTGCTCTGCTTTGCATATGCTTATGGCCCAGGAGCAATTCCAAGGACCCAGGTCTGATTTCCCAATTCTGCACATGCACTCCTGCAATTTTTTTAGTATCTGCACCAAGAAATATGTAGGCATCTGAGGGTTGGATTCAGATCTGAAAGTAATACTTCTAACAATTAGGAGTAGACAAGTGCTCTGTGATCATTATCTTAAAATCACAGCTTTATCTGTAGAGTTGAAAATTTGTGTTTGAACAGAACAATCACAAGATCTGTAAGTATATTCAAGTTTCTCCAAATCTCACTGTTGTCAGTACAGGAACCTAAATTAAAGCTAAATATGTAAATCTCATCCCTGTTGTTTTATGTCAGTGACAGAATTTTATTCCTGTTAAGATTACTTCTACTGTGACATGAAACTGTGTGACATAAAGTAAATTAATACAGCAAGAAAGTCAAACTGTCCATGCAAAATATGTTGACATACTTGCTATGTCTCCCCAGCCTTTTCTTTACTTATTTGTCATGTTTCTTCCTGTGACCTGTTTTATCACTCTCAAATAAAAAACCTCATTTACAGAAGAGTTTGGTTTTTTTCAAATTGATGCGAACTAATTTAATTTCAGGCAGAAATTGAACCTTGTCAGGACTGGCTAATTCTTGCAGCTTGTCTGATTTGAGTTCCATACACTAATACAAGAAAAATATTTAACAGTACTTAGAAAATTGGTTTAGTAGTAGATACATGAATTAGAGACCAACATAGTAAAGTTATGCAATGCCTACAGCAACTTCATGATCATGAGTATTTACACAAGCTAACTAATCCAGAGAGCTTTCACCAGCCAGACACAGAAACACCCAGCTGCTGTGACTGGCTCATGCAGGGTTTGTCTTAACTTGGAATCCTTGCCACACTCCTGTAATCACTCTAGCAGTAATTTCAGACAAACTGCTCATGAGGTGATAGCCTCAAAGCACAAAAGAAGCTTCAATCCTTTAGTAAAAATACATTTTCTTTCTCTTCTCTAAGGGCTAAGTGCTCCGTGCAAGTTCTTGACTATGAATAGCTCACCCTGCCTTCTAACCCAGGCTCTGCAGTGCCTGGGCTGGCCCCATGAAACCATCCCCACAGAGCTCTGCCACTCACACACTGACCCAGGCACTCACTGCTGCTCTCAGTAGGGTACTGTTAGCCCACATAGAATATATTCACAGATATATTCTCTGTTACATAGTCAGAGAATAGCAGGCACATGTTTATGTGACTATAACTCTCTGTGTGATATCTGAATGTCTCAGTGCTCTTTGGGATCATACTTAGGCCAGTTTGTCAAAATCTGGGGCAAATCTCTCCCTTCACATAATTTCACCAATTAAATGCCTTATCCTTGTATGTGTTTTCTTTTAGGAGTGCAACATAAACTTGGGTACAACTGAGCTTCTGTAAGGTCCTGCTTTACTCATAGAAAGCAAATTAAATGGATCTATTAGTCAGCATTGATCCACTTGGGACAGGTTAGACTGCAGAATCTGTATGGCCCATGTAACGTGTTCATCTGCACAGAAGTCTCCCAAATTGTTTAAAGCTCCTACACCAGCTATATTTTGAGATCCAGCTGAGAAGCCTCCATGTAGTGCCTATCAGGAACTGAATCCAAACTTGCATTTCATATCAAAGTGTGTCACCCTATAAAACTTCTGGCATTCATGCAAGTCTTGCAAATTTCTATTTCCTCAGATAAAAATAAATATTAATACAATATTCTTGTATTTGTAAAACTACACAGATACAAAAAAACCAAACCAAACATAAAATTTAAAAACAAAAACAAAACAAAAAAAACCCCAAACAAAAATATACCCTAAACTCCTGCTTTACCTTCATCAGAAAAACTGGTCTTATGACTGGGCTTGTATATGTTCTTGATCTTTTTGCAGGGTTGCATGGCAGCATATGGGACTTAGAATTCCAGTCTCAGAGTCTATCAGTGCCTAACATTTAACAAGAAACTGACATTTGTCAGTCACATCTATTGTGTTTATGCAGTGTATGTCCTCCAGCTACCTATGTGAAGAGGAGGGACACTGTATTAACAGCTCTGCATGTCTCCAGCTACTTTTGACTCTCCCACTCCATTGTTCTATCAGGCAATGAGCTCAGGTCAGACTCACCTCAGTGGTCCAGCACATCAGTCTGCATTTAGAGGCAGAAAATCTGAATCTTCGCACTGCTGGCCTTATTGTTTCACAGACTATTGATTGCAAGTCATCAGGTTTCAGTAGTTCAAAGGGATCAGCCTCTGCAAAAGAAAAGGAGAAAGAAGGAATGAACCCATACGCAGGACCAGGGCTCAATGGCAGCTGAACTGACAAACATGAGACTGATGTGATGCAATGTGGATATATAGTAGTGAAAAGAGCATTTCTAGTCTCTGGTGTGCAGCCAGAAGTTTGCAGCACATCAGTGTGCCCACATGGCCTGCAGGGAAGGGAGTGCACAAGGATCACAACAAGGGCTGAGCAGGACAGGTGTCCACCTCCAAGGGCTCAAAATGCAGCAGAAGTTCTGTGTTTCTCCCTGTAGACCCATGTGTACCTTATGCTTTGGTGCAGAGAGATCAAGAGGCACTCCTTGGAGCAGAATCATGTGGAAGTGTGTGAACACATCCTCCACATCCTCAGCCAGAGCCATCCCTTTTCTTGTCTCACTATCAGGTAAGTCCTGTCAGAAGACATCCAGCAAAGAACTCACTTCACCTCACCGGCACCCCTCAGCTCTCCTTAGAAAACTTTTCATTCCCACAAAAGGGTCAATGAAGCTAAATTTCTAAATTTATGTATAACTTATTAAGGTTTAGACTAACAGACATAGTTTGGAGAAGTATACCTTGGGTTTATTAACAACTGCTTTTCTTCTACTAATCTTAATCATTTGTGTTATTGCATGTGGTAAGAAGAACTTGGAGACATGAGTTATGGTACTTGAATTCAAATCTAATATCATTTGATATTAGACTTATCAGGGCTTTAGAACTCTAGTGAGGCTACAAATTTCAAGTGTATTTTTTTGATAAACTGCTTGCAAAAGAGATGCATTCCAAATGTTTGCTCATTTAATTAGAACATAAAAGATTTTCCTCTTTGACTGGAGCTTGCTTCTGACCCTTCTTGCCTGTGTGTGGTTTGTATTGTTCTTGGCTAATGAGATATAGGATATGTACTAAACATTTACACATTAAAGACATCCTTCATTCAGCATGAAGGTGTTGATACATCAAGGATACCTCAAACATGCTGAGATTCCAACAACTTGTCAGACAAATTAGCACCTTACCAATCGGGGGTAAAATTGAGTTTCACATTTCTCCCTGGTGGGAAGAAAAAAAATCAAAAATCACTGTAGTTTAATGCTTTCTTTACAAATAGGAACACAAAAGGCTTTATCACCTCTGTAGTGTAAATTATAGCCCTCACCAACTATCTGATTTTTAATTCATTGGTTTTAAATGATCCCAGGCAGCTCAGAGCAAATCCATTGTGTCATTCCTCTCTTAGAGCAGACATCTTCCCTCTTTTCAGTTAATATCTTTCACAATTATTTAAAATTTACACTTCTATATTAAAATGAAATAAAATGAAGGTCTCAAATCTGTGTGTTTCACTAGCATATAACTGCCAGGGGGGGTTAACCCAAACTCTGAGGAGTGGGTGGAATTATGGGACTGTGTATGGCAATGAAACTAAAAAGGTCACATTTTAAATTTTTTTTTCAGCTGACTAATGCTTAAAATCAGTGCTCAGTGCTTCAGATTGCTGGCACTCTGCATGAGAAATTCAGAGCCCCAGAAAAACCCACAGTCAGATAATCCAGCCTAACCGGATATCCCAAAGGAATAACTGGGCTGGGAGTAGGTGCTGTAGACACTGCAACAGGAACAAATCACTATCCTTTACCTCTAAGCTGCAAATTATTTATATCCAGGGGAGATCATGGCATAAACTCCTGCCTGCACAAGATTTGGGGAAAGGGGCTTACTATTATAAACCTTTAAATAGGAATTATTTATGCATCAAAATGGCTTGCTTTAATTTACATACCTGACCATGACCCCAATCACAAACATGTATTTTCCAAGATTATGAGGTCAGCCAAACAACATATAATCAAAGCAAGACAGAGCCTAGGGAGAACTGATCTTCATAGAGATTACTTATAAAACAAAGTCTCCCTTCAGCAATGTCTTTATTCTCAAAAATCTCAAATTTAGTAAATTTTTTTTTCTGTATATATACAGCATAGACATTTGAAGAGGATTTATGTGGTTTAAGTTGCTTTTAACTCCTTTCAGAAGGAATTTTCATCACAAGAATTTTATTATCAACCTTTCTAATTTGTCATATTAATACCTAATGCCTAAACAAGACATACATACATCTCTGCTCCATACCTGGGTATCTACTCCATGGTTCTGTTATCCTGTAACAGCCACAGCTTCTCCTATACTGGGACAGGACACATTAACTGGTGTTGTATGTGCAATCACCATTGTTCAAAGATGCAGAATCACATTAAACTCATTATGGAATAGCTGCCTGGGAAAAGAGCATTACCAGAAGCATGTATTTAATTCTGAGCTGCCCCTTCCTTCTCTGCAGGGATGTTTTTCATCGTTCCCAGCACAAAACATGAGTAGAGCTGTTAGAGCTCAGCATCCATAACCTGGCAGACAAGGGCTGCTGAAGCACAGATGTGGGACTGAATGCTGACAGTTTGGGCATTGCACAGGTATGTCAGATTTGTAAACCAGATTCTTATACAAAGAACTTCATATAAATATCTGGAGAAAATCAAAGAGTTCTATTTTTCACAGTTCATGTTTGAGTGGAACTTACAGCAGTGTCCCTGCTCAATAACACATATCCGATACATTAAAAAACTTGCACAGGTTTTTGCCTTGAGGAGAAAAAATATCCCAAACAAAAAGATGCAGAATCTTCAAATCCTTAAAAGAGACAGATTTTTCCCATACATATAGTGACATGATTTATAAATATGTAATTAAAGGGATCATAAATCTGTAGATAAGTGTTGGCATTTGACTGAAACACTAATAGCAAGCATTAACTGCATGTGGTCTGTTGTGTGGCTACTGGAATCAAGTAGTGAAGAGGATGACAGTTCCTTATTAGTTAGGACCACCTAGAGTGATGGAAAGCTTGAATGATCAAAGAGAAGACAGTTTTATGCTGCAAATGTTGATATACTCGTGAGCTTTCTAACTCATTTTAAGGTCCAGTGTGAACATTTGACATGCTAACTACTGAGCAGGGAAATGAGTGTAGTGTTAGACTACAAAAGTTTTGTTTGCTTCAAAGATAAATGGATAATATTCAGTGTTATATTCCAGTCCCTTATTGGATCACAAAACAGTTTTGTATTAGTACCAGAGCTCAACTTATTTTTGCCTACCTTAAGCAAGAATAAATTAGCCTTTTTGGTAATAACAACACATGAAAGAATCTATCCTGAATTGTCTGAATAGTCACAGTGATCACTGCTTAATTAGGGTGAAAAAATTTCATTACTTAATTTCTTTGTAGAAATCAGATTAATCCAGAGTGATTGTTTACTTTTCATAACTTAGTCATGCAGTCCCAGGGAATTGTTTCTGTCTGAACAGCTGAAATGTTTCAGAGAGGATGAATGTGTCTCTTCAGTATTGTTGGTCAAGAAAAGCTGCACCTTATGAAGGTACAGCTCTCCCTTGAAACACATTTGTGAACAATGTTCCCATGAGTGTAAATGCTAACAAAAACACGACTGAAACAAGCTCTACTTTGGAACTGATGTAACACTGAAGAGTGAGAATTGTCTTGCAGAATTCAAGTGGCTCTAAATTCTGTAAGCACAGCTTCAGATTATTCACATACATTTGAAATTATTTTGTTTGCTGCTGTTCAGACCCTAGCCCTCAGGCTGTTCAGGTTATGGCTTTTGATTCTGGGATTCATCAAATAAAATCTACTCTGGGTATAGAAAAGCCTTCTCATTCAAGTGACAGGTGCTAGAAAGTAATCTCTGTTAAGAAACATGAAAACTGATTTTAAATTTTATCTCAGAAAAAGATCTTAACTTCTGATTGAATAAGAGTAGTGATCTCAGAGAGTTTTCACTTAACATAACTGGAGGACATAAGTAAGAGACACGCAGTAAAATAACAACTTGATGCTCCCACTGAGGGTGAGTTTTAATCAAAGCTTTTACCATCCTCACATATCAAAGCTCTTCACAACTCTTGACCTGATAACCTCCAAATTCTGTAAAATCACCTGAGTTTTAAGGTATTAAGCATCTTGATATAGCAGGTACAATTTTTCAATATTTAATATATTTATGTTTTTTATTCCTACAACATATAAATACTTGTTATTAATTAACCATGGAATATATTTAATGTTTTCTCACTAAATAAAAAACATACACCAGCTGGAAAAATATTCCCGGATATTATATTTGGGTTTTTTGAAGCCTGCAACCAAGTAGATAGTTCTCAATATAAAATGGACAACTGCCTAATCAGAAAAGTTGTCTCTCCCTCCTTTACCAGTATATAAAATCCATTTTCTCCCTCCTAAAATGTCAGGACGGTTTTATTACAACATCTTGACAGAAGCTGAAGAGAACAGAGCTGTGTGCATGGTCATGTGCTCCACTACAAAGTCAGCATCACTTCACAAAATGCTTGAGCTTCAATCTTGGGTAAAGATGCCCCCATCTCATTGGAGTGTGCTTTTTCATACTACTTAATCCTGTACAAAACTACTACAGAATCAGGAATGACACCCAAATTCTGCACATTTGAAGGCACAATGATAAACCTGGTTTGGAGTTCAACTAGAAAACAAAATGTCTATGTTCAGATTTGAGGAATTAATTTAACCTTTTTGAAGAAACTGGAGGCTGGGGCTGTCAACTTTGAGCCATCCACATGTTTAAGGTTCAGACCTCATTAGTTTTGGCTAGGAATACTCTCTAATTACTAAGAGAGTTTCCTCAAGTTGCACTTTAGATATTCATCTTTTTTGTAAGCTGTAAAGTATTCATAAAAAGCTAAAAACTGTGGGAAAATTAGCATTGATGGATGTTTTCTTACCCTCCATCAGGAAATGATGTACTTGAAACTCATTACAGATCTTCACAGCAACTCTGCTGAATGTGCCTTGGGCTTTGTGCTGATCAGCACACACAGAATTTACTGCATAATTCATCTCTCTTGTGTCACATTTAATGTATAACATGTATTTCCTGTTAATTATGAAAATAAGAAGGCGTCCTTTCTTTTGGAAACATAATCATGAAATTACTACAGAAATTAAGAAACATGGAGTTCTATATTACCTCCTGCACAGAAATAGGAGGAAAGCACTGCAATGAGAACACATTAAACGTGATTTTTTTCTTGATGCACCAGGCACAGTCTCACCCTGTGGCCACACAAGGAGAGGGGCATGGATGGGATGGCTATAGTCCTGCCAGGGTCACCATTCTCACTGGACCTGTGGTTTTGCATGTGCTCTCCTTAACTGTCTTCCACTGAGAGAGGTCTGGATGTTTTCATGTCTCTTTTCATGGATGTCAATGAAACATTAGGCATCCTGTATCTCATTTTCCTCATTCAAGGTTGGAGATTATTCAGTAATATTCTACTTCACTTCACCCATCCATCTCTATGTGTCTGTTCAGCTTCCCTTACTAAAAGAATGAAGAAACAAAAATCCCATCTCAGCATCACATCCACACCAATACATCTTATGGATTATGTATTATCTGCCATCAGGGTAGGAGAAGGAAAGAGTGAAGTGATGGAGCAAGAGAAAGAAAGGAGCAACACCATAAATCTGAAAACATACCATTATTATTTGGAATAAGAAGGGGGCTCATCTGTACTCAATGGTACATTTGGCCTACGCATTTTCATTGACACACTGATTATTTCCCTTTGGAGAAACAATCTGGTGCTGGGATTATTTGCTCTGCAGCTGTTCCTCAGGAAAGTTTGATGGGGCCCTTGGAGACCACATATTATCTCACTTATGGGGCAGTCCCATAATTCTCCCTTTTCAGAAACTTTTAGGTGATATTCCCTTTTGTCTCCTGCCCATATGAAAATCTTCATTCATAATTGTTAGGATCAGTAAAGCTGACAAGCTGCCTAGAGCAATATAAAGTTGTATTATCCGTAATAGTGCTGGTGATCTCTAGAGAGACAAATGAGTCTGGATAAAAAGACATATTATCAGTACTGGCTTTAAGGAACCAGGATAAATTTCCATTTCCCTACTTGAAGAAATACCTGGGGCAGAATCCCACTGAAACAACCCTGCAGGACAAGAGCACAACTTTGGCAGCTTGTTCTCCAGAAGGTTTTAACTTCACTGTTCCTTATACAAATGTGAATAATTTTACTGCCAGAGTTGGTGGTTAAAGTGATCTGGCTGTTAAAAAAAAAATGGCCTGAGGGAAGATTTCATTCTGACACAATTGATCTCTCTAAGAAACAAAAACAACCTTGGCAGGAAGAATTTTGGTATTTTTAACCTTCTCCTTTAGGGTGGCATTTAAAATCATGTGAGCAAACAGTACACTTAGCACTAGTTATTGCAGTATCTGAATTTCTTGTGGCATACTTAAACACCAGTTTCTAGAGTCACATAACTGTAAAATCATCCAGTGCTCAATTTTTAAAAATACTCTATTCATGACTGTGGGAAAAATTTAGGAAGTGACTTCTAAGCCAACAAAGCCAGGAAGGCCAGACATACCAAATGTACTCACTAAACTGCAAAATCATGGCTTTGAAATCAATCTCATGATTTCTAGATACTTAAAACATATTTTATTGAAGTGTGGGATGGCAATGCTGCAGGTTTTGGGACATAACTTTTACAACTGCAAAACAAACATACCTCTTACATATCAGTGGTATAAGCAGTCACTCTTGCCTTTACAGATGGCTGGACAATGCCTCTTCTGCCAATTTAAAAGGTGAAGATGCAAAATGTTTTGAATAATGTAAGCAAACATGAAACAACCCATAAAGAGAAAATATCATGGAATATTCTTTTATAAAATGCAGGGGTATAATATTGTCATCTTACAACAGAAGTTTTTCCCATCACCTTTGCATTTCACCTCAGGGCAAATTCATAGATTTTTTTTTCCCAAGGTATTGATTCTTTTGTATATCCTAAATGAGATTTAAGTAATTTTTTCCCCACTTTTAGCTCTCAGGTTAGGAACCTTGCTTTAGAATACCCTATTTTGTCATTACAGGCTGCACTTATTTTACATTTCTTTCATTCTTAAGGATATTTTGCCATGAAAGTTTCTTTTGTCATTTTTTATCTATTGAAAGTTGGTTTAAAACATGGGAGAAAAAAGCAACAGAGCTATTAAGACACATTCCATGCTATATGTCCAACTGCTCACAATCTTGATAATTTTTCCTTCCAAGACCACATATTTCACTAAACCTTGTCTTGTTCTATTTCTCACCCCTGGGTTTCTTTCATTCTTCACTAGCATAAACAGAGAGATGGATATTCTTTGAAAATATGTCTGCACAGATCATTTGTTCTTGAGGTACGATATCTTATTTACAAGAATATTTTATATAAGAACTGAATTATTGATAGACAGCCTTAACATAACATTTAGGGCAAAATATTGTTGCTATGTGAAACTGTATTGTATTACTTTCAGGTGGAGTGATGGAATAGTTTGATCTCTTTAGTTTTGATCACAGAGATTCAGAATATTTGACAAATCAAATTGGATCTGTCAGATCAAAATGTGCACCTTCTTAGTTTTGCCTAAGAAAGACTCCACCAAGTTCTAAATTTAAGAGGGAAAAAAAGAGCTTGTTCTCTCTGTAGAAATAAGACAGTTCTTCATGCCCCAGTCTTTTAAAGCTGAGAATTCCTGGCCAATAGAATTATATTGCTCTAAAAGAAAGCATATAACAAAGTTCCTACATAATGAATACACAAGGGAATTTTAAATACAATTTGTATGAAGGCTTCTCAAAAATAAAATTTTTCAACATTCTCCAAAATTCCTGCCAGTACACTTGACAGCCTTCTTGTAGACAGACACATTTAGAAGATACTCAGCCTCAAAGAATACCAAACAGCATTTCCCAGATGTGTTCTCCCAGGTCTCCTAAGCCCCCATGCTCTCTCCTGGCTCTAATTTAAATTTTCAACTGATAATCACTATTGAGAACATCAAAACCCATGGCCTGATTCTGAAGCAATGCAAGGTTTAACTCTGGCCTTTTATCTGGAGCAAACATCCATAGGTGCAATGGTGCTGGGTCAGACTACAGAGCCATGTCCTGCATCCAACAGTGATAACAGCTGAACACCATGGAAATACCTATGGAAGGGCCCTTTTTAGGTCAGCTGAGGATAAGAGTCAAAACTATCCCTGGCACCCAGTGTTGCAATTTGCCTTAGCCCCCCCATAAAGCATTGCTAAGATTATTCACACAATGTTCTTCTCAAATTATTTGACTATTAAAAACAAAAAACTGCTGTAAAGAATAGAATTTTGACAGATTTTCTCCACTCATCAAAGGGCACTTCTCCTGAACGTGCAACTAGGTATTTATATGATGGAGTTTTGGCACAATTGCTTCAGAGAACATATAGTAAAGCAAATCTCCCAGATCCTCAACATCTCACCTTGAATCCAAAGACTCTTCAAACCAAAGTTCCTCCCAAGTCAATTTAGTTGTTTTCATTCCATATCACACTTTATTGCCTCTATGCTTCTCTCCAGAATGACAAAATTATGTGGAGGAAGATGATTGCTGATACCTGAAAGGGCTGCCTTACTAGGGGTAGGATTTTTTTCCATAAAAAACAGTCAGAGGACCATTAAGCAACTATTTCAGCATCCTTTACTCAAAGAAGGAATATTGCCAGAGGGTTAGATAAGAGGGAATCCCAATTTCAGTATCAAAATATTTAATCATAAACTAATGTCTCCTGTGCCAGACTTGTTCTTCCTCTCAGAACTGCACGTCACTGTGCATCATGGAAATGAAATAGCAGATGTTTCCAAATATAGAGGCAGAGCCATTGTGTTTTCAGCTGTCTTCCTGGACTGCAGACATACATTATAATTGTAAGCAGAAAGCCTTCTAAAATACCTGGCAAAACTGGGGACGAGGTCTAAAATTTTAAATAATGAGCATATTCAAAATACTTATAGCTGATATTTGAAAGATGCAGAGCAGGTAGGTGGAACTGTTAGTAACATCATTCCTGCAGCAAGCCCTTTTAGATAAATCCCTGTAGAGAGTCCAGCTGGACGTCTGCAGAGGAATTTGACACTGACATCCCTTGTAGTTATTCAGTGGGTGCTGGTTGATGAAAGATACTGAGTGCTTAGAGTAAGAATCTTGTTGAAAACCCATGGCAGCTTTAAAAACAAAACCAGGTAGTGGTTTCCAAAAAGGAACCAAGTATATTGTGAACTCGATACTCCCCTCAATTTATAGTTGTTCTTTAATCTGTGAACCCACCCACAAAACAATTGCTAGTTGATTTTCATTGTATGTCTTGCTGAAAGAGAAAAAGCAATTGGTGATGTGATGCACTTTCACTGTTAGAAATGTCTGTGCCATTTAGAAGTGGTGAAGGGATGGTATGAGCTGGTTGTTAAGGACCATCGGTCTTCAACATACACCATATTGAGATGAATTTTTGGTTAGAAGAATTTGTTATAAAAGATAGGTATACGTTGTGTTCCTCCATTTTGTTTAGAATGTACATGACAAAGAATAAGTTCTCTAAGATAAATGATGACAATAACTAAAAAGAACAATATCAGAATTTAAAATGGACCCAACCTCAGAATTTGCATGGATACAAAACTCAGTATCCCTGGGATTTCCAAAGCATATATCTCTATGGCCCCCTGAGCTGCTATTTTCACCAGGTTTTGCAGTCAGATGAAAATCTCATTATTCCAATCCAATGAGTGTAATCTCCTCACTTTCCAGTAGGACAACAGCCACTGGGGAATACCTTTTACTGTAGCCCAGAGCAAATTAAGAAACAGTCAACACTGAATAAACTCCAGGGTGGTCTTACATAGGGACTGAAAAGACAAGTTCAGAGTAATTGTAACTGCAAAATGTCAATATCTTATTGATGTTACATAATTTTGCAGATATGGTATACTGGGAAAAGAATCTGTGGAATGCTCACAGTTATTAAATTTCACTTAAATGAGAAGATAACACCACCATGGTGTGAAGGATCATAATCTCTTGCCATTTATGCATACATCTGCTTATTTATCAAAATCAGATGTATTTCCTCTCACTTGTAACTGTATTTGTTGATCTTATTTGGAATTTCAGAAACAGGAAAGCCTTTTGCTCTTCTTGGGTTTGTTGTCTCATTTCACAATGAAGATTTAGTTTTTATTTAAACTGGATAGCCCAATATATTCAGTTCAGCTGCTAGATTGACTGTCACTGAGTTGTCAAATGCCTGTTATGAATAGTATACAGAAGGAGAACAAGTTGACCTTGAACTTGCTAAATGTTTTATGAATACTACCCATTTCCAGAAAAATGAGAATATGTTTTCCAGATTTGCTCTTTTTGCTTTCCTTAAGGCTGTTCTCAGTAACAAATGCCTTTCATCTAACTGAGCTGCTTGTTACATGGGAGGTTTGGGAAGGAGAAAACAACATTCTAATGATGCATTTAATACTTGTGGATTGTAGTGGATTGATTATACTGCAAACTAAATTCCTGGATTTAGCCAAAGGCTATTAAAAATATTGTGGCTATAATGCCAGCCTTGCTTCCTAAAGCCTGTCGAATTTTGGTTTTTAGTTTTCCATTGCCGGGCTGATTTGATCTTGGTGACTTTTATCTTAATTTCTATTTTCATTACTAAACAAAGTCAGAATGGATGATGCTATTTGAATAGAATAAATAAAAACAATCATGTTTTTCATCTGTCCACAAAGCCATACCTTGTTTCCAAAGGAGGAACGTGACCCTAGCGCCTCCAGCTGGCGTTGGAAACATGGAATCCTCCTGCATACACCAAAGAACACAACAGGAAAGGGGGGCAGTTGTCCTATAGGATCCAGGCTGTAACCAGCAATAAAGCACTCTAAATAGAATTAATTTAAGACACTATGTTCAGTACTGGATTTTGATCAAATACTTCAAGAGTAAAAAATAGCAGCTAATTTACTCTGCCATGAAATACATTGGTTCCTTTTCAAAAGCTACTTTCAGCTCTTTCAGAATTTGTGGGCAAATATCTAGCTAATACATAGTTTTAAATGCTGTTTTGAAAGCCTCTTGCATGATAGAGTTCATAGAAACAGCTTCTGCTACTGCTTTAAGAGCACAATAAGGTTTAATAAGAAGGATGCACTTCAGTTCATAGATTGCTTGTTTTCTGCTTTACTTTATTCATCATAATATTTACCTGTGCTTAGTTTAAAAAAAAAAAAACCTGAAATAAAAAAGGCAGTGACCAGTATTGATTTTCTCTTCTCCACAGCAGGTTCCCTTGATCTGGATCGAACCTGTCTCTGTCAGTAACGGCTTTTTCAGGAGACAGTTCTATTTAAAATGTTTCACAGGGCATCTAGTTATTTGTTCATTTGTCAGGAATGGTGGAAGAGACTATAATAGACAAGCAGCCTCAGCTGGCTGCTGGATGTAAGACTAGATCTGGTCATACCACAAAGACAGAATAAGTATATTTTCTGTGCTCTGTGGAAAATAGATTTATGATACATCTTGACCTAAAACTTATTTTAAAGCCCATTATCAATACTAATTGAAATTTAAAATTTCCTTAGGAATTTCATTGCAAACATTTTTACTCTAATATTGGTTTTGATATTAAGAATGAGAGGTGAGTGGCATGGGCTGCAGTATTGTACATATGGCAGCCATCAATTCCATGCTGCAAGATCTGCTTTCCAGCTGAATGTAAATGGAAATGTTTTCCTGCAGAGCGTGTGCCCCATCACCTGTACCCATCCATGCAAGGCTGGGGAAAGGAAAAGGACAGTCTCTTCTGACAATCTTGTTTATCAAATGAAAGCTATCTTGGTCTTCATGGTTTTCATAGGGCTTCATCTGAAGGAGAGCTTCCATGAACACTGAAACACACAGTATGTGTTCAGTGTCACTGAATGTGGGATACAAGTGTAGTCCAGAGCATCCAGTGTCATTTGCAATATCAAAGACCACTGATGTCACTTAGAGAGGCAGTTGGAGTGCCCATCCTACGTTGGACATGGTGAGAAGAAACCCGAGACCTGTTCCTTTTCTCCTGACACACTTACAAGACAAACACATGCTCCATTAAAAATAACACAGCTCTGCTCTGATATGTTTCCCTCCCATGTGTCTGACTTAAAAATATGCCTCAGTTCAGAGTGTTATGCTTATTAAGATATAATATTACTGTGCTGCAATGAGCCACTTCAGAGAACACAGCAGGGAAGCTGGCTCCCATTGTGCTAAAGGGGCAGCCCCTTCAAACTCAGCACTGGAGGAAAACATTCTCTGCTTGCAGCCCTCTCTCTTGCATCCATAGCTTATTTTTGTTTGTTTTTTTCTTTTTCTTGTTTTGTTATTTTCTTGAGTCATGTTGGTTCCACCTCTGAAAAGCTGTAGTGACATAATTGACACTATAGCAGCTGAGGCTGAGAGCACTAGAAAGGAGCATATTACATTTTCTTTGCACAGGTCACTGAGCATTCAGTATGATTTTAGCACATCTTGTTGTGGAGAGCTTTTAATGCTAATTTGTTGCTATTATTTAAGAACAGTCTGCTGATGGGGACACTATGAGCATGCTGTCTAAACATTAGATATTATTTTGACCTTGCTTTATTCCTGCAGTAAAACCTGATCGCAGGTGGGAAATGCAGGCTGTTATTCATACATTAATCAACAATAGGGGCAACCCAGATCATAACTGTACATGGAGGGTGAGTGTATGGAAACGATGGAGAGTTTTTTCCTTCTTTCTTGGTCTATATGAAGGGACTTAACATAGCAGTAATTTTTTGCATTAAAAATGACATATCAAATATTAGGTATAAATAATGGAGAATGCCACTGCAGCTGTGAGGTACATACAATACTTCCAGATGAAACAATGAAAATGTTGAAGCAATTACAGAAGATGATTTCAAAAGAATTAGTTTATAAAATTAGTCAGCTCTCTATCTTAGCAGGAAAGACAGCTTAGCCGGATTTGTTGCACCAATTTTTGAATGAACAAGTGTAGGAGCACAGTATATTCTGGTTTAGGAGTGGCAAGTCGTCAGTGTTCCCCTGTTCAGCAGGTTCACTGTCCCAGAGATTCCTCACACTGAAATTGCCAGTGAACAGCCTGACCCCAGGGACAGGATTGCTGTCATGTGGCAGTGGCTGGGAATGTTCCACATATTTAGCACTTCTGCATACACCAGCTCTTCTTAATTGTTTTCCTTCAAAAGTTCTGCAGAAGAGCAATTCAACAAGGCTGGGTAAAGTCTTACAGGTTTTAGTGATTCTTTGGGGTTTTTTAAAGACTTTATGCTTCTGCAAATTTAAGTATCAGTATGAACTTTTTTTCAGAGCAGAAAGTTTGTCACAAATTGATAATCTTTATAAACTGCCTCCTTTAATGTAGTTTGAGCAACATAATTGTTCTTGCTCCCAGCCTATATTACTATTGCCACTGAGAGCCTCTGTTTGGGGTAATGATCATTTATGAATGATCTTCCTTTATGGGAATGAACTTCCATTATGAATTAGGGCAGCTGAAGATTTGTCATGGGTATTTATTCATTTCTTCCCAAGTACTATTTCCCATCTCAGCTGAGCAGAGGCTTCAGTTTCAACCTCTTCCTGAGCCACATTTTTGAGCTGAAGTTTTTTCAAAAAATGCTGTCCATGTTACCACTGGTAGGTAGCATGATGCACATCTCACACATCTGTTTCTCTCAAAAAAACCTGCAGTCCTCTAGCCTAACACCAATATATTGATGCTTCATATCAGATACTGCAAAACTTACTGGAGATTTACATATCTCCATCTAGTCCTTTAGTCTTGGACATACAAATAAGGGGTTCTTTGGGTTGCTGACTGCAAGAATCCACATAAGGAGTCTTCACATGAACTCCTGCTGAGAAAAGCACTTCCTACCTGGCCTGGTTCACCTCATGTATATCAAAAGACCTCATTCTCAGAACAAAAATAACAATTAGCTGAAGAGAAGTTAAGAATGGTTGAACTCTGCTAAGGCAACATTCAGTCTGGAGACTAGACCAAAGTAAACGAGCAAAAAGGGAAGTCTTTCCCCAGGATCAGAAGAGAGTCCAAAACAGGACATCCACACACAGCTGAGACCTACAGAACTACTTCTGCACTGCTCTGGGCTCTGCCAGAGCTGTCACTGCATCTGCAAAATAAAGTGGTGGTGTTTGCTAGTCTATCTGACAGAATATCTCAAAATATTGCCTGGTAAGCCAAGAGGGAAAGGAAAGTTTCTGGGCAAGATTTAAGAACACAAGCCACAAGGAGAAAGTGTCGTCTTGGAATACCAAGAGAAGAGGCTGTGACTTGGACAGCAGAGACTGTGCAAGCAGATAGGAAATCTGGAAAACTGTGATGAAAATGAAAAGGTTTTTAAGTGCATTTAATTAAAAAAAATTAAAAATTTGAAATCTTTATTTAAAATTCAATAAAAGAGAGGGGATACTCAATAATAACATGAGACTGAGAACATAGGAAACCTCTGCAGGCTGATGTAGAATACATCCATTTAGGAAGTCCAAAGGGGTGTGATTTTGTCTGCCATGAAAGGAAGCAGTAAAAATATGACGGAAATTTTGAAGAAAATAAGCATAAGCAAAAAATCCAGTAATACCTGGGAGATACTCCTGGGCAGGTGTGTTTGACAAGCCCATTTTAGATCATCTGAATGAACCTCACAATGGCTAAATGTGACTCAAAGAATAAGAAGTACCTAAGTATTGTCTCTTATCACAAGGACTACAATGCTTTATAACCACGTAAAAATTCAGTATTTCAAATGAATTTACTAAGGGAAAGGTTAAATAATTTATACTAAATATTTGTACAGCTAGGCAACCCTTTTCCCTGTAAAGACAGAAAGTGCTACACAAGGCCTTAAATATTTTTTGTCTATAAATCATCTCAGATACTCAGTCAGTAGGCTTGATCTGTAAATAACTTTACCAAAGATCTCAAAATCCAGGCAGTCTTTGTTTTAAGCTCTATTTCCTTTTGCCTAGAAATAGATGTAGAAAACTGGTCCAGAATAAAATAATTAATTCAATCTTATTTATGTCATAAATGGATATCTGATTTTTTTCTTGAAATAGATATAATCAGTTGTTGAAAATCTGTTTTTATAAAAAATAAAAATATCCCCAAGATTATGCAGATACATTAGTATATGTACATTCCTTTAATTTATTTCAGAGTGAAAAAGCAGCTATATACCAGATACCCATTATATGAGTGTGTACAGAAATGAGAGTGTGGAGCTACTCTTCTTGTTTAAAAGAGTCATTCCAAGAGTTTGTAATTGTGCTTGGTTTGCCTGGGCCTAGAGAAGCTGAAAATTAGAAACTGCAAAAGATTGAGCAAAGTCTAGAGAACTGGAGGAATAAGGGAGGGCAGAGGGTAGGAAAAAAATGTTATTTTCTATTTCTCAGTGGTAAAAGTCCTGATAAGGTGGATGTTTGTTTACATTCCTCAGACATGCCCTCTGTCTAACATTGTGTGTCTTCAGCAAACAGGAGCACTGATACAACAGGCATCTATTCAGCTTTCTAATTATATAAGTACAAATATCTGCCATTTGGATTATGGCAATTTCAAATAGTGAAAATTAATTTGATAAGAAAGGGAAAAGGTGAATTTTTATGCTGCACTTTTCTCAGGAGACAGGAAAGGGGAATTAAGCTGAAGTGTTTGTGATCTTAAAGGCAAATTGGATGAAATTTTGAAAGATATCTATAAAACCAAGGTAGTGATTGATAGAGATGGCAATGAATTTTTTTCTCAGGTTAAAGCTTCATGTTTTTTTCTTTTTTCTCTCATTTGTTTACCTATCATTCAAATATTTAACAAATGTAAGAAAAACTTCGTATGAAAGATTCTGCTTTCATATCACTGAAAGGAGTGCCCGAGACACCTTCTAGATCAGATTCAGCAGCACATAAAGAGAATTTTCCAGTCAAAATTAAAGCAAAAGAAAATCAGGATCATAGTGTGTCCTCTTCCCTGTCATGCTGATGGTTACTTGGCACACTGATATATGTTTACCCACGGCTGCGTATCCCAGTTTGCCCACGGTGGCTGCCTTGACACGAAGATTCACTTGGCAGATGTTTACTTGCATCACCTTCAGGACCCCAGTGAGTTACCTTGACTGAAAGTCAAGCCAAAAAGATTCAGTGTTTGCCCCTTTCAGGTCCCATTCTGTCTCCTCAGCAGCAAACTACTCCACTTCATTCAAAAATCAATTTAGTTGCAAGGTCATATGGAAATAGCTCACGGTATGAAAAGCGTGACTCTGTCTTAGCAGAGGCCTTTGGATTAAGCAGGCAATTGACCACCTAAAAGCTTTGGCCATACTTCACATGCAAAGAACTTTGTGTCCATCTCCTGCACAGCCAGAGCATAAAACTTCGAGAACTCCACGTCGCAATCAATCGAGCTCAGAGGACACGGCTGCTCTTGGCACTCCAGCTGGTTGTGCTCCCACTGCATTTGCTGCATACTGGCAAAGTGTGGCAACTCACATGGGAAAAGTGCTGAGTAAAAAACTCTCTTTGCATTTGCACAGAACAGTTTCTATGATGCTATAAGTAAAGGAAAAAAGAGTTTAAATTTTTGGAGGCTTTTCCATTTGCATTTCTTACATTGGTTGGAAGCTTGGTTTGGAGGTCAGGTGTCCTCCCCTAAATTGGCCAGTTGTTTTACTTCATGTTTATTCCTTGTATTTTCCAAATAGCTTATGAATAATTGTGAAGCTGATCTAAAGTGATGATTTGTCAAAACATAATCACATAACACAACACAGGCCAGGTTTTAATTGTGCTTTAACTGGAGCCCTTGCAGCCTTAAAAAAATAAAGCAGAGATTTTTTCACTTGCAGCCATGAGCTACAGACATAAGTAGCCCTGTGATGAGCTATCAGTGGGGAAGGCCCACCAGATGGGAGGAATAGAACAGAAATTTTGTTTATTTCTGCAATCAAGCCAAAGCGAGCTGAAAATCCTGAATGAAAAACTTTCCACAGAACTTTTACACAAAGATCAGAGACTTTTTCTTGGGATGTACCACTTGGGAATTCATGATGCTTGTTCCTACCACAGTTGTATAATTTTAACATCCCACAGAGCTGACAGACTTTGACACTAACAACTGTGCAGGGAGTAAAACAGATTTACAAGTGGCAGTGACCTTTTCATCAAGGGAAGTAAAGTAGGCTCAAATCCACCGTACCCCCGACTCACAGTCCTGACAACATCATTCAACATACAGTAGGAAAAGCACTTCAGCAAAAGTTTATGAAAGTGACATTGACACAGCACAGGACATTAAATTGATCCCACCAACATGCTGGGAGTTTTAAGTAGCACCTCTTTCTTTTTTTTCTATTGAGATTTGAAGTATTTTAATAGTTTAGTGTCATCTGTTACTCAGCCAATTAAAATACATCAGCACCTTTTTAATTACAAACATATACATATTTTGACCATCCTTGTAGTAAAAAGACTGATAAACAAAAATCAAACTAGTCCATAATTGAATGTTCCTACCAGCATTTCTTCTCGTTCATCTTAGACACCCATAACGCTGTGCTGCCTGGACAGGACTTATTCACTGTCTTGGATCTTGTTACCCTAGCAACTAATAGCCAAGCTGGCTTCAAAAAACGTTATAGAGGTGGCCTCTCTGATTTTTAAAGGAAATTGGCTACTTTAAACCCAGTGAATGCATGTTTTAATTGTACTCTTCATGGTTGAGAATCTCTCCCTCAGCATTTCTTCACAGTTAATAACAGTTTTATTCATCTATGTGGTTTGATGAGCAGACACAGTAAAGCAAAACTCCTCCTGACAGACATTTGAAGCACAGTTGATTCATTTTTAGGCACTTGAAAGCCAAAAACTGTATCTGCATTTGTTCATGCAGAATTTCTGCAATTTCATTATTATTTAAAATAAGGCTATTATTTTAAATTTCTCTGAGATAAGAACAGTTTACTAAGGAGCATAATACAAGTCCTGTTAAAAAAGGTACTCCATCTTCAGAAGAAAGAAAATTGTTGGACAAATTTATGGTAAAGGAAATTTTTCCTATCGATCAAGCCCTCGAGGGGCATTAACAACACTTAAGGGACCAAAGTGCAGAAGATGGCATAGCTGACACAGAGAGAGAAGTCAGCAAGAGAGCTGAGCAGGGCTGGAAGGAAATGGAACACTTTAACATTACATCCCCGTCATACCAAGGTCCATTGACCCTCTACGCATTCCAGATAATTAATTTACAACACATTAAACCTCTGTGTGAAGAAGGATGTTATGCATCAATTGCATAGGAATAAGAAGTGTTATTGATTTAAGATTTCTATTGTATCATGCACTGACAGAAAGAAACAATCTAGAGGTGTTTTAAAGACAAAAAAAACCCTTTTCTGAAGGACAAGTTTGCTAAATAAGTGCACTTTACACTACATTTAACTGAAGTATTGTTGACACCTGAAAATAAATGCTGTTAGGAAAGAAACTCTCAGCATAATTAGGAGAATATGGCGTGACTGGATAATATTGGCATTCACTCTAGGAAACAAATACTTTGAGGTGATAATGCCCTCTTTTACAGTAAGAGTTTAAAATAGAAAAACACATTAACAAATATTATTTAATGAATAAAATATGAGTGAACCAGTTCCATTAATACAGGATGATGTCTAATGAGATTCAAGCTCATTTGCCTCATAGAATCATTTTGTGCTTAACAAGTAAAAGGAGACTTGCAGAATAGCAAAGTTAGATTCATGAACATCAGAATCAGTTTCAATTACAGGGGTTTTATTTTCTTTAAGTTACAATTTTCAGATGACAGTTCAGAAAACTCAAAAGTTCTGGTGAAAGTTCTTTACTGCTTAGCATTTCTTACTGCAGTTTAACTTCCCAGAACACAGGATCCTAAGAAAATCTGCCCTGTGTCACTCACAACTTTAAGCAACTATTTAATGTTCATTTAAGACTTGCAGTGGTTAGAAGGAGATATGAATCAGGCTACATGTAAAATATTCCTGTGCAAAGAAAAAACCCCAAGAAACTCTATTTCAAGCAAGCAATAGAAAAGGAAAGCGAAATCACAGACAAGCCTTTAACTGATCTGAAGTACAATAAACATCACAATATGGAAGGAAGGGTTAGCTTCCTGGTAGAAAGCTGGATGGTGCTTTGGATTCGGTATAAAACACTCAGAGAGTGCATCAAAACACTTGGAAAGTGTGTATCAAAGATCTAAAATAAAGCCTGGGATTTTGCAAGCAAGCTAAGCTACTCCAGCCAAATTGAAAACAATATGGGAGCATCCCAAACATAGCAGAGAAGTCAAAGCATCACAGGACTCAAATAGAAAAGTGTGAAGAATCTGAGCTATAAAAGCAGGAGTGCCCAAGTAACTCCAGATGAACTTGGGCACAGTGGCCAATAGTATAAACTATGAAAATTTGTGTTTAGGTTTAAGAAAAGCAATTTACATTTCTCTGCAAGAGTTTCTGGACAGCTGCAAGTATACACAGTAGTGGCAAAGTGGATGGCAGTAGTAATATTAGATCCAGGACTCCTTTGTAAAACCAAACCACACAGCCCCAAGACACAAAGAAATGATCACTTGAAAACCAGCCGTGAACACACAAACAATATGATGGCAGCAACACAGAGACCGCTGATGCAAGAAAGGCTGCAGCTGTCAGGAGGTAACAAAATGAGCAAAGAAGTAATTCATTTAAAAGAAAGATAAAGCATTTTATTCAGCATTAAATCTGGATATTTAGATACTTCTGCAAGAAACATGTAGTAGTTTCTCTCAATAGGACTGTCAAAACTAAAGTCAAGTGCATTATTCATCATGGGTAGTAATAAAAAATTTAATGTCAGCGCTCTCAAAGAGTGAAGAGAACCTTTGGCCTTAGTCTACATGCGTAAAAAGTTATGTATCTCATTTATGGAAAGTTTATTTTAACTGAAACTAGCTATAAAATGCTTTCTGCCATTCTCAAAAGGAATCTGATAAGCACCATTATCTCACCCTCTCTTGAAACGACATAGATTATTTCTCAAATACAAATAGTTGATTAAAAAAAACCTAAGAAAAATTTGTTGCCTGCAGATGAATATACTGGATCCTTTGATACAAGACCAGTGGAGCAGTATACTTACCCCTTAAATGACACTTGTATCCATCTGATATTTATTCCCTCTTCAACCATTTCTAGTCACAGACAAGGGTCTCAACCTAAAGTCAGGGTTAGTGCCTTTTCATTGGTGCCAGGGACCAGCTCTGCAATACTTGTGTGACTTGGCCAGAGGCTTTCCACAACAAACTATGCTCTTCCCCAGGCTTAGGGTCACACCATCAACTAAAATATCTGCAACCAAAAAACAGCCTTGGCAGTTGCCTGATGAAAAGAATTGTTTCCTAATACCTGTGCCAAGATCAGCTGTACACATACTAATAAAATGCCAACTGTCAATTACAGTAATAAAGGAAATATTATAGGTGAGACTCCTCTATAATGTACCCAAATTTTCTTAAAATACAATGTGTTTCCAGGAGTGGTAACTAAAGGGGAGAAAGCTCTGGTTTTGCAGCTCCAATAGGTCCAGTCTCAACTCTAAGCAACATAACAACCCCCTATCTCAAAAGACTTGCTGATCCATCATAGAAATTTCTCAAGTTGGTGCATCACATTTTCCCTTCTTCACACATTGAGACATCTCCAGGATTTATATAACAACCAAACTATTATTCATCCAGAGCAACTAAACCTTCACAGTGCACAAGATAAAAATTTATTTTAGAAATTAGTTATTTTTGCTAGATATTTTACTGACATTTTACTGAAATTGCTTATTTTTCATTTAAAAATAAATTATTTGACATTCGAATTTGAAACATAACAATCAATGATAATAATCATCTAGAAAAGTAATTCAAATAAAATTTAAAATATTGCATGTCTAGCCTTAAAAAATGAAATGAAGGGCAGGTCTACTACTGTTATAGAATCAGAAGGAAAGAAAAGTCTCTTATCACCTGAGAACTCATCAGACCATATAAATATGCCACAATATTACAGACTTCAGTATCTAAAGTGATATTTCACTATTTTCCTGGAGCAAATGACAGCACTATTTTTCATTGGGGGAGGGGGAAAGGAAGGAGAGGGAACATAACCAAAATAAAACAAAGTACAAACCAAAACATAACTCCATCACTCTTCCTTTTCATTTTACAGTGAAAAATATGAAAAAGAAAAGCACATTCAGCTTGAGTGTGCCAACCTTAACTGTCTGCAGCTCAAATGGACTAAATGATGAAGGACTGTAAGGAAAAGCAAAATAAACTGATTTCCTAGGGGTATGTGATGCACTCTCTGATAGGTAACAGAAGAGTACAGATTCCCTCAAACTTTACATATGCAATGACATTGCTTCCCCAATCTGTATCAGAGCTGTTATGTTACTTAGTAGCCTTTTAAATGATGAGATGGCGTTAATAAATAACCTGGGTGTGTTCACCCCTCACTAAATCATAATCAACAGTTGATTCCAATTTTTTATTTGTTTTTTTCTCCCTGTATGGCAAAGATGAAGATCTCACATTTCATACACTTGTATGGATAATCACACTACTGTTAACGCCTGTTGTTCTAATCAGGGAAATGTTCTTTTTCTCCTTGCCACAACCAAGGAAATGTTCTTTTTCTCCTTGACCTACAAGGCATGATCCAGTCTCATGAAACATTACTGCACTATTTTAAAAACTTTTTTTCAAATAAGCTGGTTCTGTCAATCTGATGAGAATTTTGAGACTTCTCTTGGCAAACATGACAGTGTGTTGAGGAAGGCTGCTGCACCAAGGCACAGACTGCCTACCCACTGCTTCCTCCTGCTTGTGCTCCTTTGCCCACTGTGAGCCATGGCACAGCCCACAATGAACATGTCCACCCCAGCCAGCTGCCCCACAGTTACATGGCTGCACATGCCTTGTAGCAAATGGAGATCAGCCGAGGAACCTGGCCCAGAGGAGCAAACAGAGAGCCCCATGCTCTTAGCCAGGTGAGACAAGGCAACGATGGGAAAATGTGCATATGACATTTAATGATGGCCAAGTATACCCTGAAAAGAAGTTGTAAGTTCAGTTAAATAGAAATTTACTTTTGCTTATTTCATGAGATAATTTTTTTTCACTCAAAAGAAACAAAAATCTATATTACAATATCAGCATTTTTGTGCTATTGAATTTCAGCTTTCCTGTCCTTTGTTGAGTGTCTCATGCCATGCACATTGCCATGGATGCTGAGCACCTGACTGATCAGACTTGCACCCTGCACCTCAGTGGTGTACAGCTGATGCACAGATGATCACATTTGTTATAGTGGACTCAAATGAACACCCACTTGTGAATCCATCATATACTACTCTCTGACTCCTTGAGATCTAGCTGGTGGCAAAATTCCATTTAAAGTGTGGCACAGTGTTTATCCTGGAATTGCTGAGATAGCTCAGAGGTTTGGGCTGGTTTTTGGTTCCAATGATTATTATGAGCAAATGATTTACTGCACAATAGAGGGTTTCTCTACTCAGATTTTATTAAATAATTGCAAAGTGATTATTTGCAATTGTAAAGAGATGAGCCAGATCCTCATTAGGTGTACATTGCTAGAGTTCTATGATGCTTATTTATCCTATGGATATATATTTTATATGTGAGCTGTGTACACTGGAAAGACTAGCTGTCTGCTATATGAATGAGGGCATCACACACATATACCTAAGTGTGAGGTTATTTTTAAATGCTGTTAATTTCATGGAAATCCATATCTTGCAGTCCCTTCTAGAAACACTTTCCTAATGGAGTATCATGTTTGTACTAACTGCAGCATCAGGCTCAAAGAGTAACTCAGACTTTCAAACTAGATGAAAGAATGCAAAGTGCAGGCAGATAATAGGGTTTTTTTAAAATATTCACACATACTTACTGCGTTCCTCTCCAGAATTCATGGGTCATTATTCTTTGTAGTTCTTTTTTCTTCAGAGTAAGACTGTGGAATGAAGTCCACATTCTGAAATTACATACAAATATGTTAGAAAAATGGAGTGTTTGAAATCAATTCTAATGTTAAATGCAAAGGACATTCTGGGCTCATTAAGTAAAAATATCTCATTTAATGAGCAGGAAAGCACTGGAGCACACTGAACCCTGACACAAAGCAAATTATTTAAGTGATAAATTATATTTTATGGGGAATGTAAAAGTTAATAATACTCAGGGGTAGGGCAATAAATGCAGAGGTGTAACTAACTTCATTGACTGCTTTACTTACAAACATGCCATATGTACCTGGTTACTTGAAAGAGTAATAAAAGGAATTGGCAGAAACTCCAGGAACCGAAGATTCACACAGAGACCTTTGTAGCATTCTTTTCCACTAACCAGCCTGTGTTTTATTCTTTTCAGACTCATTATTCTCCTCCCTCTTTCACTTTAGAATATACCTCCGGTCTTTGCTTTTCACTTTTTGTCAAATATTTGATCTTGCAATCATTAAAACTGAAACCTTCTTATCTACCAGAGAGATTAATAAACACAGTGCTCATTTACCTGCAATGATGCCCCAGAAGTGACCTGAAACTTTACTTGAAGAGACTCAATCTGTGCTGAAGGAAAACAGTGGATCAACTTTTAATCCACTGCCCTTCAAGTTCAGTGGCATTGAATCTCCTGATATTTTTGTCCTCAGAGATCCATGCAACAGACCAGACCACAAAGATACAGCTCCCAAGTACAACTCTGCACATTAACATAAGGGTTGTTACCATGAACTTTACTGCCTGCATTAAAAGTGTTTCTTTACATTTCAATGGTTTAAAGGAAACAATTCATACACTTCTAATAGAAATCAACAGAGGAGGAGTCTGCTCAACCACAACTATTACCTTAATCCTAAAATGAATGTGCATTACCAACATGGTCCTGTTTTTTTCCAATTTTCTCTGCCCTTTATGTTTACAGGTGAGCAGACAGTGCTTTATTCACACAGGTTGTTCCCCTGAACTGGTACAGTTTGCACATGAATGACATTCACACAGCATAACATTTGTCAGAGTCCTCCAGCGAATCTGCTGTACAGAAACAATCAAATGAATTATGAAAGGATATAAAGCTTATCCACTGCATTGAAAATTACCCACATACGTGCAGTTTTTTAGGAACAAGAGTTTACATTCACTTCTGGGTTAAATCAACTTAAATTTAGCCTGCATTTTAGTTTGCAGTCTTGTGATGGTGATCAGTGATCTTACAACACCACGTAAGTGAGCTCTGGAAAGTAAAAAAAAAAAAGAAAAACAACCCCACAAACACAAAAAAAACCCACATTAGAAAAGCAAAGTGTACCTTCCAAAAAACCCACCACACTCATCCAAATTCTTCATTTCTGGTTAGCCTCAATGATCTAAAAGGTCTTTTCTAACCTAAATAATTCTACGATTCTAGTAAGTAACAATAAAGATGACATATAAGATATCATTTTCCAGCAGAAGAAACATTCTTTTCACAGGTAACATGAGTAGAAATATAGGCTGTGTGGACCTACAATGATTACATTACACAGTTTATAAAATGGCAAATCTGTAAGCCTGCAAAAGAAAATAGAAGTCTCATTCAGATGGATTGTAAACTTTCAAATAACTGTTTACCCAAATTATTCTCTCCTTCTAAATATACAGATAACTTACTACTGTTATGTTTCAGCTTTCTGAGTCAGTCATGAAAGGTCCAGATTTACCAGGTGGTTTTGAGGTTCCAGGGAGCCTGCATTTCAAACAGAAGCTGAAATTTTGAACTAATCCAGTGACCTCAGGAACAGGGATTTTCAGGAAAAGCTTTGATTATTGTACTCATTGTGAGTTGGAAGGACCAAGAATTTCAGCAGACTTTTGTATGTCAGCATGTGAGTGCATATATGTACGTGTGTGTATATTCTGTATACATCAGAGACAAAAAATTACAGATTTGTGGCATGAGAACAGTAATAAAAGCAATATGCTCAACCACTCTGAGAATATTATTAACTTTCATTTAGCATTTTATTAAGCTGAGAGTCAAAGTTCTATAGTAGTTAAGGTATGAAAAATCCTCACTCCAATTTGTATATCTATCTTCTGATTTGTATCTACCCAGAAGACATAATCAGAATTCTGATCCAAAACTGAGTCCCTCATATCTTGCATAAGCAACAAGCATTTTTATAAAGAGATAAAGACTAATTCCCCTTTTTAAACTATGACTGACTGTGCAGCCTACAAAAGTATTTTGGGGGGTTTCCTAGCCTAGATTCTGTTGGGAGACAGATGAATATTTAGTCTTCCTTACAAAGTAAATAATACTATTTTCTCTGAAAAATCTTTTTTAAAAAGAAAAAAGCATTGTACTTCCTTTTGGAGAACTTCAAAATGGTGCCAGGAGTAAGAGGCTGCCTGGAGTTGGGAAGCTGAGGGACAGCAGGGCTCAGTGTGTTCTCCACTGAACTTCCCCATGAACTTGCAGCACACTTGATAACCAAAAGCATGTCATCTGCATCTTCTAAACCAGTAGATGCTGCTATCTCTACTTCTCCAAATATTGAATTTATGTTTTCAGTTACATGTAGAATAACTAATGCACTGGTGCCAGTCAGATACTTTATATCACCAAACCCCCACAAGCAAATTTGTTTTACACAGCAGTTGAATGAAAAACATTCTGTAGAGAGTGCAAACGCAAGGGAATGAGAACAGAAAACAGCACTAGCAACATGATTTAAATTAAGTGAACATTAATACCTCCAAGACATTGCATTATTGCTTCTTACACTTAGTGGGAAAAGCTGTAATTTACATGTATAATATTTTTAACATCATCTATTAATAAGATGTGTAAGTTACGCTGTTCAATTGATACTGGAAAGAAAAGACTAATTTGAAAACATATGCTGCAATAATTAAAATGTAATTATGCTGACGGTGCCTTTCTTTGAGGAACTCGTAACGTCTGTATTGGCTGTGATAAGCATTGATTATCTGGAGCGATATAAATATTTGGGGAGCTAATAACAATCAGGTAGGATTTCAGTACATGCTATAGGCAGCCGAGATAAATCACAGGAAGCCTAGATCAAAGCTAGTTTGTGAATAAGTTTGTTTTTGTTCTTAATGACTCAATATAAAGCACACACACAGAAAACTCTTTAGAGATTTGAAGCACACGGAAATGCCATAAAGAAACATCCCATCCTGTGCAGAATTTCTATACATCTGTAGAATCTCCCTACGCAGTGAGAAGGATGTCAGCACACAAAGAGGGGAATGAATTCAATCCATCAAGTACTTACCATGCATATTTACCAACAGTAGACATTTCTTTGAATTATTAAAACTTTTTTTAAAGTAGAAAAAAAAACCAACATGGAACTTTTATTCCATCCCCTTGAGGAGGGTAATTTAGTGATGCAATAGGGTCAACTGCAATTTAGTTCCCATTCAGGCTAGGTCTTGGTTCCACCTCAGGTATTTATTTATTCTGACTTACTTTCATTAAATTGCTATAGACTGTAATAAGGGTTTACATCACCCACCACAGTCCTTTCTAGGTGAATTTTCTCTTCCCACACTGATGTCCCACTATATAAACCTCTGCTTTCTTGGTCCTGGCCCTTAACATCCCAAAGGCTCTCTGGATTTCTGGAGATATGCAGGCTTAAAAGAGTCCTGACGAGATTCAAAACAGCCTCAACTTAAGTGAGGTTGAAAGGGCATGACTGAAAGCAGGATCTGCTCTGTATATTCATTAATCAGGACTTTTATTGCTAACATTTCCTCCTTTGCACATAAGACAAAAGCTCATTCCTGTCAGTGAGTGGAGGAGAGCCCCAGAAGCAGCTCAGGAAGTCAGAGCCCCATGTGCTGCCGTCCAGGAGCTGGGCTGACATCCAGCCATGGATCCTGGCTGCTGGCACTCTGCTGCTCCTTTAGAAGCCAGTGCTGGCAACAGGGCTGGAGCCTTCTGCATTTGTGGGATTTTGGCCCCAGTGATAAAATGGGAGCTTTTTGCTGACAATTATGCAACCGAGTTTGTACCCTGAGTGACTGAACCCAAACATTAGTCTGATTTCAAGTGAGTGAGAAGCTCTATTGACTACCCATCCCCACAGGACTTCCCACATACCTGTGATCAGGAGAGAAGCTCAGTTTATGTAAACCTTTGCCCATGACTCAGGGTTGAGTAAACAAAGACTTTTCCATATTTTCTGCAAGCATTCCACTGTTAATACACAGCATGCAACATTTGTTTCTTATTAAGCTTTATTTTCATTTCTTTGCTTTAGTAATTTAGCTCTCTCTAACACTCTTTGTTCCCTTTTTTTAAGCATTGCATTAACTTGCCTTCCTGTAACCTCTGTACAGCTTTCTCTGTGATTGTTGTAACAATTTGTCCTATTCCAAAGCACAGGGATTGTGTCTCTAGTTATTATCTTGTCCTTGCTTCTTTCAGACTAGTGGCCTCTGAATTTTATTTTTTTTCAAAACAAATGGAAGACTAACAAGACAATCTTCACAGTAGCATAAAGTAATGTTCTGTAGACACAACAATGGCTGTTTATTGCACCTTGCATAAACTGCTTTCATTACCTTCAGATTACTGGTGTTATTCAAAAACATTCATTTACAGCAAAGACTGTCCATGGACAGTTACTGAAACTTTTATACACAGCATTTTGTCCTAGATTGCAGAAAAGTGTATTCTACTCTTTGTCTATTCAAAAATTGATTTATTCAAAAGAAGCTTCAGTTATTTATACAGTTTTGATTATCCTAATACTATGGTGGCTTTTGTTAATCTAAATTAAGTAAACTTATAGCAATGTAAGTTAAATGAATCTTGCAACTTAGTAGTGCAATAGCAGTGGCACCATAAACATATTGCTACATCTAAGTGCCCATTTTTGCTCAAAATATATGAAAATTCCCACTCTGTTGGCTACAGTATAGTTTGCATGAAAGTCAAGAGGATTCCTGTAATTTTCCACAGGGAAGATAACTGCATTAGGGCCATGGCAGCATGATAGTACCATCACATGGAGGATAGGTAGCCTAGGAGAATATTTTAAATGTCTGGTTTCTGTTGGTTTGGGGAGGTTTTATCCCCTCTGTCATTCTCAAATGCTTCTACAACAATAACGTTACTGGACTTGCAGAGGGCCCAAGACAAACTAAAGAGATGATTATTGGCTATTTGTGGCAGAGTATTACACAGAGATACAGCCGAGCTGGGGCTGAGCTGGAGGTGATGCTGGGAGGGGGAAAGGGTCCCAGTGAGTACTGGCCACTTAAAAGCACAGCTGAGAAGGTAGAAAACAGCAGTAAAATGCAGAAACCCAGTATGTCCTGATTGTTTATATACCTCACAACAGAACTAGAAAAAATATTTCTAGAATGATACTAGTGCCACTATTGACTGTTAGTTTCTAAATAAGTTCCTCTGTACATTGCATTTTTCACAAAGCTTACATGTACTGTTCCATTAGCATAAATAGTGTGAGATTGGCTAATTTTGCATTTCAAATCTGATAATCATATTTTAAATACATGGGTGTTGCTACATCTCATACAGCTTCCCACTACAAGACAAGAAGGTTCCCTCTTCAGATTCTACATCTATGCAATGAATTTTCTCAACCATGCTGAAAGTAATTCCATTTACATGTTATGGGGATGTGGAAATTCACATTTGGGTAGACACCTCTCATTTCCATCTCATACAGTTACAGAGTGCACTGAAGTCTTCCAGGTTTTTCCCATATGCTTTTCTAAGTACCAAAGATGTCTGAATGCATTTATTTCTAAACAAAAAAGAGTCTGTGACAAACATACTGAATAGCAAAAGGAGGCAGAGAGGCTAGGGGATTGGAAATTAAAAAAGGAAAAAAGAAAAAAGAAACAAAACATAGCAGAACAGCCTATCTGAATGACCTTGATACATAATCTGCTATTTAACTATATACAGGGCTTCAGCTATTCATTCTATTTTACTTCTTTTGGATAATGCCACCTCTGTTAAAGAAAGAAATTTGGGCAGGAATAATTAGATTTTGTCTGAAAGAAAAAAGTGACTTAACAGTGGCAGTGTAAAATCTCATGTGTCTCCTCTGCTAAAGAAAGAATTTGTATACAACCATAAATTTTTTATGTTTCTATCAAACATTGATAATAAAGGTTTTAATATTTATAGTTACCCTTGGCCAAACTCTGAGAGTTCCCTCTCCAGTAGGGTACACTCACAGAGGTACACATTGCCTTTGGGTACTACTGATTGGGACAGTAAGTACATGGTGGATTTCCCTTTGGAATATAGCACTGATATCCAGCTCTTCTTAATCTTCTTAATATTCAGTTTTGCGCATTGCTCTGCAATCAGCTCTATCCTGAATTCTAATGAGTTCTGGTTTTACACTGGGAACTGTGTCTTTTAACAATCAATGTTATTAAAATGACCCTTGATAGCACATGATTCCACAGTGGGGATTTTCAAAGCTATGTACAAAAATACATTTCATTACCACTTTAATATAGAAGTTTAAAATCAGAACTTCTCTCTGCCTTGTTCAAAGCAATTTCTCAAGCTTTGAACAGCTGCTTGGCACACCACAGTGACTACAGCAAGATTTCAGCTCTCCTTCCATGGTGGCCCAGGATCTCAGAGTAAATAGGAAATGCAGTGCTGGAGATTGGATAGCTGATAGATTTATGGTCACTGGTCTGAACACAGCCCAGGAAAAGACTGATTAAAGGGCTCCATGCTGCAAGGTGCTCTGTGTTGGTTAGATTTTTTATTGCATTGTTATAACTTCATGGGAGTTATTTAATGATCTTTTAACTAGTTTTATTGCTTACTGTATATAAGAACTACCAAACCGCTGGCATAGATAAAATATGTTAGGAAATGAGTTTCATCTCACTTGCCTTTTTATTGAACAAGTGAATCTCTCTCAGGTTTCTATCACACAGCAAATACACCCAAATAAGGAAGCAAGGAGATTACACATCCCCTTTTCACAAGCATCTGAACTGAGTACTGGTTTCTAGATGGAGCTTTGCAGGGACTCTGGGAAGGCACCAGTTTGCAGTGTACTGCACGTGTCCCACTGAAAAAAACTGCAACATGCAGGTTTCTGATTCACCAGCTACTCACTAAGGAAGGGAAAACACACTGCTTTAAGGCTTTACTTTTCTTAAAGCTGAAATCCAGCTACAAAAAAACCTGTGCTTTGAGATAGGCAGAGAGAACAAAAAAAAATTAAGCAGGGCATGAGGGAAGTTTTCATCTGTCTGTCAAAGCACACAGCAGAAGAAATCCGCTCTTTTTGTTGGGGTTTTGTTGTTCGGTTGGTTTTCTTTAAACATTTTAGTAGAGACGATTGGCAGCTGCTGTGCAGGTAACTAGGAGTTCAGAAACCTGCTACCAATAAAAAGACTGTTTAGAATGAGCAGAAAGGGTACTTCACAGTATAAAATGGAGTAGGGTAAATATAGACCCCTGAAAATCAAATAAGGAAACCTTGAAACTCCTTACCCACCCTGCGGTTTCAGCTGTAATTTGTTCTGTCACAAAGCAGAGTTCAAATATTTAAAAAAGTCTAATGGAAAACAGAAATCCCAGGCATCCCGTATTCAACAGCAGTTTCCTTTTCTCCTAAACGTCATGAAAGGAAAACCAAAGAAATCAAAAGATTGTTTCAAAAACAAAGGAAAAGAATGCTCATTCCAGAAGAACATGGTGCCTGCTCAGTGTGAAAAGCATTTCCCCTTTGACTTATTGCCATTATTAAGAGTAAATAACCAAACTAATCCCAATGGTGGATTTAAAGTAAGCAACACAAAAACAGCAACATTTCACTTGAAAAGATTTACAAAACAGAACTAAACAAATCCTAAGTGGAATTTGTGAGCTTGAAGTAGCATTTAGATAGAAACACATTTATCTGGCAAACAGTAGAAGTTCCTTAACATGGAATTGTATCACAAAGGCACACTTTGAGAAAAGAATGAATCCTACAAATAAAACTCGCAGCACAAAGTAGTAAAAGAACTTTGCCCATGGAATTTTATTATTGTTGTCCTTTTGTGCTTATGTAATTTTATTCTACCCCACATGTTAAGCAGGTAACGAAGCAACTCCTTTACCCAAAGGCACAGGTTTGATTGGCGTGGGCCCCCACCTTTGCCCGTGCCTGTGTTTCTGAATGCTGCAGGGTCTGGATTGAAAAAAGCCATGACATGCACTCCCCGGTGTGGGCTAAAAGTTCTCGGGACAGGAGCTGAGAGCTGGGGTCCTAGAGCCAGCCTAGGACAGCTACAGCCCCAAGCTTCCCAGCTTCTCCCAGCCCCTATGGTGAGCACTCTAGAGTTGGAGGAATCTCTAGGACATTCTCTTTCAGCAGACATGCAGCACACCACAGAACAGAACCTCTTGGCCTTGTCCCTTGATAGTCTACATCCTAAAGGATAGGTTGGAATTCAGGTCCTGAATAAGGAGAAAGGCCTGTAAGCCATTTGAAACTTAAATTCACCAGGGGGGCATAGCAATCTGTAAAGCAAGTCTGCAGTACACTAATGCTTTCCCCTAACACTCAAATCAGTGAACTTTGTGGCCTTACACCTCCTTTATATCAGTGTTACAGTCACAAACCAAACTCTGTGTCCTTGCCTGAACTAAACTGGCATTTCTCAATCACTCAGCCCTTCACCCAAGAGTATCCGTAGTTTTAAGTACTCCCTAGTAACTTTCTCTCTCATTATAAATACACCTAAACATGTATGATCAGTTTTCCTTCAGATATATGTTCTAGAAAGAAATATGAAAAGCTAAAATGGCATTATTGAAGCAAACCCTATATTACTGATTGCGTGGAACTCTGTAGAGAAAGAAATTATGCATTCTAGAAGACAGTATTCTGTAGGCTTATCTATAACAAACTCTCTTCTTTCCCTTTACAATTCCTCTCTGAAAAGAGAAAAATGACTGGCAAGTGTCTTAAATACTATGATGCTCACCAGTCCAGCACTCTATTACTGAAATTCAAGCTTCAATATATCCTCTTGACATTAACTTCCTAGTTGAAGTAATAGATATAATTTTTATGTTCAGGAAATTATAAAGAGGTGGTATTTACTACCACTTCAGATGGTAGAATGGTTGATTTACAGTCAGTATAAAAATTGAAAAATATCTGTCATTCCCTCATTGATAAGTATTGAAATCCATGGAAACAAGAAAGAGTGTGGATATCAGCATTTATTATCCTATTATATCAGGTTACTTCATCTTTCTAAAAGTCTGTAAAATAATAATGGTTAGTTCTTTATTCTTAGGGAACAAATCAGGGCATGGCAGATTTTGCTATAGTAGTGGCTACTTCAGAAATATATTCAATAATCTGTAATGACTTGTAAAGTGAAAAACCCCTGAGTAAACTTCACATCTGTAAAGCTGTAAAAAGGAACTGGTCACATACACTAATTGTCCTTTTAAAAAGCCTAACTTGTTTTATTCAGTTTATTCTAGGAGACAAATGGAAAAAAAAATTTTAAATTAAAAAATCTATGATCTTGGAAGTTTGGATGCAAGATCACTGAATTAAGCAGTTAATAGTGTTGATGAAATTATTTTGTATAAAGACTGACAAAGATAATGAAAAAAACCCTAAATTTAATCTGATTCCTTAAAAGTTTACTTGAGGCCATATTGCATTTCTTGTTTTCCTGATTAACAAATCATCAGTGCACAAAGCAACACAGGTGGTCAGTCCCCTTGGACTCACATCAAAGGGGCCACCACGAAGCTTCAGATGTTATTCAAAAGCAATCTGAAACTTGTCTCTCACTGTTTGTCCCATCTATTGTACTCCACAGGGTCATCTTTAAAGGACTGTCAAGTTTGCAAAAAAAACCAAAAAAAAAACCAAAAAAACCCACCTTTTAAATGATGTTTCTAAAATCTGCTCCATAACTGTTGACTGGTTCACAAATGCTCTATTTTCAGAATACTTGCATCATCAATTATGTCATTATAAAACTGTTTTTACATGCAGCACTGTTTGTCAGCCTTAGATACAAGAAGAAATCAGGCTTTTCTAAAGGACAATTATATCACCTACAGTGTCTATAGCCAGATAGATAGATAGATATAACGTCTCCATAACTGATGTCAGCCATTGTGTATATAGGCATTTTTTTTAAAAAGTAGGGAAAAACAAAAATAATATTAAAAGTCTGGATTTCAGAATAGTCCATCCTTCTCATAGCTCTTGCAACAAATTTCTGAATATATTCTTATAAAATACCAGAAAGAAATCAAATCAGTTTTCGTATTTCTTATATCCAAATATGTTAGGGGGTTTAAGATATAGTCTTAGAAACACTGCACATGAATTAACATTTCAGTGTACACCCTACACTCATGAAGGGGTTTTTTCCTGTATGAGGGGGTTTTGTTTTGGTTTTTTTTGGTTTCTTGGGGTTGGTTTTTTTTTTGTGTTAACACTTTGAAGAGTACCGACATTGTGCCTTATTATGTGAGTTACTTGAAAAGATCAAAGTCTTATTAAGTCCCCAGTTATTCCATCAATACCAACAGGATGTTTATAAACCACGATTCATGTTGGCTATACCAAGAAAACACAGACTCACAGTTCTCTGGAATAAACAAAGCCAACAACACTTTTCAGCTATGGAAAACTGATTAAAGAGTTATGGGCAAGCTGTCATAGGAAGGAAAACTCAACAGGGCTTCCCACTTTTAATAGACATGCAGGAAGCTGACTGCAGAATACTTTCTGGGTTTCTATCTTTACTCTGTGCATTCTAAAACCATCTGATGTACTCTCTAGAGAGAATTCACTTAAATCCATAATTATTCACACAGGGTTGAGGGATTTTTCAGCAAATAAAGCATTCATCAAATGTGGTTTTTGGAAAAAGTCTATTCAGTTATTGACAAAGTTACAGTTTCACCTCAAAATAACCAATGATTAAAATAAAATTTTAAAAATCAATCAATAAATAAATAAATCTAAAAAAGAAAAAGTACAAGCAGTCCTTCCCTGGCCAGCAGGACCCCAGAGGTGAGAGCACTTCCCCACAGAAAACAGTGTTTGAATTCCTCTTCTGCTCAAGGGCCCTTGATCCATGTCTCCTATCTGCTCAGAACGTGTCCAAAACAGTAAGCTAAAACACAGTCTCACTGGCTCCTGAGACACACAAAACATTGAACTATATGCTGAAACAAAGGGTTCAGTGGTTCTACAGTTCACATTATCTCTTGGGAAGTAAACTCTGACTGAGCTAGGACGTTTTAGATAAGGGGAGAATTTCACTACTGGTTTAATTTCCTGATGACATGCTAACATTATAAACTGGAGACCTTAAGATCAATGGTTAAAAGCCAGTGCAAGGCAGCCCAACAAACATCCTTCCATTTTCAGGCCACTTAAACTTGATGGGATTTTTGTTTGTAGGATTTGCTGCGTTTTCTCTAGGAAAATATTCAGTGATTGAAAATGAAAAATGAAATAAATAATATAAAACAATTTCATTAGGAAATACCAAAATGAAATTTCCCAGTTTCCAAACTTTTTACTTGAGAACAAGGGGTGGGAGGTCTGCAGCTTTGGAAGCACTGCAACACTTGTCAAAACTTGACAATGAAGTCATCAATTTCTCATAAAAATCTGCACCATGTAGGCATAAACAGCTTAAATATAATTTTCGTGTAGTTTTATAAATGCACATCTCTAAGTTACACGGTGAAGGCAGCACATTCCTGCAGAAAGACCTTACATAAAAATGGGAAGGGCAGCTTTGACTCTGGAACAAATATTGCATCACTCCTACACTGCAAAATACTATAAATATGTAAGTACTGTGTGGAGACATATGCAAATTATATTAATGAGCTTTTGTTTTGTAGTCAAAAATTATTTTCTAATGCATATTGTAGGATTTCATAATTTCAGGATTTAAATGTCTTATTTAATCATAAAGCTTCCTTTTGAAAAAAATCTGTCTGCTTCCTTTGAAATAAATATTTTTTATATATATATTGCTGTTAGGGAAGTAACCATCTCTAAACAGAAAATTACTAATTTAAGAATCACATTAGAATTAAGGATAGTTATTCATAAAAATAGGTAGTGAAACAATAGCCTGAAACAATTTACTCAACCAAGAGTCTGTGGGTGGTCAATGCTTATAAACCAAACAGCAGAAAAGTGTGTTCTTACATTTACTGTAGTGCCTGGAGCAGTTAAATTGACCTCTTAGGAGGGTAAACATTGTGTCTATCCACTTGACTGTGTAGTCAATACCAACAGGAGCAAAGGGGGCTTTTTCCAAACTAGGAAAGCAGCTCCTCAGTGAGACTAATTAATTTCTCTGGAAACATCCAGGATATTGATTTGAGATTTGAAAACATTGCTGATGTACAGTAGTCAGCTACACATGAATGAGAGCGATCTTTGATGAACTTTAAATAAATGGAGCAAACAGTATTTTACAGTCTGGCTTCCCCTGTTACACAGCAGACAGCTCAACTAAGCACTAGAGAATCCCAAAATTTTTTACAAACAACTTCAACTTAATTATTGCTCAGAAAGCCCCATGATTTTCTGCAATCTTAACCAGATTTTTGAGACATTCACTGAAGATTTTATGATATATTAGAAAATATAAAAGCATCTGAACTACCTTTTTTCCCACCCTGACAAGCCCAGTCCACCAGTGATCAGTGCAGAATCTGGGTTTGTCTGATATCCAGGAGGGTTGATGCCCCTACACTGGCTGTGCTTAAAGCATGAAGGTGTGGTAGTTTCAACAGCCAAAGTTTACTTTGCTAACAAACTGTCTGAACACTCCTGAGTTCTATTCTGCCTTAGACACACGTACAACAAGCATCTGTTTAAATCATTAGCAGTAAAACATTTCTTGCTGTATTAAAATATATTCATCTTAAGACATGAAATTCAGCTTTTTTCAAAGGATGTGATTATTCACTTTCAAACTGCTTGAGGAAGTGATTGCAAAGATGCCCCTCCACATCAGAGTTTAGTGTAGGTTTTAAGATGGGGTTCAGCCCCTGGACCTCTGCAATGGGGCCACCAGGCTGGGCCAGCCCAGCACTCCTTTGCGATTCAAGCTCCGTGCATCACTCTCAGCTCCCTGACCAGGCAAAGAACTGGGTCCTCTTCCACAGACAGTGCAGCTGCCCTAGAAGCCTTCATCAGAAGCTCAGTTCAGACAGCACAGGATCTTTGCATATAGTTCCATGGAAGAATTTTCAAGCCAAAAACCACACAGCACAACAAAGGTTAATAATGCAGAGAAGTCAAACGCGGCACAGTAACTGGAAGCAGGACAGGAGGTATGGATTGCCTTGTGCAACAGTGGATGGACAGTGGGGGTCAGCCAGGGAAGGGGGAGATAAGGAGCACTGGCTTGGCAGCTGCTGCCATTGGCGATACTTTGTAGAAGGTATGAGATTGTATGTACCTCTAAGAACATGACTCACTTCTTTTCAAGCTATACAACATCTATATAGAATTAATTTTGAGAATCTGGTTAGAGCAGCCCTTTTGTCAAATGCAGCCTCAATGTATTTTTATGTGTGTTGGAGTTTCCTGTTAAATTATAAGGGTTTTTAATGGAAATGCTGACAGGACCTTAACCATTGCAGTGTGAACAAATGAATAACAATATACATATTCTTCTTGCTAATAAAGTTTTATAGCCTTGAAATTCAGTGTAGAATTAGTCCATCGATTCTAGAGAGAATTTTTGAAAGAAAGGCTTCATGGTGCTTTCCTCCTTCCATGATGCGAAAAACAAATCATTCTGGTGTTTTAATTTATTATCAGGCTTTTACAGATACCTTTAGGTTTTTCCCCTAATGTTTTTTGTAGTCTGTCTATGACAGTATTAAAGACATAAGCACGATTTCAAAAGGATGTAATGTCTTTTTCTGACTTGAGGAACAAAATATCCAATCTTTTATTCATTTAACTAGAATCATTGCTTATATCTCGTTCATCTTTTTCTTTGATTTTACACTACATTTCCCAAAAGGTTTCCCCATTAATATTAACATATTTATGAATCTCATTATTCTGATTTATGTATTTTCAATATATTTAAGGCTATGTCAATATTAAGCTATTTGTCCCTCGTGAGCACCTTCTACAGAGTTAGGATTAGAAATATTTTTAAACTTAACATACTGAGAAGGACCACTTTGGGCTCAGAGATAATATACTTATATAACCAGTTTCTCAATTTGTTTAGTTTAGTTACTGAGTCTGCTTTTAAAAAGGAATAACTCCAGCAATGAGACAAATCACTTTTAATCAAAGCGGTTATATTTCATTAAAACAGTTATATTCAAGGACATATGTGATGCTGTAAAGGTATCATACCATGGGATATATTGTGTACATTACCTCCACCCAGAGTATGAAGCTCCCTGACAGCTTTCAGTGGCCTTGCCTGGACCCTGACACTGTACTGATGAGCTTGACTCCACCTGCCCATGCAGCTCCTGCCAGTTGAATTCCCAGTAACCTGCATGGCATGAAGGATGCAGCCCCACTGCTGCCAGGAGCAGGTTAGGAGCTGTAGCCTGCAAGGGCACTTGCCATATCACATTACTTAGGTATGAAATCTAAACCTGCAGCACAGTGCTCCCTCACCTCTCTGAAGAGGCATGAGAATACTATTTGTTTATTTTTTTAAATGGGGCTTATTCTCATAATGAATTTCAGATCCAGATTCCAGTAGAGAAAGCTAGAACTCAGCCTATCCCTATCAATGTATTGGTCATTGCTTGCTTACATATAACAAAAGTTGTTTATTGATACATTATTGATTTTATATAGTCACATTGTAAACTCAGTATGAATTCCCTTTCTTAAACGGGTCCTAATGACCAGGCTACATGAAGAAAAAAAGCAGCAAAAGACATTTTTCAAGCAAAGAATCCATGATGTGTGAACAGAAGAGTCTCTTTTCATTGCAGAAAATCTGCATAACACTGGAATTGATTGCTTTGTTAATTACTGTGCTTGCCTCTCTTCTGTAACTGTGTCAATAAGAAAGATAGAGCTGGTGTTGAAACACTTTGCTGTAATTGTCATTTTTATTAAAATTTGGTTTACAATATTTGTCTTGCAAACCCTTCTATGTGCATACTGAATACGATCAGAAAATATGTTGACAGTAACTCCAATGTACAATGGCGATCAATGCTTGGGAAAGAACATCCCTCCATGGACACACACTAGTGAAGCTACCAGAAAGTGATTAATGCAAATTGCTTATTAGAGAAACACATGGACATAATTTTGTCTCTTGTTAGATGAGTCGCAGCTTTGCACTTCTGCTTTCCACACTGACCTCCCACTGACTAGCCTCTAAGTCCCAGAGATTAGTTCTGTTGACTTTTTAAAACAAATAAACAAAAATCGTAGTGAAGACAATTTCTTCCAGGAGTACCTGCTTGTAATTGGATGATGAAACAGACAGTACAAAGATTTGGCCCAGTGGAGATTTTTCCTGACATTTTCTTCAGATTTTTGTCATATGAAATATGAATTCATCTGTTTCTCTGACTCCATCATTATATTGCTATTAGGCAGAGCTAGAAAAGACCTTACCATCCATTGAGTGACAGAATTTATTTTAAAAGGGTCTAAACGTATCTCTTACTACAATTAAAAAAAACCCATGCCAACACTAAGGAAAAGTGCCTGCTAAATTAAAAGTTCAAATAGGAACAAATTGCATCAGGTTCCATGGGAAAATTGCAAGCAAACGTTTTAACTCCATGAAAGCTGGATTCCCATTGCCTTAAAAGAACTGAAGATGTGTTAGCCTGTGCTGGCTTTTCTGTGTCTTTCTAGGTTGCATGTTTCTAAGACAGACATCAAGAGGGCACAGAGCTTCCTTTTAAAGCTAAATTTACCGAGTCATAATCCACTATATGCATCTCTGTATGTCCTAATTAGCAATAATGTTTTGAGAATATATTTTTCTTATAGGTTGCTTTAAATTCTATAATGGGAAGCAATAAGCATTGAGTTCATTTAAGAGGAAGTGTCATTTTCACAATAAAAACTTGACTGTGAAATAACTTAGCCACAGCGAGAATTTCCTATCATTCTGTGGTTATGCTTTTAAGAATTTGCTTTATTAAAAGGAAATCCACCCTCAGCACAGCAAGATCTACAAAAAGAACTAATTATGTTTTAACTTATACATACCCCATGTTAGCAAAAGTAAGCCTTGAGTCCAGAAATCTTAGTATGGACTTTAAACAGTAGTAGACACTTCAATGCACATGGATAAAATAAGTAACACCAATGATAGCACATCTGCCACTGCTCTGTGTTTGACATATGCTGAATGTGGGGCCTGAGCTTTCAAATGTCCCTGTCTGCACAGATCCTGGGACATAAGGGATGTTTGGCCGGGGGGGGTACTAATCAGAATAAAGGAATAAAGTATAAGTTAGCCTTGACTTTTTGTTCTTCTTAAATTTGTGGGCTATAATCCAAATTCTAGTTCGCATCCTGTCTCATTAAGAGACACCATCTGTCTAGAGGGATCCTTCCATCATTTCTCAGAGCAAAACCCACCTCATCCCTTGCTGTCAAAGTTCCTACTGGATAGAACTCCCTCATCTCTCCTGAATTTAACTCCTCTCCTTTCTCATGATATTAGAAAATGGCTCACATTACTTAACAGGATGATCCCTGACAACCTCTCTATAGCCATCCTCCTTCATTGCTTATCCTTTGAATGCACAGCTTCCAAAACATTAAAGCTAGAGCAAAGCATGAACACCCAAGGCACACACAGAGCCCTTCAGATAATATCCAACAACTCCCACACCTTGCTGAACTACAGCACTCATTCTCTTCCTGTATTAATGTGAAGGTTTTCTGAAGATCTAACAGGGAAAAATTCCACTGTGCATTATTTTATTGTACTATTAATGTCTGTTTGAAACTGGTACTTTCTAAACAAATATATTACTTATTATCTACTGCTATCTTCGTAGCAAGTGGAAATCCATCTAGATTGTCTCAGAATGAGGACAACTGTAACCTGGTGGCTAGAATCAGTTGTGCTGCTCCTGAAGGCAGAGTGAGAGCCTCTAAACCAAGACCTTGGTGTAGAGTAGAGGGAGGGCAGCAAAAGTGGGAATCCTCAACTTGACAGCACATTGGGGAGGTGGAGGAAAAGGAGAAGCCCTGAGACCAGGCTCTGACAGGGATAAACCCATGCACAGGCTGCCACCACAGAGTAAGGAAGTGGCAACGAGGGGTTGAGCTTCCTGAAGGAAAAGCTGGTCCCAAGACATCCTCTGGCAGTGCCCAGGTTTTGTTGCACTCTGCAGGGCAAGAGAGTGAGCAGAGGACTCCCAGCCCCAAGAAATGCTCTACTCCAACGTGCTGTATCTGCACCTGAAATGCTTTGAATTCAGTTGCTCTGCTTCATGCTCCTGGTGCCAGCCAAGAAGGTTCCAAGGAAAGAGGCAGTGCAGAACACAAGCTGCAGAACTCTGCCTGTCCCTGCCAAAGCCTATCCTGGGCTGTGGGAGGGAAGGTGAAAGCCAAGAACCACAGCCAGAGGGCTGAGAGAGGCACTGGCAGTGAGGACAGCTGGAGCCCAGCAGCCCCAGAAGCACAATCCTTGCCCTGCCCCTCCAGCTCCTGGAGGAGGGTCATGCCAGGGAGTAAATCCAGAATGACTGATGGATAGCTCTGGGAAAAATAAAATAAAAAGTCAATAACCATGCAGGAAGCATAGACTTCCAAAGTCCACTTGATCTGAAGAAAACTAATGATATCTAATAAAAGAACTTGTCAGATTCCTTCAGAAAGGTAATGGTGGTTGAAATTCTGCTTTCAGGCAACCTAGAAAATTGTTCTACATAGTTTAAAACAGTGCTCTGGATAAGCATCATCTAACTCTGCCTTGAATAATCTCTCATCAAAAGCTTTATTTCAACTGCAAGATTGACAGATTCAGGCACTGAAACTCAGCTGTCCTTATCCAAGCATGGGCACTGCTATTGGCAACAAGAGGGTTTTTAGGCACACTGCCGCTCCAGAAATCTAAGACTGGATTTTGTGTAGCATAGGCTGAGCTCAGGCTACAAAAAAACCCAGATTTTTAGTTACATATATTAACCCCAGATATTTAGTTATACATATTACCCCTGAAGAACAATTATAATAATAACAATTATAAAAAGCCAAACTCGCTGAGTGGTCACTCATATTTGTACTTTTACCATGGATCAAATTATTTGTGCCAGGAAATGATGGCACAGGATAACAAATGGAAATTATTTTTGAGAAACAGAAAAATATTTTGTAATTATACAAAAACAGACTGCTAACATCCAGATTCACTTCAGCAATTTGAGAATCAGACATTTCCTCCAAGCTATCAGCCAAATTCTTTTGACTGTTGCTAAAGAGACAGAAATCCTGTATCTCAATGATTCGTCCCACCTATCTTAGTGAATGACTGAATTACTGTAATTCATTTACTGAAAGTGCCTCTTTCTCCATTGACTAGAGAGGGCGTGTAGGTGCTGAGGACACACCACATGCCCGACTTTAGACTTCTCAAGTTACACAAAAGAAATCTCTGTGTCCTTTAACCTACTAAATTATCTATAGAGCAAGCAACAAAAGGTTTTCCATAGCTTACATTCTCTGCTATGGAGAAAGCCAGTATATGATCAAAATGGGAATTAAGTTCCTCTATAAAGTATTATAAGTGCAAAGTAATTGCACTTAGCCTGATGAGCATTAAAAAGCAGTGAAGATGCTTTGGAACATGCAAAACTTAGCATTAGCAGTGAATACTAAACAAGTACTTCATGACACTTGCAATTGCAACCATAGTGGTGAATATCCAGTAACACAAAATGAACCCCATCAAAAAGTTTGCCTCTATCAGCCAGGGAAAACCATACTACTGTTTCTGTCACATCTTCTCCCTTGCTGTGCTGGAGATTAATATTTTCCTTTTTACCAGTCCAGCAGGAAAAAAAAAAAAAAAAAAGAAGAAAAAGTTTGTTTTCAACTTTCTGGTATCAGTAGGGAAACAAAGCCACGATAAAAAGGACAAACAGGAACCCCACACCTGACAACAATGAAGAATCTTGCTTTCAAACATCACACAATTGGCTGACACTATTTTTTTATGGGCTAGCAGCTGCGTGACTCATTTATGTATGTTTTGCCTGCCTTAGCACTAAGTGGACTGATGTAAATAGGAAGTGATGAGGAAAATCAATTCAGGGCAAACACATTTTTTTCAAGGCTGTAACAGGAAGAGATAGGAAGCCCAGGAAGATACTTGATAGATATTCAACTCTGTAGAAAAGAGGAAGCAGCATGTTGAAGCACTAAGCTGGTTATTTTGAGTTGTTGAACGGAAACGGGATACAGTGCAGAAAGGATGCAGATAGGATGCATTTTGTTGCATAGCAACCCAGGGAACAGAAGCTCCTGCATAGAACTGGAGACCATCTGCTAGGATGAGAGGGAGAGAAAAAACACGTGTTTAAAAGGGAAAAGGGGAAAAAAAAGTGCAATACCAAAGAAGGAAGTTTAACTACACTACGTGAAACCTGGCCAAATCACCCCTGGTAAAAGTTTAAGGGATAGAAGTACTTCAGGAGAAGTAATTGTTTGCAGCTTCTTACTACATTATCTTTGTGTCGAGATTGTTCTTATAGAACCACATTAGGCTTTGGTGTAAAACTGACAAACTCCCAATGAAGATGCTGCCAGTTAATTCACCTCCACCGAAGGCAGATTGCAGCTTCTTTTATTTTCTCAACAAAGTTTACAATAAAACTGCACCAACTTTTAACATCAGTATTTTCCACAGTGTTGTAGAATACTGCCTATCCCTGAGCAGCATTCAGTTATCAGGTTGCACGTGAATATTATTCAGTATAACAACTCCAGCTCTTGGCACACCACAAATATGGTTTTGTTCATGTTATTAAATGTGATCTATAAATAAAATATTTATATATTCAAACATTCTTAACTGATTTCACAAGATTCCTGGGTCAAAATCGATTCAGGGTTTTGTCTGATGCGTTGAATTGATGAAAAATGCAGACAAAAGAATTTACTAAGGATAGGAAAGAAAAAAGAGAAATGCATTCTGAAGTAGAGATTTCCATTAATAGGTGAGATTAGGAGAGAACAAGGAAAGGAACAGGAACTTGAGTCCTGCCAGATGCTGCTGCATCTACTGGCTTTACCTAGGAGAGATGGTTCTTATCCTGGAGCAGCTGGTACCTAGAACCTTTGAATGCTGAAGGAGACCCTTGAGGGCAGGGGACAGGAAGCAGAACAGAAAAGTGAGGCTCCATAGCAGGAACATGCCAGCTATTGAAATGCTCCTATGTACATACTATTTAGGAAGAAAGGCATTCTAGAATACCCAAGTAATGGCAAGTATTAGTCTCCAGATTTTGGAATTCTGCTTCTCTTGGCACAGACCTTAGACAGAAGTGCCAATCTCTGCCATAATGTGTGTGGCCATGAGAAACAAAATCTCACTTTTCCCTGTCATTGTCCCCCATACGACTTTACCCTTGCATAATAGCTCTCTGATACTCCAGGAGAAGGCAAAGTACAAATATTCTCCTTATTTTTCTCATTCCAATTTCCTGCTTTTAAAAAATATTTTATTATAAAGACATGTCAGATGAGCCCACTATCATTTTCAGAGTCATTCAGTGTGTAATTGTTGAGGAGAAAACTGTTATAACCTTCATATGAAATTTATGGCCATGTACTGTGCTGCTGTACTGAATAGCCTATAGTAACATTATGGTGTTCCCTGGACTGTGTTTTTCCTTATCTAGCAATCATTCACACGGGACTCACGCTGGTCTTTCATTAGACACAGGTTCTCTTCTGCTTCTCATACACACCACCCTGAAACTTCAATATGTTCTCTGACCTGCTGGAAGCTTCTTATTCTGCAGCTGAGGCAGATTTCTCTGTCCTAAAGGAAAACCTCCCCTTTTTGACTGTAAAGTGCAAGGGATATAGGCCAGCACCCAGCCCAGCACAAGGAGGCAGCAGAAGACCTAAGTGGCACTAGACTGGTGTCAGGCAGCCTGTGCTGCTCTTCTGCTGCATTAGAAATTCAGAGCATTCGACTCTATTTCCCACCTCACTCTTAGCCTAACTTTCTGACTCATGACTCCTCCCAAGCAGGTGATTTCCCATAAAGTTTTGGCCATGCTTTGTGTCTCTCAATGCTTGTGATGCCTAAGATCTACTTTTATCAAGGCATAGAAGATTATGTATCAGTACATGTCCTGGTTGAAGCACTTCTGCCTATGCCACCAGCAGAGTTCATCCCTGAGGTTGCACAAGCTAATTATTGTATGCAGGTGGCAGCATAAGCATCTACTTTTGAACACACCAGCACATATAAATAAAAATCAAAATTATCAGGTAATAGCAATTATAAGAGGTTGGAATGAAAGCAAGTACTCATTAAATTTAACACTAAAGCTCACATTGATTTTCCTTTTAAAATTCTCTTTTCAATACATACACCTCAGAATACACAAAATGTTATAAAATGGGTTAAGTGGTTTATTTCAGGAAAAAAAATTGTCAGTGTCCTATAGCTGCTTGAAAGGAAGGACATACAAGCTTTCATGAGTTTACTGGATTTCTCTTCAAGTCTGTAACTTAAATTGTTTTACCTCACAAATGGCTTCACCAATACAGATAAAACAGCAGAAGTCATATGGTGCTTACAGAGGCAAGACAACTTTTCATCTCCTACTATCCTCTGAAATGCTTCGTGCCTCCCAAGTAAACTCAACCATGGTAGCAGTCAGGCTCCCCACAGCTTGCATTTGTGCAAGCTGACCCCCAACATGTAGCTGCCAGCAGAGAAAAGTACAAAAGCTGTGACATGTTTCTATACTAATCTCACATTTGAGCTCATGTTTCCAGGAAAAAAAGCTCTCCCAAGCTCATTCTTTCACTTATTTCTTATTATTGCTTTTGCATTATTGGTCAATTTATAAAATGCCTGCACACTGCACAGCTTGGCTGCCAAGTACAGCCACATGGGTGTGAAGCTGAGCTAACACAGAACAAAGTTATAGCAAAATTCTTGCACTGAATAAACCAGAGTAATAGCAAAATTTATGAGCTTGTCCAAAGACATGCAGAAAAGTGCTGGCAATACTTTAAGATTTGAAAGAACTGGGACTTGTCCACCTACAAGTGGTTTTGTCCAGCAGTGTTACACGAGAGCACTTGCAGAAATAAACAGGCAGGTCTGCAAGAAACATCTACACCTAGCAAGCCTGAGCACTGTTTCACCACGTGCTTTCCTCTCTCCTCTCCCCCACCAAAAAGTATTGTATAACTTTAGAAAATCATTATAATCCTAATGATGCTCCCAGGGTTCTTATTCAGTTGAGAAAATATTGGTACAGCTCAGTAATGACTCTTTGCAATGCTCAGCTGCCCTTGGGCAGTAAAAGAATTCCTAGCTTCTCCTTCTGTAACTAATTCTGTAATTTCAATATGTATTTTTCATCTCTAGTACACCAAATTATTCTAATGTGACTGATGGCAGGAGTCACTCTCTTGGCCAGCAGCATATGCAAATCTCTAGTGGCCCTCAGGAAAATCTTTACCTTAAGGAGCAGAAACCAGTAACTAGCCAAGGTAGAGTGTCCCACACTCCCTTGGGGAGCAGCAGGTATTGACCAGAGCCTGAGAGAGAGAGAGAGGCACTGGTCCAGACTGAAGACTGAGCCAACAGCTCCTCCATCAGCTGCTCACGGAGGGGGATGGAAATCACAACTACCAGCAACACTGAAGGAAAGCATGCTGGTGTGCTTGGCATTTAAAAAATGTGGGAGGTAGAGCAGAGACCTGACCAAGCAATGACACATCATGTGCTGTGCAGTCTCCCCTGAGACCTCATGAGAGGTGGTAAGGAAGCTGATCTGAAATCAAAGGAAAGCAAGCCATCAGTTCTTTGGCAACCTACTGGCCCTACAGGAAGAATAAAGTCTGTCTTGCAAGGAAAATGTTTTTTTCTCCTTCAAAGCTCACATGGGATACACAGAATATGCAAAAAAAAAAATTCAGCATGCACCACTATCAGGTAGTCCCCAGACTATGAACATATCCGTATTTTTTTTCACCAGTGGCCGCATCCAGCTCTTTCATGGAGGACTGGAAAACCCTGCTCCATGAGCTATCAGACAAAATTAATATTTTACCCAAATAAAGACAATAGGGCAAGCAAAGCATGCTAAAGCCATGCCAAAACAATAGTGCCAAAGCATTATGCTGGCACAATGTTTTGATTGATTTTAATTGTTTTGAATTTAAAACATGGGCTTCCTGTACTTAGGACTTCTTGTGACTTCTAAGGTTCAACGCAAATTTAGGTATTTTGCTCTAACAGTTACTACAGAGACATGGATAAAGGTAACCTTTCCTATTAGAAACCACTTAACATGACTGAAGTAGCCACAGGAAAAAATATGACCTAAAGCTAGACTTCCTTGCCAGCTAAGTATTACCCCAAACTAGTACAACAGTCCAAATAGGACACATTTCTTAATAGAAGAGATGGTGTTTCAGGGATGAAAAGCCATGGGTTTAGTGAAGTTGAACTGAAAAAAAATTCTCCAGGAATTGCATTAAAATGAGACATGGCATGCTCATGTAGACAGTATGTAAGCACATTTTGAAGGGTTGTCAGAGTTTAAGGCTGAATTCTCATCTGCAGTAATCTCAAGGCAAATCAGGGAAACCATGTTTAATTGCTTTTGTAGTATAAACACACTAAATATGTATGTTTCCAAAAGGGGAATGACTTGGAAATTCTGTGATCATTAACAAACCCTTTTACAGTACCAGCAAAATAGAACCTTAGTAGAATCCAAGTTATGCCATCAGGTCTTGTCCCTCTTGTGTCAAGTCTAGTTAAACACTAATAATTTCTGAGACTGCCAGAGACAGTTAAATTTTTTAAGACTGTCCATAGTTCATTTTGCCCCAATGGGCAATGATTTGACATTTAACCTGATTAGAGCAAATGTCCTAATCCTCCAAAACATTTATCTACCTAAAGAACATGCCTTTGTATGCCACAGATGTGCATTACTCTTTTAAAACATGGGAGAATATTCCATATGTTGAGGGAATACAGCTGCAAAATTATTGCTACTTTTGACTTAATGAGCAAATGCATTAAACACTATTATCTGCCTGAAGTGCAGTTGCATGGAAAAATCTAAGAGAAGTAGTGTTCAGAGAAGAAACAGGGTCTATTGAATGATTGATGTTCCACAGTTGATATTACTTTTCCGTGTGTGTAGAATACATAGGAAAAAATGTAACCAGCAATACGATAGTTTGAAATATTCTCTTGCAAGTATAAATCAATCTGAACTGCACTCAAAGTATTTGAATTTCCAGTCAGTTTTTGCTAACAGTTCTCTTGTAAGGAATTGCTGTGAACAGTTGGATCAGTTACTCCATGAAGGAGCACTGAGTCACATCACAGAGAATAAAGTACATAGTGCAAGTTTAGGCTGTTTTTAACCAAAAATTGAAGCTCTGCTAAAAAAAAAAAAA
>VXBI01007476.1:1885722-1920479 GCA_013397375.1 Toxostoma redivivum
AAAAATCTTAAAAAAAAAAAAAAAAAAAAAAAAAAAAAAAAAAAAAAGAAAAGAAGTTATTGCATCATAGGATAGGAACTTTGGCATCCTGTTCTGCAGTTCTCTAAGGCAAAGCCTGAGCTAATTGTCATGTACATCCATTTGATATTTGAGAACCACATTGGTAGATGCCAGTGGGAACATTCCAGAAATTTTTTTCGTTAGTTTAATATATTTCCATAATATTACACTTCATCTGAGAAGGAAAAATCTACATTGCACATTTCTCCAACATAATTAAAAATGTAACAGGGGAGAACACTTAAAATGTATGAATATTAATCAAAATGCAAAAAAAACCAAAAAAATATTCTCTCACATTTTCCTGTGTATTTTAATGAATTAAAACAAATTGGTTCTGTGTTCCACGTCAAACTGCAGTTTTCTGATACTGTTTTCTGTTGTCAGGTATGTGGTGTCCTATTTCTTGCAAAAATCTCCACCTAACTAAATGAAGTAATTCTATTTTATTGGATGGATCCTTTAGTTGTTTTCAAACCTCTTTTCTCTCAAAAAATTACTACCAAGAGCAAGTAGCTATGGCATTTTTACATTTTTGTACATATATTTTCATATCTATACACGCGTTTACATATATCAATACTGAACTTTATATATAGTAAATGCATTTTCGTATCTATGCAAAAAAAGTATAGAGCAATAACTGTTAGGCATTTGGATTTATTGTCCATATTTAGCACAAAATTTTGTTAACAAAATTTTCTTTGCAAAGTTCCATGGCTATAAGACAATTAGCAAAAGGAAAACAACTAAACAGCTTAACAAGTAAAAACAAATTCCTGAATGTTAAGACCTGACCTAAAGCACATTTCAAAGACTTATTGAATGAGTTAGAGGGATTAGGAACAGGTCCTAAGCTTTTTTATAGATTGCTTTGTATAGCTAAATTTATCATATATTTACCCAGTACAGTAAACCTTATTAAAATATATGGGAAGAGAGATGATTTTCAGTTATATGGGAGAAAAATCACATACCTTGATTTTATTAAAACTTATCAAATGACTAAGAACAAGTTCAGCTCCTTCATTAAAACTGCCCACACATATCCCTTTAAGACAACAGGTGGCAGAGAGGTTTTTGCCGCAATCATTTCTCTTATATAAGTTTACTTGCATGGCTGAGTTTTGGATTTGGTCTCAAAACAAGTTTGTGTGAATGGTTCTCTTTGGGATTGTCCAGCTTCCTTCCACTTCCTCCTCAATGGCCCCTCCTGCAGCAGGACATCCTGCATTTTAGGAATTTCAGTTTCTTATCTCAACAGCTTTAAAAGCATTGTCTGAGTCAGGAGTTTTCTTTTATGTCTTAAGTGTCTGGTATGCAGCTGGCATCTAACCTCACACACGTGTGTACTCTCAGATCTGTCTTTTTCAAGTTGGTATTCCACACGGAAGGAGTATGCATGGAAAAGCCAAACAGGACAGTGCTCCGTGACAAGCACACTGTCTAGGATACTCACTTATTCTTTTTCCTAGCAGTACCTCTAGAGTATCTTTTGTCTTCCTTCTCAAAATTCTCATATTGCCAAAAAAACCCACAAACAACAACCACCAACCCCCGCAAAAGTGTTCCAAATATTCTGTGCATTAATACAGACAAATATATATGAATAAATATATTTACACAGACGGACTTAATTTCACACTTTTCTTCTTCCTTGATAGTTTGTTACCCACAGTTATCTTTGTAAGCCAACACTACAGGCTTTATTGCCTCGATATGGTCTGTTATCTAAAGGGCTGGAGATCTATCTTACATGTTGTCTTAAAGGCTGGTTCCAGATCTGTGACAGAGCTCAGGCACCACACCAGACTTAGCCAATCCATGCTATTCTATTCGGTTTGGTCCAGAAGTTGCACCACAGCGTGTGTTCTGGGGCATCGCATCAATTTTGTGTCAGTCAGCGTTCCCTCCCAGGAAATTGCTCTGGATACAGAAGAGTTTTCCACAAATATCCAAAGTGAGTTAACTGCTATCAGTATAGGCTAACAGACCTGTGCCAAAATTAACTTGGAACTGAGGCTAAAAATGGATATAAGAGAGACATTGCCTGGCAATGACACTTTTTTGTTTTTATATATGTTGCCAAAAGTCTGTGCATCTTCCATGTTTAATAAAGCATTTTATTTCCTTATTGAGACTACAGCAGAAATGTTTCTGGAAATAGGTCACAACCAGTACTTGGAGGGGGGTTTTGGCTGTGTCATAAAGTCACTTTACCATCCTAAATAAGTCACTGGAGCACTTCACACCCTGTTGCACTAGAGTTTGTGACATGACAGTAACATGGGGGCTCTGAATAACTGTTCCTGTTATACTTGGCTTAGCATAAACAACAATGAAGCAAAGTTATTTTTCTAACTTGATTCAGCCATAAAAAATATTTCCTCCTCATTTTGAATAAATTATAATTCCAAACAGTGTAGGTTTACAGGTTACAATCATCAGCTATTCATTAATGAGTCTTAAAACTACCTTAAATTTTGCCTTATGTATTTATATGATTTGACAAAAATTTTCATTTCCTACGGCTGCAATGTCAGGGGGACAGGTTTTTATTGCTAGACTTTATTTTAGCTTTTATAGTCACACCCCGAGTAGCAAGCAAACGTTCAAGTGTAATGTGGTCTTCACAGATGCTAGAAGAGTTGAATATATCTCCTTTAAAAATCATTATATTAAATGCTTTAAATTAACACCTCTTTTATATTAATTATTGTCTGTATCACTGCTTTCCTCTACAACAATCAGAGAGTTCTCATAGAAGAAATGCCTAGTTCACTTTTACATGCCCATTTAGAGTTAATTCCTAATTTTTTATTGATACAAATCCAGGCTTATACTTTGTGCATTTATTTTGGTTGTAACTCACCATATAAAAGCCCAGTAAACAGTTCTATGAATCAAGCATTTTGTGCAATAAACTATGCCTCTTAAAGATGCTCAATATCATGACACTCTCCAATAATGAGATATTTAGCACTAAACTGTCACAAAAAAAAAAAAAAAAAAAAAAAAAAAAAAAAAAAACGAATAACAGAACACTCAGCAGCATTTGTACCCCACTTCTATGGTTTGAGATAAACTCAATGTCATCACATTAATGCCAGTGACATGGCACCAGCAACAATGACATTGGAAATTTGGTAGTAAGGTTTAATATCCTTTCCCCTGAGGAAATACTTGTTCCTTAGTATATGGAATGGTGTTAAGCTGCAAATTATTTTAGAAAGGTAATTTACTAATAGTTCATTAAGATGAGTTAGCCATGAAAAAGTTGTTTCTGATCTACTAAAAAGTGTTTTCTGTGAAGTAGAATAGCAGTAAAGCAAATTATCTGTGGTGGAAACTTGTCTTCTTTTGTTCATAAAGCCCTAGGATGGCTTAAGAACACAAATACAGCTTCACTTGCTGTATTCAAACATACATTATATTGCACATCTGTCAACCAACAACCTGTGAATAGCTACTGTTGTCTAAGTTGATATCTGACTGCTCATAAACCTTTCTGTTAAACAAAAACCTAAAAAAATGTTATAGAGATGCTATTTGCACACACACCTCAATAAACAGGGAGATTATTTAAACACAAAAATCACACACTTGATAGTGGACCACATAAAGTGGATTTCACTAATAATTTGCCAGGTCCTTTGACATTATATGGCTCACTATTGTACTAACCAAGTCATAAAGGCAGAGTGACAAAAAAAAACTGACTCAGAGTTCACAGTAATAACTACAGAAAAAGTGTATTTTCAAAAGTGTATTGTCACAAGAAATTCCTGTTAATACTCTTGAAAGTTGTGAGCCCTGCTTGGGCTCAGTGGGTGCTTATGTGTTGAGATACATCCAGCCCATCATAGTCACCTGTATATGCTCTGCAGCATGGTCCAAAAATCGATGTGCAGCTCAAAACCAACAGGTTATCACCAAGCCACTTCTGCTTATGTCCTCTCAAACCAGAGATGCTACAAGGTGGGACAGCAAAAATAATTAATAAACTACAGACTAACATTGAAGGAAACTAAACCCCATCAATTCATAGCTAAAGACATGCAAGATGGAACAGTGATTTGAATGGTGAAAGCCGAGCCTTCAGCAAGAATGCCATGTGCTAGGAAGCAAGGTTGGAAACATATCTGATCTTGAAAAACTGATCCCTGAACTGGATACTGAGGTTTGCCATGCTATTCTGGTTTAAATTTTGCTGCCATCCTGAACAGGCATATCTCATCATAAAAATGACCCATACAGCAAATCTCTCCACACCCTTCTAGTGATCGTTGTAGCTGTGTCACATCCAAGTGCAGAGCTCCTGAAATTCAGATTATAGAGGTAGTATTGTCAACATTGTTCCTTGCTGTCCTTTATTTTGGAGTAATTATTGCATTTATTTACATAGCCCCAAAATAGGACTCCTAGTTACTTTCTGCCTTACCTTCCATTCATGAAGCATAACAAACAAATGAGAGGAAGATGGAAAATTAGAACAAGCATTTTTACAACACAGAGCAACCTTATATCACAATCTCTGTCCCAATATAGCTCTTGTACTGTGGAGTGCTAAGCCCGGGGATACAGAGTCTGAGACTGCAGGAGGAAATACTAGCTCATGTGTCAAAATGCAAATGTTTTGAAGAGGAAGCATGTGGCATTTCTGATAGACTTGTCTTTGGGGAATGAGGATGCTTTTCCTCTTTGCTACCCTGACTGGCCATACTCTGCTGCAAATGTATTTGATCAGAGCCAAGCACTGTAAAACTGCAATGTGTTTTGCTGAATATAATCTGTCTTTCTTAACAAAATATTAGAAATATGTTGTCTTTTAGTAAGAAAGTCTTGGTTAGGAAGGATGCTTTAGAGCTGAATCAAGCTGAGCACATGAGGATCAGAGTGACCATAGCAAACAACAGAAGGGCATCAGAATAGTTTTGTCCACTGATAGATTAAAGACAAAACATTAGTTTACAAACAGGGAGATAAGATTTGTTCATTGTGATGCCTCCTCTGCATAGCATTTAGGAACATGTAGTTCCCATCATTTTACATTGTAATTTCCCTCAAGGATACAGTTAAAACAGCATTTAATTTTGACTGTAAGCTACAGCCCAAGTCTCCACTGCTTCACTTGTAATGTCTTAGTTTTATCTTATCAGTATAGCCAAGTCTCACACAGTGATTTAAACTTGAGAACTTGATTGTGACTCCCTAGTGCCCAAATACATTTTTCCCAAATCACCTACCCAGCCGATTTTGACAGCTTTCAATGCAAATTGCCTCACTGGTGACTTAATGTTCTACACTGCCATCACATGGCAGAGTACTTGCTCTTTGTATATTTCAGTGAGTTCATGAGAATCACTAAAACTTTCAGATAAATGAAGGTTGAGATAAGAACAGATTACCAACGGTGCAGCTCTCTATACCCATTCACTTCTGGAAAGACAGCCCAGTTAGGCTCCAAACCCTTTTGATGCACCTGACAAGTCCTCTGGAGGATCCAGATTCCCTGGACCAGTCCAAAAGTCCCTACAACCAATCCTGTGAGGAAAAAGTAAAAACATTAAATCATTCCAACGGGAAGGAACCTCAGAGTATCTCTGTCCAGCCTTCCACTCAGAGCAGCTCCAGCACTGAATCCAAAGCAGGTTTCTCAGGGCTTCTCCAATTCCAGAAAATCTCCAGGACTGACTGCACTTGTTCCATTGCTTCATTACACTCATACTGATGTCTTTTTTCCCCACCTCAAACATCCAGATTCAACTTCTGACCAGTCTTTTGTTTTCTTGCCTTGTACTTCAGTGAGAGCCTAGGTCCATCTTCTGCTGTAGGGTTTCTTCCTGCTTCCATCCTGCCTTCTTTCCAGGCTGAGCAAGTCCTGAGTATTCAGCTTTCCTTCACAGAGCCACTGTTCCAGCACCTAGGAAGCTTGATAGCCTCCAGGGAACTCACTCCAGTTCAATCCCTTCTTTCCTCTACCGGGCAGGACCCAAAACTTTATGAAATAATGAGGTACTTGTAAACAGAGTTACAGCTGCTATTTCTTTGCATGGAGTTGTAGTAAAGATTCTAAACTCTTCAGAATCAATAAAACAGATCAAAGTGTTTTAGCTGAATATTTCTTGATGCTTAGTGGACAATGGCTCAAGACTCCACTGTGCTTATGTTTCTGCAGAACTTTAGAGCAACAAAAGGGGAGTACAGGCTGCCTGTAAAGTGCTGGCATTTTGACTTAGTTGTGTTTTCACATCCTTCTGTTGTAAATGACTCTACAAGGTGATGGTCAATAGCAATTCAGGCCAAGCACCACTATTGCTTTAGAAGCATCTTCTGTTCATCGCACTTGATGGCATCCAGTCTGAATGCTCTCAAAATATGTACAGATTTAATCAAACCCTTGATCGACAGCTTTAAAAGAAATATTGGCTTTGTGTTTGTGGCTTGGTCATGAAAACATTATTCAGTGACAAATATTCTAAAAGTCCCATAAAAAAAAATCCCTAGTATAAATCAAGGAGGGTAAACCTTGCAAAGCAATATTACTGATGTCTATTATCCAGATATGATTGATTAGCTGCTTGCCCCAGCCTCATCTAAGTGCCAAGGTATGGTACCCAATACAATCACATTTGTTCCTAAAAATAGCAAGAAAATTTACCCAGATAAACCTGCCACCTTTGCCTAATAACACTTCACATCTGAATCAGGAAGCTCTTAAAAATATTAGGATAAAAAGAACTCTTTAGCAACAGCTATGACTCCTATCAGGAACAATCAAAAAGAAGCAAGGAAAATGTGTTGCAATTTAGAATTTAATTAATAAATAGGAGCAGAACAACCCCAGAGTGTTACAGACATCATTTGATGGTTTCTGTACTAACAGGACATTAAGAAATCAGAACACTTAAAATATCCTCATTTTTTCTAAGTAGAAGTCTCTAAGTGGAAGTTTCACAGATAGTTAATAGTATCAACCTCTATATATTGGAAAGGAAGGATTATCCACACATTTGATTACAATCTAGGGCCTCAATAGTTCTGAACCTGGATTGCACATCAAAGTTGTGCAAACTCGCATTCGCCCTTGTCCCATCACTACATGACCTTGTAAGTATAAGCCTAATGAAAGCAAAAAACCCAAACCAGAATATATAATACAGTAAATAATAGGTAAAGGCTTTTCTGGAAGTCTGACCTCAGTCAATAACATACAGATATATATCTATATCTATATATATATATATCAACAAAAAAACATCTCTGAGCACAGATTCACAAAATTTTGTACACACTTTTGAAGCCAATTTTGAAAAAAAGTATATCTGAGATATACTGGTGATAGAACTTTCTCATTCTTTTAAAATTAGAAGTATTGGGGGGGGAAATCATACTATCAGCATAAAAATCACTTTCAACATTCTCAGGAAAGAGTGAGATGAAAATGTTGCTATCTCATGACAAGTTTAGGAAACCTTTTTTCCAGGGTAGCTTTGCTGGCTCCTCAAAGTGGAAGACTATTTAAAAAAGAGCCTAATCTTTTTAGAGCATGAGAACTTCAGTTATAAAGTGGTGAGACTTCAGTTAAGTGCCTCTAGTCCAGTCTCATCCTCCATAGTGGTAAGATCTGACAGGGCACTTTGGTACAGAACTACACCTGAGTTTGGCACTGTCATGTAGTCAACAGTGACTCAATCAGTGGAATTTATATTCAAAAAATAATTATGCTAAAGTAATTTCCTTGGTAAAGCCACAATAAAAGTGGTATTAGCAATGTGCATTAAAAAAAAAAGTTCATATTTTAAATTCCTTTCTTACTTTCTACATGATTTTTATCTTAATGCCTTCATAATGCCTGTAAAGTGTACAGTACTTTTCCAGCTTTGATACACTAAAATGCCCTTATAAATTGTATTAAAATAGGTTTGTTAAGTATTCCTAATACAGTATAATGCTGGTAATGCCAAACAATAAGTGATAGCCTGAATCATAAATGCTTTTCTAAACATGTTAGAATTGGTTTTTAGCATTGGATGTTCTGGTCTGATAAGACACTCATACACTAAAGCAATCAGTGGAAATTAGCAATTGGCATGAAAATTACTGTACAAGAAATTGTGTTGGGTTTTTCTCCCTGCACTCTCATTATGCCTTTGTGAACTCTATAAAAACAGATTAAAGTGAAAATTCACAACTAAGACCAACGGAACAGCAGGAAAATATTTTCCAGAATAGAATTTAACCAGAAGTATTTTAAATTTTGAGATAGCTTTGATACCTAAGATTAATAACATAAAAAGAATTCTTCTTGTCAATCTTCTATTTCAAAACATGTTCAGCTGTTATTCCATGCAAGTCACACTTGAACTCATTAACATACACTTTGCAATGGATCCAATTTCTACCAATCTCAGTTGTGGCATTCAACCTGCCTTTTTTTATTAATAAGATACATGCAAATCTGTTTACATATAGGATAATACAGAAGAAGTGAGGGTGAGGCAAGAATGAAAGTTTGGGGATTGTTTCTTTTTTTAACCAAAATCGCTTTGGTCCTGTCACTTTTAAACAATGAAACCACATATCCCAAGTGAGTTTTGAGACACTTAGTGCTGCTAACCCCACCCTGAATTTATGTTATTTTTTGCTTTCAACCTACTTGGGAGTTAAGTCTCATACATAGTTTCTGTATCACTACAAGACATACAGGCTGCTAAAGGCTGTGAATTGCAGCTGTGAATTGAACTGTTGATGCCAAATCTAAAACGCATTTAATTTTTAATGGCCAAAATAAACTCTTTCTTCCCTGTTTTCTTTCTTAGAACAGATGAATTTACACTGTGCTTTCTTAGCAAAGTGAACTTACTCTGCATGCTGACAGGTTTTTGGCTGCTTGTAAATCCTGAAAATATTGATCAGTTAAAAATATTCGGATGCTTGCATCCCTCAATTCTGCTTAGCACAGCCTTTCTTCCTGGTCAGCTAGGAGAGCACCAGCAATTTTGTTATAATGATAAATGACCCTCATAGACAGGTCACTCTTTTTTACCTAAAGCCACAATTTTCTCCTTCCTTTAGGTCACAACCTGATTTTTCAGGGTGACAGATTTATTACTTTCTTTGTGTGCTAAAAAACAAATCACCAACAATTGCTCAAAATACAGTCCTGTCACAATAACTTCGAGAACTTCCCAGCCAGAATGATGCAACATGAGGTTTTTTCCTGTTTTCAAAGCAGCAAAATTACTTGTGCGTTTACCACAGCTATTGTGAAGAGCCATTTGGCTCATTTCATTATATGCAAGGTGTCCAGGCTACTCTCCAAAAAATAAAATATTTTTAAAATTATTAAAAGCACCAGTAAGTCTTTCATAGTAAGAGATGTCACTGTGTTTTAAGTGAGGATCGTGGAAGTGTAGCTGGCCTGACTGTGAATTAAAGACCTTTGGATGGATGTGGTGAAACTATATTTGCCAAAAAACAAGTGAGCTTAAAGGGCATTTCTATCACATCCCAAATATCTGGACTACAGGGGAAACTCAGGATTGTTATCCAGTAAAATTTGTCTTTCTAGTTCTCCTGTCTCCAGGAAGACTTTTCCAATGGCTTTGGATAACACAAGGACCTCAGGATGCCAGTCCCATGCAATGTCAAAATAACTAAAGCCTCTTTTGGATATGGGAAAACCCCAAATCCTCAGTCCCCCACACCCTCACCCGGGTGCAGTTACCTGAACAGCAAACTCAATTTGACTAGAAAAAGGAAAGAAAAGAGCACTAAAGAAGAACTGCACGAGGTTTGGTGCCTGCTTCCCACACTACATGCTGAGGAACACTACACTGGAAGACACCACAGCTGGCAACTCAAGGAGCAGCCCAAGACCAGAGACCCTGACCAGAGCCTATTGCCAAATTAATATTTGCCAATATATGAGAGACATTCAGGATCCACACCACCCTAATGCAGAATCCACCAATGTCCTCTGTGTACAGTGCAGCCAACACACTGACAGCATTTAATTTCTTATCTTTACTCTCAAAGTATTAAATCTTGCAATGTAAATATTAGGGGGTATATATTTTATGGGAATATAGGAATGGCTAGGAAGCAAACCAGTGTTTGGCCAAAACTACGAGGTTTGGGTCATATATACCTGGTACCAAGTAGACCAGCTGTGACAAAAATTATGCTGTCTAGCAAGAATCTCATTTAAAAGGCAAAAAAAAAATCTCAGCTAAAAAGCAGTGTGCCCTTTGTTGTGAAGATGAAAACATAGGATCATAATCAGAAGAACTGTCAGCTTCCCATCTCATATGGTCTTGGAAAATTACTTAATCACTTTGTACCTAGACTGATCCAAAATCTACAGCAATATAGCCCTTGTTTTTACCTTTGTGTCCTAGGATCACAAAAACCTCAGAGAAAGTAGCAATATTCACCTTATACACTAATAGCTATCAGAACAGGGACAGACCGGCTTGCATGTCTGGATGCCAATTCTGTGCAACCAAAACCAACAGAGAGGATACAAGAGGCAGACATATATCTCTATTTCCTGATGCAGCTTGCAAATAAGTGCATTATTCTCTTATGAACATTCTCTTATGAATCTGCTATCAAGAACAGTTTGGTTGTATTTTTCAGAGGTTTGTAATATTCAGACATATAAGAGTCATCATCTGCTTTCAGCACCCCTTTATTGTGATGCTGGTAGAGGTGCTTGCTCCAAAAAGAACTAAAATATTCTTCAAATATCAACAGTTATAAAAATGTTCAAATCACTCCAAAATACATCAATTTGGCACAAGTAAAATTCTGCAATTAAGCTCCAGCCCTACAGTCCTCACACTGGTAAAGCTCCTGCTGAGCTCAAGGTGTTTCCTCACATAGAGATGGGGGAAACAGTCTGCACTGAGTACATGCCTGCAAACCCCAGAGCTGGTCTATCCAAACTTCACATTTCACACAGTTTTAAATCCTGGTTAGTTCTGGTTTTCACCTCATAACAATGTACTTTTTACTACGCTGCTATCCTTATACTGTACAGTATTTGTAGTAATATGCCATTAAACATGCACAGTGTAAACATATAGTGCTGGTTAATGCATAATTTAATAGAACAACTTTTGATAACCTGTGTGTAGTACTGTAGAGTTCATAAGGTAACAGATATGAGCACAAGGAAAGAAATTAAGCCAAATTATTTAATTTAGAAACCACTACATCCTTCAGAATAATTCCAAATAAGGTCACTGGAATGAATAGCAAAGCTGAAACTTACATAAAAAGATACTCTGACAGAGCAAGTGATAAAAGGATGAAAGCAAGCGCTGAGAAGTCCAGAGCTAAAGCAATTAAGTGAGACAAAGAAAGAAAAGCTTCTTGGGCTGAAAGACCTGCTTCTGAGTGTCAATTCAAATATCATTAGAAGTCCAAATACACAGAGCTAGAGAAAGTCCCATTTTTTTAGATAACTAACATTATATCTCAGTCTTTTGGGCACTAATTGAGACATTGTGGTCCTGTATGGCTTTTTTCTATCTAACTATGCTTAACATGCACATGAGGATCCCCAGGACCTCCCTCATGAGATCTCAATATAGTGCTCACTTTGTCCTACTACTTCCTTTTAATGAAGATGTTTGCATACATTATTCTTTTTTGCCATTCCACAATATATTTCCTTGCTCCTGAGCTTTACCTTACACAATTTGCAATAAATGCAAGCACCATCTAGTTACTTTTTAAGGAATTTTGATTGCACTCCCAGCTGCAATCTCGTACATACATATGGCTGCCTCCAGCTGGCAACCCTCCATTTCAGAAGAGCCACAGAATCAAACAAGTTATTTCCATTTCCCCCAATGGTTCTAATGAGTTAATCTCTGAGATGTCTTCAATTAAAAACCAAAAATATATATATAACAATAAATAAAATTACACAGTCCTAAGATGTGCAGAATTTCCAGTGATTTCCAGCCTAAGTTCTATGTAAGAGTATGGCTTGAGATACAGATTCTCAGCAACAGAGAGCATTGAGCAAGCTACACACACCATACCTGTACTCTTTACAGGAAAATATAGCCTGAAAAAGGCTGCTTATCTTTACTGATATGTAATGAAGACTATTTTCTCTATGAAGCTTTCTGAATTGTCAAAGAAATTACTATCTTTTTGAGCCGATCCCCTGAAAGCATTGGTGATCATTAGCCAGCTTAATTCTATTTACTGAGATAAGGTTTATAGCTCTGATACAAGACAAAATTCTCTCAAGCATCTCACACTAAACTTTTAGCATAGAAATATCAAGACATTAAAAGATGCAGTTTTACCATAACTGCTGAAGGATAGAGGGACTGACTTACTACAAGGTAGACAGATTGACTAAAGGAGCAAAAAGTAACAGAACAGTGACACTGTTGAGTCAGTTTATTGTCAGTGGGTCACAGAATACTCTTCTTGGCAGACAATTGTTTTGCAAGCTATAACAAGACTAGAAGATAAAACTGCTGCTTTCATTTAACCTGTCTTGCCCATATTTGCACAAGCCACATTATGTGACTCAATTGCTCTTTTCCCCCCTCATACCTGAGAACTGACAAAAAACAACTAGTTTATTAAACTAGATTTTTCCCTTCCTTCTCATCAGGGTAACATGTGAACACATACAAGGTGCTTTAAACTGGTAAGTAAACAAACCTTCCCACCTGGAGTCATCAGGAGAAAAATCTTAAGACTTGCAAGCTAGCTTAAACACACAAAACTGGGGGGAGCTTCTAGTTGTTCACAAGCATCTCAAAAGCTCATCTGCCAAGGCCTCTCATGATTGCGAGCCGGAACGTGCCCATTAGAGCAAAATAAAAATCATACTGTTGTACCAATACACTGGGAAATGCTAAATTTCCTTGCATGGGTGCCAGCCAGCACAGCTGCTAGAACAAAAGTTAATGTTCAGAACAAAATCACCGTGCTGTGACCTCATTCTGAACATGGCCCTTCCGAACTGAAGGGATAGACAGAAAAAAAAAAGTCAAGAGTAGCCATGGGGGCCTGCCCTGCTCCTTCCTTTGCTCTGGGTAAAGCAAAACTCTGCCTGCTAATCCAGATTAAAGACATTAATGCCATTAAACATATGGACAAACTTGAAAACAGATTTTCCTCAGCTAAAATTATTCCTTTAGAATTTTAGGAATAATTATTGCAAGCAGAAATAATCCTCAGAAACTGCATAGACAAAGGTTTTTACCAGTTTAACTTACTTATACAGAAACCATGGGAAATACTGGCATGAGAGAAAAGTGCAGCTACAGAAATTTAGGGGCAAGAAAAATTCTGTTGGCACAGTTGCATTTTTGTTTGCTCACAGTAGGTTTTCCCCAATATTTCTGGATTTTTTCCCCTTTGACTCTAATTGAGATCACTTCCTTGTAAGGGTGACTTTGTGCCTCTTTGTCTTTAGGAATCCAAAAAAGACAAGGAAGTCCCTGGTTACAGAAGTCTGGCAGTTAAAATAATGGGCTTCCTTCCCTAACTTGTCTTATACATCACTTAATGTTTGACAGTCTTGTTCACGGCTTCCCTTCCTATTATGAAGTTTTTAGTGATTTAATTAATGTTTACCGAGCAGTTTAAAATCTTCAAATCAAGGCCCAAAGATGCCAGTTAACAACTCTTAATGGTTAGGGTTGACAAGGATTTGTCTCAGCTTGCCTGTTTCAATAAAAAAACTACATCAGTGACAACTCATCTTTCTTGAACTACACTGAAATAAGGATCATACACATAAATACCATGCATTTCCAGAGCATGTTTCCAACTGCAGGTTTTGGTGCATCTTAGGTAAAACAAGCAATTCTGCATTTCTGCAGCAGCCTGAAATCAATGCAAGGGATTTTCACTCAGATTCTGTTCTGACTGTATGCACAGGGTTACCTAATGCTTGTCCACTCTGTAACAACACCTAACAACAGCTCAGGTGCAATGAACCACAGACATTTGCACCTACGAATATCAGCTGCTACTTTAGCTAGAGCACACATTTCTGCCGCTGTCGATCACCAGGACCCAGCAGGACAACACACTTGGATTGCACAAGACACCTGCACATGCCCTGTCGAGCCAGAATGGTGAAATCCCAGCAGACAGAGATAACCACCGAATGGAAACAGTAGCACCTTTAAATGCCTGCCTGCATAGGATGAGGCAGCTTTATGAGGGAAAACTGAGTTTTTGGCAGGACATCTGTGAGCACAGTGCTTCCCACCCCCTCATTCCCCTAATTTAACTTCTGCATGCCTACCCTTTAAGGACCTCAGACAAAGATCACTGATGTCAATAAACTTAGAAACACAATCACTTTTCCATGAAGGATCAAATCACATCAGATATTGAACCACCACAGGCCTGCAGCTGGCTTTGTGCACACATGAAGCACTTACCATAGATCAACTGCTACAGTTTGCTTGTTCCTCAGGTTATGGAGTCATATGTCAGAAATCAGAGTTTTGACTGTCATTTAATGGCCTCAAATACAAGCTCTGCACAGTGAACTTAAGCTCCTGAGATGCAGTCCACGTAAATCAAGCAAAATTGCTCAGCTTTTTCCATACCTAAAGCATTATTCTGACACTGGCTCCTTTCATTTGGACTCTTCCTGGCTTTCACTGTCTCCTCACACTCAAGAGCCAGTTTCCCTTTTCCCAGGCAGCACAAGCAGGCAATATTTACCCCCCATCAGTGTAACCCTCTCAGCCTCTTCTTGCTCCAATGTGTATAAACATAAAAAATACAGCAAGAAAACCTCATTAGAATAACCACGCAGAAAAATACACAAGTTATTTAATAAACAAAACATCTAAGAAAGCCTTGTCCATACTTTTAATGGCACTAGCCATTCAGACCATAATATTATGTTAGCCTGTATTCCTGGGCCTTTGAACTCCTTCCTACTACATACATCAGATCAGTAAGCACTAAAAAAAAATCACATTGGGTAGCCCTTTTTAAAATTTTTACCTCCTTAAATCTTCAGTTCTCATCTCTTGGTAAAATCCATTTAAACACAGCCCACAAGTTAATGGTTAAACTTGTTGTTTGTAGTACCATTAATATAGGTCAAGCAGCACAATAGTTACAACTGCTGAGGGGGAAGGTACATAAAGACACAGTAAGCAGTTCAGGACCTTATTACAACATGTCTATCAAATGCACGGTTACAAACAATGTGCTTGATTCATCAAAAAGATAACTTCTGCTGACAGTACACACTGTTCCCTGGAGTCTCTTACACATGGCTCAAAAATTAAAATTGGAAATGTAAACTACACAGACACATTCTTGCAAGTGTGAGTATGTTTCAGCACAGTGAGCGCTTCTATGCAAAATAACAGATACAGGCAGTGGAACGAATTCAGCCCTCATTTGCATCACCCAGTACTGGAGAAATCAGCAATAGCTATGACTTTACTCTGCATTTTCTCTCAGGTAACCAAGGGAAGAATTTGTCCCACCAGACCCAAGGACACACATTTTTCACTGTGGGATGCACATGCATAATGCCTACAAGAGGGATTACCTTATGCTTTATTCAAGAATATTCAAAAGGACAGAACTCCGTGTCTCAAAAAGTTCGTATTTCAGCAATCCTGACAGTAAGTACTGTTTCAAAACTAATGGCACCTTAAAGTTTCACAACATGGATTACTTATGCTCAACATCAGTCACACTCTCTGCCAGTTTAAATAGATATCATTTCTGATTTGGGTCCCAAGACCCCTGGCCAAGGTTCCCAAGTTAAATTCCCAGGTACCTTGCTGGAGCAAAAGCAAACAGAATAGCCAAGTTTCAAGACTGACAGAACTCACCATGTCTGGCACTGACACACCTGCATCTTCTCAATGATTAGTGTCATGAGAGCATGTAGAGGGATCAATCTGATTTACAACGAGGTTCATTTCCCCCAAAAAAACCAAGCATGAAGAAAACAGCTTTTCTGACCACGCATTTGGAAAGTACAAATAACATTTCAAACAGTTTCTTACTTTTCAATGACATACTTCTAACGATTAAACTGAGGCAAATGGATTTTAAAAACCTCTATTCATGCCCAAAATCTAGCAACTGTAATTCCAAGAGGACAAGTTTGTCTATTGTTAACCTGGGGTGAGAGGAACCAGATTAAATTTAAGCAGGATAATTTACTGTGTATAACTAATTACAGAACTGATACCAGACAAACAGAAGCTATTGCATATATTGGTGATGTACACAGCATTTTCTTTCAGATTTCTGTGTTTTCCATTGTTAAAAATTTAAGAAAATTTTCTTCCATTTATCTCACTGATAGAATACTTTGCATTTTTGTTATACCTGCTATCCCTTATTTCAATGTACTTTATGAATCTTGGACTAGATCTTCGGCAAGTGTGAATCACCATAGCTCAATACTGACTTTAACAAAACTGTTTTAAATCATGCTACCTGTAGAGAGATTAACTGATGTTGCACCATCCTACAGACAGAGAAAGGACATGTCACAATAGCATGACATTAAAGCAACAGATCTCAGGCATGAGGTTACAAATTTTTATGACATAAAAACATCCTGTTGAATTGCAATTTTAAAACTCAAAACCTTAAAAATTTTCAAATTTTAAACTTAAAACTTTTAGAATTTCAAAACTGATTAAAGTTCACCAGAAGTATTTAACAAATTTGTGGATTTTATAGACTACTATGTGCATCTCATCTGTGGTGTTTTCCATTAAATCAAATCATGTCACACAGTTAAAAATGCACTTTTGGCACTTTTCAAATTAACTCCACCACATTTTATATATACACTATATAATAAAGACAGACCAACAAACTACTCTGCCTTCTCATTGTATTCGTGCTGGTAGGGCAGCCCAAGTTATAAAATTGTTTGTTTCAACACAAATTCCAGCATGATAAAGGGGTTTTAATGCTTTCATCTGGCCATCTTTTCTATCCCATATTATAGGTTCTCTCTAATAGCTTCATATGTTGCATTTCCCTCAGTGGGATGAGATGTGCTCCACTTTAGCACAGATGTACAGGAAACTCTGCTACAGAATAGCTCCTATTAACAGAGCTGAATCCTTTCTGTATAGAAATTGTTTATATTACTGAAAACACCACTGCCTCAAACTATTGTCTTTCCTGAACATGAAAAAAGACTTGATTGAATTCATTTGGTAATTATTAAAAAAGGAGAAATAAAGTAATGCAAGGTTTAAAAAAAGCCCACAGAAAGTTAAGGATAAGAAATGTAAGAGTCCAGAGAATGTGATGTAAGTGCCTGAAAAAATACATGACACAGTAGGAATGTGGGTACTTCCTTAGGTACTCAAGGGATCTCTGCCCGGTCAGCCAGGAAGCAGGAGGCAGTTGTGCCCTGCTGATGTTCACATTTCTAAGGGGAGAAGGGAAAGGCTTTATCTTCTCCCACACACCACCACAACTTCATCCTAAGCATATATCTGCTGAATTTCAGCTAACATTTTATTCCATTTAAAATGTGGAAATAAGACACTTATAAATCCAGCAGAAACTAAGTTAGCTAGACCAGTTCTATTAGCCTCTAAAATATTGTTCTGATTATGAAGATCTGTGTTATATTTCAGTGAACTTCCCCTTCTGTTATAACTGTCCTGTCTAAATGCCATTTTAGGATGGATACAACTCAAGCTGATGATGTTGCTAAAGCATTTGGTAAATGTTGATAAATCAGTACAATTCCACAGTAATACTTCCAATTAGGTTAGCTGGGAGGACAACGATTCACTACAGCCCTAATTTAACATCATACTTTCGTGAAACTGGTGCTAAATTCTGAAGACCATTAAACCTTAATAAAATTATTTAACAAAACCTAGTTCCTTATTAGTGAATACATCCACTTACGAAGCCAGTGGACAGCCCTGGAAATGAGACACTTGGCTGTGAAGAAATGCAGCATGTACTGGTGGTGCCTTGCCCAAAGGCACGTGCACACTGTGTGGGGAGGGTCCCAAGGAGGTTTCATCTCAAAGTTATATAGTTTAGTAAGGATTCTCCTCTTGGCTGGCATGCTTGAAACATGAGAAACCGTTCCAAAACTACAAGCAGCAAGCTTTCCCCTACAACACTTCAGTAACATGGTAGGACAATAGAGCCTTTGTGCTTCAGAGTGACTCTAGGACTGAATCATATCATCACAGTGGTTCAAAATTCTCTAAATGGCTTCTCAGAACAATTAAATGGCTTCTAAGAACAATGGCATAAAACCATTTGAGGCTTAAGGAGAAGCACAAAGTACCACACACTGCAGACAGCTTTCAACATTGTGAGAAATGGAATCAAATAAGATAAAATGAGGATCACCTCCTTCACTAGCCAGTCACCTGGTTTTGTCTGCTTTAAGGATGGCTCTTTTTACCTTCCACAGGCAGAAAGCTGCAGGCTTTCAGGTCCAACCTGTGAAACTCTGCCAGGTCTCAGCGTTTCCCTGCATATGCTGGGGTTTTCACTGTAACATGTATAACTTGTATTTTCTAATTAGTTCATCTCAAAGATGATTTGGCAGAATCAAAAACAGCTGTTGTATTTCTGGGATGCTTAGATTTTGCACAGGTTGCTCAAGCTGCAATACAGGCCATTCAACGTATTGACATGGTTGTCTGAGTTGAAGACTTTCTCAACAACCTTTCGCTAGAGGATCACTCTCAGTTTCAAATCTCAATTCAACAATTTATTATGAAGCCCCAGAACTAAAGCTTTCAAGCATTGCTGTGGAGTTTGAGGTTTTTTACCAACCAAAAAAGTTGTTGGTTCTTATTGTTGAGGTTTTTTTAAAGCAGGACAGAGCCTTTCTGTGTGGCAAACCACTCAGGCTGTAGCTTCACAACCTGTGAAGCTACAAATAGCCCAGACCAGGAATGGGGTCCCAATACCCCCAGCATGCAGAATAGTCAGAGGGACTTAGAAACTGAAACACTCTGGATTTCAGCTTTCCAGCAGAACCTGCAGAATCAAATGCCATACTACAATGAAGGCAAATACTATCACAGGACATAAAGGAATATACTATAAATTCAAAAGTTAAAACAATCCTTACTTTTCCAGACTACAGTGCAAGAGCTCAGACTTAGACTGCTAGTACTGCTTATTGTAGTATTGCATACATAGACTATTTACTGTACTCTTTTTTTATATAATCATTTCTAGTAACAGTAGCAATGCTATTACTTCAAGCAGCAAAATAGTCTAACCTAGAAACATCTTCAATATCTGTATAGTAGAAGGTTATCTGTGCAGGTACCAAGATTTCAGACATACATGGGAAGCAGCAGTCAGAGCAAAGCTGTCCACAATCAGAAATGATGACAGGTCAGGCAAAGAGAGGAAAAAAAACATCTACCACCAAAAGGGAGGGAGAATAAAATCAAACAGCAACAAAACAAAAAAAGCAAAAGATTAAAAAGTTTGTGCTTGAAGTAACAACCTGTACTTTTATTCATGCTGTGGAAACATTGTTAGCTAAAACTATTTCACTTGAATTCTGCTAGTTTCTTAAGTCTGCAGATACTACAGGAAAAATTATATAAGCATTCCACTTAATTTGCTGCCAAAATCCTAGGATCTCTTGCAAAATCACAAAAATTCTGCAAACTTTTGAAACTTCAAAACAACAGTTCATCTCCTCAAAATTTTATACATAGTGCCAGTGACTTGACTAAAACAGATCTTACCAGAACAAGTTAGAAAAGGATTCTAGGTCAATTTTTTTTCTTATAAAGAAAACCAGAGAAGTTGAACTCTCCACCAAATGAAGCCAGTGTCTCTCTGTACTTGATTAAACACTGATCTCCAATCAGAAAGAACTTCCACTCTATTCCATCCCTCTTCTGTTATTCATTGTTTGCAATTTCCCTAAGTGTGCTTTGGTTAAATAACTGATAAACATTTATTCATTTTAAGCTTAAGATGCTTGCTCCAAGACAAAAAAAACATCAGAAACATACATATACAGTATAGTCTGATGCTTTAATGAATCCTATACGAGGTAAGGGCCCAGGGAAGGTGAGGAGACTCTTTTCACAGCCAAACAGGAATGTCTACACCAACATCCTAGCCCCACTATCAGACTCAGAGCTTGCCATGCCGTTAATATGAAATGAAAAATCAATAGCTATTGTTCAGCCACTATCTCCCATCAATTGATGCCCGAGTGTCAGACATGGCAGTGGGTTAATGGTAAAACAAGGCACAGAGGTTGCTTTTCAGAAACATGACTGAGCTGCACATTACAAATGTCTTGGCCGTAGCTTCTCACCTATCAAGTGCTCTGTCCCCTCTTGGGACACTAGTGAGCAGTGAGGACTGGCTATGCATCCACACAGCAACCAACTGGCTTGGAGCTACTGCAAGATCTTGTGAGGGTCAGTAAGTGTCCTGTCCAGGCCTCACCAGAGGGAAAAAACACCATCTTCTAAGCTGCCTCATTGTGAGCTATTGGAGCAAAATCCCTCACCCCCCCTTAGAAAGGAAAAACAAAAAACTAAAAAGGAAAAAAACCCACACAGCTATATATCTATAGGAAGATACCCAAGACAATCAGATTGCTCTGAAAAGCCTCAGCATTCTAACTGAAAAGCACTTCAAACCCTCAACAAGTGCCTTTGCTTCCTTATAGGAGTAGTTATTGCCAGTTTGTAGGAAGAGATGAGGAGAGCACCTACAAAAAGCTTCAGGGGAAAGCAAGAGGCAATTGTACCCTAAAAGGAGGCAAAGTGGGAGCTAAGGGAAGCAAGAACATAGACTGGGTGGGAACTCACCAAGGGAGCACAGTCCTACAGCGCAATAGCCAGCCAAGCAGAGCAGCACCAAGTCCTATTGATGCTCCCGTGGTCATTGTGCAGAAGCAATAAAAGCAGCCAGAGTCTGAAGTCACACCAGAAAATCCACAGAATAATTTAGAGAACCTGTCCCCAGGCAGCACAGCTCAGGGAAGGGGCTGTGTTCCAGCTAGAGCTTAAATGAGCAGGGGACCCAGTGGGTGGAAGCTGTGAGGGACCAGGTCAAAGTGATATGGGCCATTAAGGCCCATTAGTGACCTGAGGCCCTGACAAAACCTTCCCTTTTTTATCATCCTACTCTTGCTTTAGTAAAGATCTCTCAAGTGCATACACAGCTTTGTAAAACAGTATTTTCATCTTTACCAGTTCTCATCTTAGCTGTACGCATTGTTGTCTGGGCCACTGAAAAGCACTTCAGTCTAATTGGATTGTTGGGGTGACCAGAGGAAAAAGTAACAATGTTAGGATGAGAATAATGTAAGTTTGCAGTTAATAAGGATACCTGAACATCTCTTTATATTGTCTTCTGAGGTAGATGTACCCAGAAGCCCAAGTCTGAGACACAGAGCTTGGTTTAGGCACTATACAAACCAGATTTGCATGCCATTACAAATGCATTAAGAGTCTAATTTAAAGCCAGTTTCTGAAAGTCAGGACTTCTCAGAAGTCCCAGGTGCTACTGCCTTCCCCAGAATTACAGGTACTTCAATTCCAGGGCCATCTGCATTTTTTTAATCTAAGCACATGAAATAAGTATACTGTCTAACAAACTGTGGGTGCATTGTATAAAAGATATAAAAATATTAATTAATGTTATGCTAATCTATTATTCATATAACTGCAATAGGGAGACGATGTTCTTGAAGGAATTCATATTTCTCAGATCTCAAGTCTACTTGGTCTGTTCTTTAAGAACTGCAATATTTACCAAGAGTGATGCCTAGATGACTTGTAAGACCATGAAAAAAATGTGGTTTTTTCAGTGCTATATATGCTCCTGAAATATATCCACTGAACAGAATATATATATATTATATACATATATATGCATAATATATACATATATAGCCTTTTATTATTAAGTTTAAATGTAAAGTAGTTTTTGTTCAGATTTCAGCACATGCCTCCAGAAACCAACCACCTTAAGTTTCAAATTGCCAAGAGACAGGCTAGTGTTCTGTTTAATTATTAGTGCCATAAACCAGAACAATATTTACCTGCCTGTAATAGAGCTTACGAAAATCCACTTATCTCTCCTGCCAGTTGCTACATTTCTCACAGTTATTAATAAAATGATCAGAAATCCTTATTTCTGAATGCCCTTTACCCTACTTTTTTTCTCCTGCCCAGTGTCCTTCCTGATGAAAGTCAGCTTGAAAATTGGAACAAATTCTGCACGTGCTCCCTGGGAAGACAGAAAAAGTGGGAGCGCTCCTCCACACCAGATCTGATGAGCTACACTAAGCCTTGATTTCTCCTCCCTTCAGCTGGATGTGGCCTGTCAAGTGTGTTACATATGGTTCTGCAGCTCATCAGCCTCCTGACATCCTTCTGTTCCTGGTGCAATAAATGAGTTCCAGTAAGGAGACCCCCTCTGCTTAGACATAAAATGCCACTCTGAACTTCTCTCTTCTGCCAGTCTTTCACCTTTCATTAGCATTCAGCTTGCACTTACTCCATGGTCTCAAGCAAAGCCAGTCTGTGTGGTGTAGCACATATGTAGCTTCCTTCAGGAGTAGGGATTAATCAGAAACTCATCAGAGCACTCGGGGTCTTTCACAAATTAGTTTCCTGAGTTAAGACTCAGTATTCCCATCCTGCCTCTAACTAAGATTTTGGAAGGTTTTTGTGGTGGAGGACAGGGGTAGAAACAGAGTAATCCCTACATCCTATAAATTCCTGATATTTTATCAATAGTGTTCTAGGAAGAAACTGTTGTCTGTTCCTGAGTACTATGTGAGATGATGGATGAGTTCACACCACCTGTTACTGCTACATACATGCAAGTAATTTCACCCTGCCTGTTTCACTGAAATCTGTTCTTTTCTCACAAAGTCAAACACTCTGCTCCCATTACCAGTAAATATCTCCTAGATAAGCTTTGGAAAGGTCCATAACTATTCAATAACTTTCTCTTTGTACACCAATAAGATAGATTAGTGGGGAAAAAAAAGAAGGTGTACAAGAAATTTAAATTGAAGCTACTTGCACAGATAGACCAGCAGATGAAACTCCTCATGCCATGAAAAACTTTTATCTCTTCAGTGCAGAGAGCTGGCACTAAATTTGGGTCCCAACAAAGCTCATGCTATTCCTTTAATTAAGGCTAAAGAACTTTTGTGATCCGCAACTGTATGTTTCCATCTGCACAGAACTGAGTTTTCCTTTAAAGCAATCCTGGAGGTTACCTGATTGCTCATGTAACCTAAAAATAAGTGTTTACGAATGTCTGCACTAACCTCCTCCTCTAGACATTAATTTATCAGCAGAAATATTCATTGAAATAATTTTTGTAATTATTAAGGAAAAGTTACAGGAAGCAATTTTATAATCCGTACAGTTCATTATTCATCTCCAAATATGGTTTATATTAAATTGTATTCATCTAAACAGATACCAGAAACATGAGAGACTAATATATTCTGATAAATGTAATCAAGAAAAACAGTTCATATTTTGACACTAATAAAGAAGGTACCATGCAGAAGATTCTGCTCCCCAGAGCTCCTTTCCAATATGCAGAAAATCCTGAGCAAAGGAGTAGCAGACACTAAAATGTATTTTAATGCCATTGCATTCTACTGAGATGATAAACATAATATGTAAAATACATACAAGTAGAAAACCAAAACTAATAAGAAATTTTAATAGTGCAGTCATACCATAAAACCAAACAGGAATTAAGGATCAACTGATGGAAATTTCTTAATAAATTAAACCTTCAAATTTCAGTACTGTAATCACTGAAAAATACAAAAGGTAAAGATCATCAGATATATCAGATTCTCCCAGTTTTTTTTTACAGAACTACTAGGGGAAAGGCATAAAATTGTATTTTAATGACTTGGCTTTGCATATGTGAAACAAAATTCATGAAGGTGAAGAAAATACACTGAAGCATCCAAAAGAATTTTAAATATCTGTGACAGATCAGGAGGAATGTTGGAATGACTGAAATAGAGAAAAGTTTTAAAAGAGTGATTTCTAGATCAAAGAACAGAGCTTGCAAATCTTTTTCCACCTCTGCAAAGCTCCAGCTGAAACCAACTGGACAACTCTGAGGACCAGAGAGCTCATGCCTGGAGGGCATCATGCCAAGATCAATGCCATGTTTGCCCCGAACTTTCAGTAGAATGAGGATCATGTCCCTCGTTTGATGTGTGCTGTGCTGAGCACATAGCTTTCCTGAGTTGTATGGATAATGAAAACAACAATACATTGAGATGGCATAGGAAAATGACAAAGAATATGCTGAATTCAGATAAGCAATATCCAAAATATTACGGGAAAATTACAAAATCATGACTAAGCTCTCTAAATTTACACCAAGATATGCAAGTCGGGGATTAAAGCTCTTTGCAAAGGTAATTTTTAATTTCAGTCAGTCCATTTCGAGGCTCATTTCTTAATATTCTTATGTGCCCAAATGAAATGCCACCTATGGAAATCCCCACAAGAGGAGAAACTCCTTTCGACTCCATTTTTGTGGTAAATGGTTGCAAAATAATTTGATGTGTGAGAATCAAAGGAGGGATTGTTGCCAAGCTTTTGAAATCAGGAACAGTTTCTTTGAGGGACATTTGTCAGAGGGACAAACAAGGGACAATTTCATCACAGAAGAATTGGCTAAATAAAAGAAGAAACTAAAAGTTTATCAATTAAATATCTTCCAGAAAGATCCGAGACAGAAAAGCATGTTTGAAACAACAAAATTAACTCATCTCACCTTGTCAGGATGAAAAGAGGGGAAGAAAGGCAGAGGGGACTACTGGAAAACAAAGAAATACAAGATGAGTTTATGATGGTCCTACCACAGTTAGGAAAAGCTGTTCCGAGTGAGGTCAGTGGCTGCCTTACCAGGGACTTACTCGTGAAAAGTTACAGTTCCAAATTCCTGATCAAGCAAAGCAATCAGCCGTGAACTCAGGTACTTAGTGGCACAACTCATAAGCCTCATTACGGATTTGTTTCACTTGGACTCCAAATGGATCACTGCTAAACACATTGAGCTGCTGGATCACAGGCTCATATAGGTTGTCCTGGAGTTTCCCTAGGAGTTTCTTTTCCCCTACTGGACTAGGTATAAAGAAAGGCAAAGAAAGTCTGTCTGGTTATGCACCTGGCATACATTCCTCTGTCCATGGAGACAAAGTATCAGAAAGGGAAAAATGGAACATTTTTCAGTGACCCTGACATTTGATACTGATGCAAAAAAGTAAAGGAATTACGGTGTTTGAAGCCAAAAGCATGAAGTGTCTTTATATTTCCTATGATTTAATATCTCTCTCCCCCACATACGGCAGATTCCTTTATAGAAGCTCTTGAAGATGGGCCAACAGTGCTCCAGCAATGTCTCTGATGATACAATGGACAGTTTCTAACCACATTTGCAGCATTTTTCATTTACTTTGTCCCCAGTCCCCAAAGACATGCCTTTTCTGATGGAATAAATGTTTCGTTTCTTTCCACTTTTTATGAATATAATAGAAAATGTATTTGATAACCAAATGAATTAAAAGAGACAGAGACCAATTATTTAGGTTTATATGAAATCTGTTTCAAAAAAAGCTTCCAGCTTTCACTCAGTCTAAATAGATAAAAAATATCAGTGACCCTTAAAAATACTTATAGTACCTGTTTAACCAGATTTGGAAATTAATTTTTTTCCAGTGACAAATATGAAGATAAGAATTTGGAAAATCAGACCTTCCATCTACAGCCTGTCCTCCTTACTAACATGGCCTCTAAGAAGAGGGTGGTACTGCACAGACCAAGTGATAATTTAGGGTTCCTGGCTGTAAGGCCCAGTAACTGCTTGGTTTGCCACACCAGCCTCGTTTTCAGATCAGCTCTCAAGCTCTCATCCTAGCTAACAGAAGCAATTCCATTTGTGCATGAACTAATCTGGTTGCTTCCCACTGTATCACCAAAATCTAACCATCATGACAAAGCAAATAAAAAGGCATGTGCTGCTTTACAGCCCTCTGCAAGTTTAAAGAGAAAAAAAACTCTCACTGACTTCAAGAGGCTTCAGATCTAGCCCACAGTGGAACAGCTTCATTCTATCTTTCAAGAGACATGAAATATAACATATCATCTGATTATTCAGGCTTGAGTGTGATCTCACAAAGTGTATGCAGACTTAATCTACTGGGCTGGAGCTGCAGAGGCTGTCGGTGGCACTGCAGAGCAAGGCACACTGTGCTCAGGCTGGGAGCTGGCATACCCCTGCCCTGCCTCTGGACAGGGTGAAAGCAGAACCTGACCCACTCACAGCTGAGCTGAAACATCATCCAGTCGTCTGCACAGCTGCCCACTTTCATAAAAATTGTTTAAAGCCAAACATTTGACAGCCCTTTGACATGCTGTGGGTAGGGTTTGTGCCTCACAGCCTTAGAGGTGAGTGCAATACTCTACGTATCTTAATCCTGGGATATCAATGTTTAACCATGTTGTAAAGCTCTTTAGTGAGAAAGTAGTATATGCTTTCAACTAAATTGCTACAACCTGGAGCTACTCTCCAGCCTGAGGACTAGGGCAATAAAATGGTTTTGTGTGACAAACTATCAGCAGAGATTTGCTGGTGCTGTTAGTCAGAGCGTAGAATCCCCAGCACATTCAGAAGCCTCCCTTAAGGAATTAATGCTTGATTGTTTTGCCATCCAAAGAGTGTTTACAGAAGCCAAAACAACCATGCTTGCTGTCCACTGTGCAAAGAGGTGATGACATCAAGAAGACAGGTCACAAGTCTCAGTTTATAGACATTACGCTCATGTTGATATGGCTTTTCATCCACTTAGTATGATCTTATGACCCCACAACTTTACAACCTTCTCCTCTCTGGGCTTCATAGCACCTCTCCACTCTAGGTTAATCATTTCTCTGCCATTATCTGCCAACAGTTCTTATCTCTTTTGCTGTCACTTTATAACAGGGTCTCTTATCAAGCTGTACTAAATCACGTGATGGTGCCAAACCTATCACAAGTTGCAATTCTTCTGATTAGAGACTATCATGAAATGGGATACATGGTTTACAGCAGGTCACTAATGCTGGAAAAAGTACAGAGTCCACTCAAAGACATGCTTGTTACTTTCTGAATTCTTGGATAATTTTTTTTTGTTGTTGTTCATCACGCCGACTTTCACTGAAGGCTATCTTAGCCTGGGTCTCAAGGCCAGAAAAGTTTACAGGCTGCACCTCTCCTGTACTCAATGCTGTACCCCTTGTACCCAAGGGTTCAGTATATTTACACCTAATAATGTCTTCTGGTTCCCACGCAGCCATCATACAGGAATCTATAAAACATGGACACACATCAGCTGGTAAGTAACAGTTTTCTAACTGTTTTGAAGATTCTGCATAAATATATTAGATTTCTGGGTATCCAAACTGAAAAATTCACTACAATTGAGTGACCTCATGATTAATTTGCATATACATTTAGGCTAGAGAGAATTTTACAATATCATGTAAAAATATAAGAAAACAGAAGATGATCCGTAGAGTAACAATTTTCTCTAGAGATAATGCAATTATCAAATATATATCATTGGATAATTAACAGTATCTTTATTATGATTGATAATAACTCTGAAATTGTGCCTGTGCATGTAGAAATGTTTGCAAAAATTAGATTTAAATTGCTTCTGGCCTGATAATTCATATTGCAGAAAACTTCAGGAATGGCTTTCTGTGTTTTCAGTAATACTGTAGTTTCTGTCAAATGCGGATTCTTTCTTACAGCTAAAAATTAAGATATGTCACTCAGTGGGAGTGGGCTGGATAATAGAAGTCAGTTAAGGCTTCAGAGCAGCAAAGAAGTGAATACTTTCAGTAGCATATGGAAGCAGCACTTGCTCCCTGTCAGAAAGCCACCAGGCACAGGTTGCTCTGGCTTGCAGGCACAAGGGGCATTGCATAGCCAGCTGTCCCAGGCTGTCCCAGACTGTCCCAGGCTGTAGTGACTGTGGCCAAGCCCCAGTGGGTGCATGTCCCAACCACCTCCCTGCCTTCTCCACACATTTCCTGTCTCAGGCCATTCTGTCTCTCACCACACACCTGGAGAGAGGTGTCTTTCCTTTGCCAGGGTGAACATCCTCTGTCCCACCAGGCTGTGCCCAGGCTGAAACTGGGGCCAAGCAGGGCAGCAGAAGGCTTACCAAGGGAAACCTCTCCTTCATGAAGCAGAAGGCACTTCACAAGCCAGCCCAGCAGGCTGCAAGTTCCACAGCCAGGGTTTTGCAAGCTTGTGCCTCAGCACAGCACTTCCTGGAAGGGATGAAGAAGGGATCTTTGGCCCTCAAGTGGAATCAGGGCATGCTTTCCTCCTCTTGCCCCAAAGTGCGTCATCACATGGCAGGCAAGGAGTTCACCCTGATGCTGGGTGTGATGTGGGCACCTTGCCATCAAGGGAAGCTTTGGGACCGTGGGGATGGAGGGTGCAGCAACAGCTGCAGGAAATTGCCTCAAACATAGCTGATCTTTATCTTCTGGGTGGAGCTGCTACTTCTCCCAGGGAAGGGCTCCCACCTTGGACCCAGCTGTATTTCAACCAGATGTCCCCTCAGAGTCCCCATGCTTCCCTACAGGTGTGGGGTACTCCTCTGCACAGGTCTGCCCCCAGAAATACATGGGAAAGGTGGTAAGTCCAGCTTCTCCTCCAGGCCTTTCTCTAACTGTTACTTTTTCTGGTTGCCACGGAGGGACCCTCTGGTTCCCTCTCCTGAGGGACAGTAAAATAATTATACATCTGAAGAGTGGTCACTCAGATAATGTTTCTTAAGGTGAAAGGATAAAACCCTAGGAGAAGGGAAAATAAGACACTCACTTGTTATATTTAGACCAATTAAATGCCATTTTCGTGGTTTCCAGAAGACTGGCAGGTCTTGGTTCCCAAAATCATGTGGATATGAGAAAAGAGATTGCTACAGGGAGTAGCAGAGACTCTTGTCACCATACCACTTATACATGTGCTGTGTCACAAATATACCAGGACAGATTCATAAAGCATGGCCCAGAAATAAGCAGGCCTAAATCTTGTGAAACTTTCCAAAATCCTGTGTACTCTGAGTCAGGGGAAGGATTCTGTCCTTCCATGACACTGCTCAGCCAGAATCCATGGTAGCATCCTTGAAAAGCTCACCTAACTCAGCCTTGTGAACTGATCACCATGTAGCTGCAAGGGTTAAATGGAACACACATCAAGCTGAGGGCCTCTGCTTGGAGCTAGGGGAACCAAATTGGAAGGAGCCAGATTCTGTTCTTATTTGCACTGGAGAGTAATTCTTCAGGAGAAAAAGCTGTCCTCTCAGGTTATAAGTAGAATCAGCAGAAGGGTCACGTGCTCATTAGAGTAAATCGTATCCCTAGACTTTTGCTTTTATCCAGTCCCTCCTGGCATTCTTCACTTTTTCCTTTCTAACCAAGGAAGAGTGGGTGGGTTTGTGAGAGGCTGTCACAGCCTCTGCACCCTCAGCCCACCAGCTCCTCAGGCCAGGAACACTTGCTGCTTCCCACCACAGAGGCTGAGTTGCCCTTGTCAGGGAGCACCTGCTTTGCTGGATGCACTCTGTGCATTCCCCCATCTGGCGATAAATTAGTTTTTGTTATAAACCACTGATATGTCACAGCTTCCTCCCAGCAAGGAGGGCATCTTCCAGTTCCCAAGAGTGCAAATCAGACTCCACTGATATAAATAGCAGTGGATCTCTACCTTGGAGAGCAAACACAACCAGCCTGGAGATGGAGTGTGAGCACTACTGGCTGTTGACACCTGCTTCTAGGTTTATGATCAAAGAGGCAACTAGAATTCACAAAATCTTAATAGTACATCCTATCTTCCAGATGACAAACACTATATGGACTTATAAATGTTTTTATGGAAGTGCCATGATTTTTTTCTTCTACATGATTCTGAAGCAATACTTGGTAATACAAGTAATACAAGATACTTGACTTGTTTTATTTTTCCTCTAATCAGCCTCTTGTCTTAGTGTCATCAGGGACACTATGCAATTTTTATAAGCATTAGCTATGATTATTTAACAGAAATAACTGTTTCATTTACTAAAAAATTATGGTTATAAAAGAGGAAAAATAATCTATTTGTAGTTTCCAACTGTGACATTTTTCAGCTTGTAGAATACTTACTGCCATCTTAATTTTAATGTCTGTCCTCAGGCAATTAACAGTATTAAAATTAGGGCTCATGAGTTTGGCAAGGTTTTTATAGTTAGTTAGTTTAGTTTTAGGAATAGTAGCATTTTCATATGATTAACAAAGACAGCATATACTATCTTTAAAAGTCTGGATCAGGATTTTGGCCAGCATTTATGCAGGCAAAGCTTTCACAGAAATGAACAGTTTGAGCTGTGTGAGGACTGTAAGATATGCTGTAGGTTATTTTCCTATATCAGTGGACTTTTGCTGTTACTCTTTACTTTTATCAGTTTTCTTCCCACTTTTCCTGTCCTCATTTGCTTATACTGCAAATGAGCTATCTACAAAAGGGGCAGTATTTATATTTACATCTGATTTTTTCTGTTAGTCTGATTTTAAACACCAAAACACATGAGGCAAAGTAAAGTTGATGCCTATGGTCTTCTGAGGGAGATCTCCACTACTGACAAAACGCCTCAAGGTACTTGTCCATGTGGGTAATTTAAAGGTCAGCTATCAAACTTGTCTTATATATATAAGGTGAAAATGAAGAATTGTCTGTCTTGTGGGGAAACCCATCAAAACTTCTCATGGCAGATCATTATTAATGTCTAGAGTTTACTCACATATTACATGAGTACATATATATATTACATAGATATCCAACCTTATATATTAATTACATATTAATACATTCTTATATGTAATGAACAGACATGCATATGTACACAATCCGTATCAAGATTTCTCAGTGCAAACTACGCCTGGTTTATCTTCTCATAGTTTATGATTTTACATTATGTATGGATAAATCTTGGGACAGATAGGTATGTATGAGCTTAAACTTTTTTCATTATAAATATAAGCTAGAAAAAGTCTTTTTAAATAAAGCTTTGAAACACAGGGGGAGGGGGAGGGAAGAAGCAGACCTAAACCATCTCTTTTTTCCACCAGCAGATCAAGGTCAGTTGCCTCAGCAAAAGAAATTTCATTTTTAAGCCTGTCTGTGCAGGATAGAAATCAATTATCTCTTATGATACACAGACCAGCGCTCAGCCCTGACAGGAGCCTTGTGGTATATACAAATATATTTGGAGCTCTATTTCCAGAATAAGCTCTAGCTTTTTAACTAGAGGTTCCACACTCGGTTCCGAAAAGGGAGAACAGACAGAAACAAAACAGCTTGATCAGAAAAGGAAGGAGCGATGGGATGGCGGCGGAGGGTCGGGTCGAGATGGCCCGGGCGGTCCCTCGGCCGCCGCAGCGGGCAGAAAGGAGCCCCGCTGATGGATTCGCCTCCCCGCGTCCGGCTGCGGGGAAGCCGCCGCCCCCGCGGCACACAGAGGATCAGAGCGAGCGCCTTTCCCCGCCGCACCAGCAGCGGCAACAGGTCCAGGCAGTGCGCTACGAGAAGGCGTTTTCCATACTGAATTCATGTAATTTCTGGGCAGGAAGGGGAGGGGGAGATTTCTAACAGAGTTCCCTGCTTGCAAAACTGGATCTTTAAGTGTTGAGTGAAGCAGACTACGGTTTGCCGCTGATGGGATCGATCCAGGGAAGCCCTGCCGCCAGCTCAGGGCACGGCTCACCCGGTCCCCAAGGGCGCCCGGGCATGCCTTAGCCCTTCCACGCCGTCCAGCAGTTGAGCAGAATGTCGGTCGGAACGCTGCCTTGCAGCAAGAAGTGCCCGGCTGTCCGTGCCCGCACGCGTGCGGCGAGAGGGAGCGCGCCCCGGGCGGGCGATGGGCACGGGGGCACGGCGGGGCCCCGCGCCCCGACCCGGCGGGACGGAGCAGTCGGCGGCGGGACGCGGTCAAGTGTTACGACACCTCAGTGATGACTCACTTACCAATAAAAGAAAGGCAATCAGGGCGATGCTTTACCACCCGCTTGGCCCTGCTCACTCCTCTCTCCGGAGCCTCCTGTCATTCTGCATCGCGCTGCTGCCAGGTGCTCCTAAGAGAGCAGTGCATTCCGGCGGGCAGCAAGAGCTTGGCCGAGCTTGAAAAATAGCTTCTCGGTCAATAATTGACCGTTTGGAAATGGCTTTCTATGCCGGACCAGAGAGAAACGACGTCTCCGTAAAGCAAAAATGAATGATTAGCTGCATAAAAAAAAGGCAACAAGCACAGATCCTCTGTGGCGTGCGTTTTACTATAAAAGTAATTTCAGCCTGAGACATCCACTCTGTTTTGCTGACAGTCGATCAAAAACAAACCAAAACAAACAAACAAACAAAAAAAAATAAAAAGAAAGAAAAAGAAAAAAAATGAAGAAAAATAAGAAAAAATGCGGGGGTGGTGTATTTTTGTGTTTGGGATGGGTTGATTTTGTAAGTTAGGAATTTTTGTTCCTGGTTCTTTGTTGTTTTTTTCTAGAGGGGACAGTTTCTTTCCTAAAGCCTGAGTTGGAGGCGCTAGCAATCTCCATTTAATAAATCCCTAGGAATTGAATGCAGTATTGCCTTGGCAAAATTATGAGAGGAGACCATTGGCTAGGGGGTTTGGAAGGTTTCGAGGTACTCTGCCCTTTGTATTGTAGGGGTGATCTGATTATGACAAGGACCGAAGAGAGGAGAGGAGAGGAGAGGAGAGGAAACTATATTGGCCATGCTTTTCCTGATGTAAACAGTCTCGTAAAGCTGGGCGTGACAGGTGTGTGAGGTCAAGCAGTAAAATCGCGTTCTGAACTTTCCCAGCTGCACAGAGATCCCGCGCCTGCCGCATTGCCACACGCTGCCTTCTCCGGGGCACTTCCCGGGGCAGCGCCACTGCGTGCCCATGGCAGTGACAGCCTGTGCCCGAGGCTGCGTCGCGGTGCCGAGGACAGGATGCGTGATGCTGACTGGAGCCCCCCGAGCCTGGCTGAAGTCACTGCTTTCACTGAGTGAAGGCTCACAGCGGCTCTGCGCTGGCGGAAAACGGGAATGCTCAGCGGGAGAAAAAGGGAGACAGGATGCGGATTTCTCCCCTTAAATACTTCCCTTTAAGTCTTTTTGATTGGTTTTGGATTTAGACTTCCCAGCGGAAGAGTTTCAGTCCTCCGTTTATTTATTTATTTATTTTATTTGCTTCTGGGAAGTTTTTCCCGGACATCTACCTCCCCGGGCCCCCCCCGCCATCCCACCCCACAAACGTTCACTTTCGCTACTTTGCTGGGAAGGTAAATCAAACCTTCTCCGGGACACCTCCCGACACAAAGCTCGAAGACAGCATGTTATTTGTTTCTTATCGAGCAGACCATTTCAAGTTGGAATGGTCTCTGCTTAGGGAAAAAGGCTTTGAAATTTGCTCAGGTTTTGTGGCCTCTTGGAAAGCTCTAAGCAATCGGAGCTTGCCTTGAAATATTATCACACAGAAGCCTCTACCTTGGAAACAAAGAGGTGGAAAAGCTTCAGATTATTTAACATTAGAGAGCAGAGGTTTTTTTAATGTAAATGTACATACATTTAAATGGAGAAGTATAAAGTATTCCAGGTCTTGCTCCTTGTACTAATCAAGGCTGCTGGAAGCTCCCCGAGCCATCATCTTTTATAATTATAATTACACGCGTCAATCAAGACCTTCAGGCAAAGTCAGAACAAGGCAGGCAAACTCAGGAGAGAAATCGCATTAAAAAAAAAAAAAAAGTTTGGAGAACTTGGTAAGGAATGGAGAAGAGATTAGAAGAAAGGGTAATTAAGGTTGCTCAAGGCAATCGTGAGAGCTAGAACTCCATGTTAAATTAAATGTAGTCACAAGGGACCAGGTATCATTTATAATATGTACTGCCCTAAACTGTTACTTCGGAGAAATGTGGATGTGCAATAACCACTCCGAAGTATTTTCATCCATAGCGATAGCTGGCAGAGTGACTTTGCCATGCACAGTTGGAAAACTGCTCCAAACAATTCCCTGGCAGAATGACATTAAGCCCCCGAGCAGGAGGGAAGAGCTCGGGGACGGGTGCTAGGGGCGTGCCCGCGGGGGAGTGCTGTCCGGTGCCTGCTGGGGCGCTTGGCCGCGGTGCCCGCGGGGGCCGCAGCCGGCCTAACCCCGGCACACCCGCACCGGTTTCGCCTGCCCGGTCCAGATGCAGCGTTTCCTTTCCCGGTTTTTCCCCAAAACTCGGCTGCCTTCCCGGGGCAGCAGTAACGAGAGTGGCAGCATGGAGCGCCCCGTCGATGCATCACCGAGCGGCGTGACCTGCCCGGCGGCGAGCGGCAGGGAGGGCACTGTTGTCCTCGATGGAGCCCAGCGGGCTGCAGGACCCAGGTTCGCAGGTGTCCTGATGGTCTGCTGCGAATGCGCTTGGAGCTGTGCTTTGACGACTCTTCTCCCGCGGGGAACGGCTGCGAGGAGGCGCCGCTCCTCTGCGAGCCGCCCCCAGAGCGCTCTGGCCCGTCGGGCCCAGGCTCAGAAGGCCCGAGGGCCGCGGCCCCGCGGAGAGCCCCGACCCGCAGCATCACGGCGGGCGCCC